>VZTE01002597.1:844981-1133179 GCA_013397775.1 Eulacestoma nigropectus
CCCCGTCGCGTGCCGCCCCCCGCCGCGCCGGACCGGTAGAGCTTGACCACCTCCGCCAGGGTGGTGTTGACGGGCAGGGCGGCGACGCCACCGCGGGGCAGCAGGCACAGCTTCCTGCACAGCGGACACGGCACCCGGGCGCAGGACGGGCCCGGCCCCGGCGCCCCGCGGCCGAGACGGGCCTGCCCCGGGCTCCGCTGCAGCTGCCGCAGGCGGGCGGCCTCGGCCGAGGCCAGGCACTCCAGCACGCAGCCCCGGCAGAAGTTGTGCGAGCACAGCGGCAGCGTCACCGGCTCCTCCAACAGCGACAGGCACACGGCGCACGTCAGGCTCGCCTCCATCAGGGCCGGCGAGAGGACGAGCGGCCGCCGCTCCTGCTGTTGTTCTGGGCCCAGCTCGTCCCGCCGCCCCGCCGCTTCCAGCTCTATGGCACCGGGGGGCTGCAGCCGGGCTGCCGCAGAACCCGGGACCGCCGCGCTCCAGACGCCGCTTCCAGCCGTCAACTTCCCAACAAGTGGCGCCCGGCCGCGGGGGCGGGGCGAGGAGAGGCGCGTCGGCGATAGGCGGAGGCGCGAGATTGACATCCTACTTCTCCAATAAAAGCAGGCGATGGCAGGGGGCGGGGCAGAGCCTTCTGGGACCCGCCTCCTGCCTGGCGCGCGAGCGCCCGCGCCCGCGCGCTCTGGCGCCCGCGGGGTCCTAGCGCCGCCGCCGCCATTTTGTGACAGGCTGTGCGCGGAAGTCCCGCCTCACGTGCTGTGAGGGGAGCTCGGGACCGTGTTCTGTGGGAAGCAGTGGGACCTCAGCGCGTTTGCAGTCGAGAGCAGTGTTGTTGTTAATTTCTGCAAACCTGCAGAGTGTAAACGAAGTGACTCCACGGTGCCGAGGTACGGCTGTTGGGAGCTACCTCCAGCTACAGTTCCAAAATCAGAACATAAGTTCGGTTTAGGATTATATTGGTGCTGAGCAATTGGGACAGTGCTCAGCTCATTATCCTTCTCCCCCTCCAAACTCTCCCCCCTTTTGTTTATTTTTACTCCCAGAGCCGTTCCAAAGTTCTGGCTTAACAATTTTATTATCCGCCCGAAATGTTTGGAAATGAGTCAAACTTAAGAGAGATTCGAAAAAAATTTAAAGTTTATTATAAATCAATACATTTGTAACACCGTGTCAGTATTTGCAGAGAAGCCAGATACGCTCTAATTCGCTGTAGTGTTATTTCCAGAGGCGGAGGGAAGCGACAGGTGCAAAAGGCACAAAAGCAACCGCGTATTTGTACCTTTCTGTAGCAGTGCTTTATTCAGTCACGCGGACTGCACCTGCAGAAAGTGCCTCTCTAAAAACATCCAGAAGGTCTGTGTCCAGCTGGACACCTTGTGGCGGCGGGAGAGAAGCCACGGGCAGATACTTGAGTGAACATCAGCACACTTCCCCTCACTTCTGTCTCCGTAAGAGGCTGACAGGCGGTACGTACGCACAGGCTGGGAAGTCTCATGGACGGGGTGCCCTGAATAGACCGGGGGTATTTAAAAACAGCGTCACCTTTTCTCGTGGGGCGAGGACTCGGGGCCGGGCGGTGCTGCCTTTCCTCGTTGCGGTGGGAGCTGCTGTCACCAGATTGTTCGCGGGTATTCCAGGGAGCGCCTCATCCTTCAGCCTCGCTCGGAGGTGCAGTGTAACCCACTAGTAGTCAATTCTTGAATTGTGCTACCTAGGGCATCCTGGGTATATACCTCCAGGCTCTGAAGGCCAATATTCAATTAATGGTTACAATGAGATAGGTAAAAATGGAATACAGAGTTTAATCCTCTGGAACTTCTCTGCTTAAAGCTAAGTAGTGCTTCACCTTCCAGGTTTTCCTCCACATGGCACTGGAATGGATGGAGTACTTGATTCTAGTTTTTACTTTTGTTTCAAACAGAATAGGGGAAATGCCATTAAGTATATGAGCTAAATAAAAGAGAATACAAAAGCAGTCTGGTGAGTGACTGATAATAGACGGGGGCAGATGCTTAGTCTGGTAGTAACTAAAACAATAATGTTCAAGAGCATAAAATACGAGATACAAGAAGTAGGAAAGAGAAGAAAAAAATTCCTTAAAGGAAGAAAATCCTCTTGCTAAAAGTAAATAAAGCAAAATATTTTTTTCTCTCCAGTGTGGAAGCGAATAAATTCTTCCAGAGCCTTTTGATAAGTGTTTGGGATGTTATGACACTAAATGATAAACAAATGCTTACATGGAGTAATTTTATGACTTGCTGCATTAATTTATATTAATCATAAACACAGAAATATTAATTAGAGCTAGAGATAAAACCATGTTCCTGCCAACATTTTTTTTCGGTCTGAAGAAAGATTTAATATTAGCAAATGTAACAATACTGATTTTGCTGTTCTATTATGTAAAATAGGGATCTTTTACAGTTAGTGCATTGCATATAGCTTCAATTTTTATTTATAAAGGTTTGCACAGCCTTCAGAGTTCATCTTCTTAGTAATCTTCTGTATCACCAGCACAGATAGCAAGTAAAGCGCTCTCGTAATGCCCTGAAGCAAAATGCTGTAAGGAAAAAAAAAAAATCAACATTTCTGTGACTGTACATTTTCTGTTTTTTTCTTTTCTTTGTGTGTGACAAGGACCAGACTATTTTAAGGTTTTGTAAAACATTACACTATTTTCATAAGGATTCTAGGCTGAGATTTTTTTTAGTTTCACTTGCCATGGCCTTTGGTTGCTCAGGCACCTAGAAATAATCTACCTTTGAAAGGCTGGATCAAATCTGTTTATTAATTCTCAAGTTCAATACCAAAACTTCATGAGCGATTTCATAAAGTTGCTGCGCATCTTGCAGTTGGATTATAGTGACATAAAAAAGGTAGTGTCTTAGCAAGAATAATTTTTTGTACAATTAAACAGTTTCAAAGTTTTGTTTTAAGATTCAGACCAGGAGTACAAGAGGAACAGGGTTTGTGAAGGTACTACCTAAGCACAAGGATAAAACCAGATATTTATGTCAGTTTTGCACAAAAGTGGTATCACCTAGCCTTACAGATCAACATGAAATAAGATGTTATCAAATAGTGTAGAAATCATTCATACAAACTCTTGTTCAGCACACACTGTCATGCCCTGTTTATATGCACATCTTGCTTTGGGGAGGGGTAAAATCACAGAGAGTGAGTTGAGAATTCACTGCTCACTCACTCAAATCAAACTGAGGCACTGAAAATGTGCTATTGTTTTTACACCTTGCTTTTTTGTTTGTTTTGGTTTAAACCAAATGGTTGAACAGAGTGGCACAGTCTGTGTGATACCAGTGCTGAATATATGCAAAAAATTTGGAAAGGCTTACTTTAATGTCATGGAAGAGTGATTTCCCATATCTCTGTTTGTATCGCTGTCGTATGTTCATCAAGTCAATCTCACTCCTGGCAATGAGAATCCTAATAACTGTTTTATTGTGAAACCCAAAGTCCTACAATGAAAAAAGAAGATGAGAGGAAACTTGACAGTTGAACAATATGTGTTTGCCCATCTGTGTATGCTCCTATTAATGTTTAATAGATAAAGACAAGATATACCCATATAGGGTATATAAGTATATAAGGTACATAAGATATACCTAAAAAGGTATCCTAGACTTTAAAGGTGTCTAAGCATGTAAGAGTTTTATCCTACAGAGTTTTCATGTACTCAAATAATAGAATTCATGTTACTGAATAACAGGGGGTCCCCATAAGCCAGTGATTTATCCATGCACTGAAACTTTTAAAAAAGGAAAATCTGATGAATTTTTGTCAGTATTCTTAGGAATTCAGTTTGTGGGTAGCAGTTGTGACTCTTGTTCTGGAGTCCGTTCAAACTATAACGAGGCCAGTAATCTATTTCACTACAGCTGCTGCCTCGTGAATTCAGTGAGATTTTTAACCATAGATCTAGAATTTACATAGCTTGTGTTCAGAGGTGTTTCTAAAAAAATTTTCATAATGTAATTGTGTGAAGAATGGGGACATCTAGTGGCAATAAAAATAGTAAAAAGAAATTAGCACTTACACAAAAAATAAAACAATCTGCATAAAGTCCTACAAAGAAATATGACCATTTGTCTTTATGTAACATTGATTTATTATTTAGTTTTTAGCCATTCTTACTAAATCTTTAGAGACAAAAAATTACATAGTAAGAAAAATGCACATTGAGTTCTGCACAGCAGGGGGAGTTACCATCCATAGAAAAAAATGTCTTCAATTAAAAAAAGTTTACAGTTACCAGACAGGTATTTTTTAAGGTATCTAAATACTTAACCTTTTACTGCTGAATTCTAGCTCTTGCTTAGGCATTACTGCTTTGAAATTAATGTTGGTACCAACAGTTTTAAAACATGCAATCACTCCTTAAAGATTGAAGAGACTGATTTGTAAGTACTTGTTAAGGAATAATCAAACAAAGCAACAAAAAATATAGGGATTCTTCTTTTTATGACATGTGAAGAAGAGTGACTACTTACATGAATTGCATTATAAAGCCTGTAAGCAAAGTAGGAAGGCTTGTCACGAATGCAGAGAACTAGGAGGGAAGAATTGCAACAGGTAAACAGAAAATTATTATAAAATAATTTCTTTTGGCTTTGGGCTCCTTGAAATATACAGCTGGGTAGTGCTGTTCATGCCTCAGCTTAAAATTAAGCTACCAATATTCACTAATATATCTATAATTTTAAAAGTTTGGTGCTTGTATTGGGTGGGTTCTCATTGCTGTTGCATTGAAGGGCCTATTAAACATCAGTGAATACACTCACGTGTCCTATTTGTAGAAATATTTTTATCCTTACTCTATAAATGAAGGACAAATGTACATAAAGCTTGAAACTTGTTTATATACCACCAAAGTCTTGAAAACTTAGCTGGTTATTTAATATGTGTAAAAATCAATTGGAAATGTAGTTTTCATTAATCACAGAAAATTTATTATCAAAGGAAGTAGATACTAGTTCTGCTCAGTGAGAAGCTAGTGCTGCACAGATACATTTTTAGATTTAGACAAAAATGGGAAAGTAGTTAAATTATTCTAATTATCTCTGAAAATTTAGTTGCACAACATAGGAGATTAAAATGGATAAAATAGAGAAATAATATTCTTGATGCATAAGAGATAATATAACAGATATTTATTAAGAGATTGCTGCTACTGAAAATAATATCTTTACATTACCTATTGCAACCAGTAATTCTTGAAAGTATCCATCGTAACATTCATTAATGGCATCTACTATATCTTGCCCAGAGATATTTTGGAACTCCTGGAAAACTTGAGGGGGAAAAAAAAATCTTGTTTTATTCTAGTTCATTAATAATTATCAACTTGCTTTTTTGTTTTTTTTCCTTGCTTCTCCCCAGTGCTATAACTATTGAGTTTATTTTTTCCCCTTGTTCTCAGTGTTTCATTACGTTTATATTCCCCAGGTCAAGCAACCTAGATGAGTAGCCTGAAACCTGGGTTCTAGAACATTATCCCCCCGAGTTCTTCAGTCTACAGTATAAAATGAATGCATGCCACATATCTAGCAACATCTGTTCATGAAACTTTTAAGAACATCACTAGTAAGACAACTTCCTTGCTTGACTTGGCTAAAACTGGCAGGATTCATGGATTGTGGCAAGAATCCAGGACTTGCGTGACATGCACACTCACTGCATCATGCAGGTATCCAGACACACAAATATACAGGGTGTGCTTTCTTTGTTAGGGAAAGAGGAAAATTTTTTTTCTGCTGACTACAAAGCTTATGGAGGATTACAGTACAGACAGAGCCCTCAAATCTCAGGAAGAGAGCAGAACATAGAGCAGGTGTGTTAATCCTGTCATCATCAGCTGAATGAATTTGTTGATCCATAATAGCAAAGTAGTTCTGAGCTACTGTTGGAAGTTGACGTAAGAATTACAGCTGGCTGCACAATGATAAACTTGTCAGCAGAGAGACTGTTTTTCCATTGCAGAGCAGAAACTCAAACTTGTCACCAGATACAATAGGTTTCTTTTCTACTGTGGAAGATTTGGATGAGCTCACATAAATTTCTTGCTATCTGTAGCTATGTCTGATTTTCTGTTTTAGATAAAAATGGCCCTTATATTTCTGTGTTTATGTTCATTATGGGAGAGCAGATGTGAACACTGAAGCACTCCCATCAAAAACTTCTGTGAAAATTCTGGAGAAAAGCTTCAACACAGCAATGTATTTTCACATGCAAACATTTCTTGAAAATACTCCATCCAGCACTCCCAAGGTGTTTTCCCTCATAAGATTTGCTTAGGAAAAATGAAAAAGTAGTTAGGAAAATTCTCCCTCATCCTGTTGTGTCATGTGTAGACTCAGTGCAGCTGCAGCGTTTGCCTTTCTTTGGTCATGCATTCTTCTCTGGGTTATTAGGCATCCTGATGCCTGTCTGTTCTGTCTACAGCTGTCAGTAGTCATCGGGCAAAGTTCAGTTTTGCATTACTTCCAAATTCCCATTAACGTCAGTGGGAGTCTGAGAGCTCCAACAGTTCACACTTAGGTTTCAGGCTAATGTCCTGCTGCACACTGACGGTCTTGGTATGCAAAGCATGGCTTTTCTTAGTGAGTCACATTTTTCCTTTCCACTCTGTATTCAAACAGCTAAACTGCTGGATTACCCATCCACAACTGCTGGTGACTCCTGTTGCAGAGAATCATTTGCAGCATGTTTTTGTGTTCGCCTGTCTTCTGCTGACATGCTTCCCACAGAATCTAATATATCAAAAAAAAGGGGGGAAAAGCGCAAAATATTTTAAGTAAATCACTTTTCAAAATTGGTTTTTTGGGTTTTTTTTAATGCTTGAGAACTTCACATCTGAGCATATTTACCATTGCATCCTGAGCAGCTGTAGAAGGGTCTGCATATCCTTCCATCCTTGTTCCCTGAGGGAAAAAAAGAGATACATTTTCTTCAAAAGTTAAATCCTAAACCACTGTAGGAAAATAAAGTTCTCTGTATATGAAGCTATGTTGGATTTCTTGAGGTAACATATATAGGCTTTTAGGTTGGATCAGTATATTGCATGGTTGAATTTGCAAATGTAGAAAATATCTTCAAGTTGTCAGATTATGTCTTAATTTTATTTAATAAGAGGAACTCTGGAATGGCAAACATTCTTGTGAGAGGAAACAGTGGGGGAAGTGGATAAACCTGTCCTGTTTTTAGTCCTATTTTAAATAAGCTTTTACCTGACCACCAAAATCCTACCACCGTTTTCAGAATTATGGATGTTATATTGTTTACTCTAATATGTAACTCTGAGGGGAAAACAAGGATAGGAGTAACATTTGCCATTCACTGATTAGTTCTTATCAATATGCATATTATCAGAAGAATCTTTTCTCAGTGTTTTTTTCTTCCTGCACAAACCACAGGAGCAAGCTCATCAAATAATGGAGATTTTGCTTGCTCATAATCATTGTCTAAAATTAAGATCCAAGACTAGGAAATTGTTTGACAACTTTGATACACAAACCACAAAAGAATACTTCTAATTTTCCCATATGTTTAATAGCTTTTCAGTTACACAAAACAATCTAACTTCTTTAGTAAACACACTATGATCTGAATTATATAGTCAGAAAAAGAAAAGAGCACACTACTTTTGGAATTGCTTTTTTAACCACCGTCATCTTATAAGGATACAAATCAGCCTTAGTTGCAGAACTCTTAAGAATCTAAAGCTCATGTAATTACTGCCTTAATAATATGTGTTTGAAGCAATTTAGTTTAAAATTTACAGTCATGTTACCTTATATCTGGAGAATTAAAATTAGGTATTGGCAGTCAGCTTGTAGAATGACTTATTTGTAGGTTTTTTTTGTTAAAAATGTTAATTTACATTTTAAATAAATGGTGAGAATTTCACACAGTGAAATTTCTAGTAGTAAGATAAATTATTTGAAGTGAATTATTATGGAGTGACTGCATAAAATTACATACACAAGAAAACAAGGGAATAAAGACAGGGAAGTGAACAATAAAATAACTTTAATAATACTCTACATGAGTCAAATGCCCACTTTCTCCAGTAACATTTGTATAATTATGTTTTAAATTGTAGAAAGTTATCATTTTTCAATTAATACCCAAAAAAAGAGAATTAGAATAAAATCTGTTTGTCTCAGACTAGAATATTAACTAGCCTGATTTTGAAACTCTTTTAACTTTGTTAATTTCTTTAGGAAGGACCATAACCTATAACTTCTAAGCTGCCTTAGGCTGAACATGAAAACCATAAATACAATACTATAGCAATTGAATAGTTTGCTCTGCATATGTGAAGCATGTTTACTTCTCTCAGTAGCCTGATGTGTGTCATCAAGCCTAAGATTTAATAGAAATGAAAGCAAAGGGTTTCTGCAAAAAAGCATTAAAAAATGCATTGGAAATGTTGCATGGTTATAGAACTAGAAAGGGTATGTTTTAATGAAATATCACTGAGTTTTAGTGTAAGTTCGTATCTAAGCATAAGTGATTCAACTAACACTCTTCAGAAGTATACAGTATAACTGAGTAAAGTTGAAATTTCCTGCAACTCTTCCTTATCTTGAGAGAAGTAGCAGATTTTGTTAGGTAAGAAATTGCTGATTTTAGGCCTCTTTATCAATATCTGGGATTTAAGAAAATAAGGACTAGTAGTGTATAATCTGAGATTATTTTAAATTTGGTTCATTTGACAGGTAAAGTGTTTCCCATGGTTTTAATAATTATGAGAAGTGAGGTTGCTTAACCTCTAGCTCGTCATTTTTAAGCAAGGAAGAATTTTCATTATTAGAGAAAAAACATCCAGCATGAGAAAAAAATGTTTCCTGTTTATGGCTTCTACTTTTGAAACTTCTGTCTTTTTTATCTCAGTGAAGCCTACTGTTATTTCAAATTTGTCTAAGAAGTTTTCCCCAGACATGGATGTATATAAAAATACAGATACACCTTATGTATGCTGTTATCCCCTGGGAGTCCTTTTGTCATTTGTTACTCTGGTTTACAGAAGATTTTCAAGATAACGAGCACAGTGACTACAATGAGAATGGGAGCTTATGATCGGACAAGGATGACCACTTTGTTGTATAAACTACAGACTGGTAAAACTGCAAAAGATGGTGTGTAGAAGTGACACTTCCTTTGCCTCTGTGCAAGCATCTTGTGATTTAGCATATACAATAGCACAAAGAGCATTATATTTTAAGCAGTGAACTCTTTAATTCTTTATTTCTTATTCAAATGTGAATATATCTCCATTTTCACATGATGTTTGACTGGTTGATATATTCTGATAACAGACAAAACACATGCTTTTAAAAATGACAATCACATTTGTACATGTGAGTAGGCTCCTTTTGAGATGAGACAGATTGAGCAAAGGGTCAGCAGTTGAATACCAAGGGGACTTTAGAAAATAATCTGTTTACCTTTGCCTCCATCTGATACCCAAAGTCTGAGTAGCTGAAGAAATTCAGTTTCTCTTCCTCGTCAGCTTCCCTGCTGTCTCTTGTTTAAAAGTGCAGCCCTATTGAACTAACTTTAATCACAGTCACCTTAAAATGTAAAACTTACCAAATACTAGCAAAAGTCATTATGAATCTTTTAGAAATGTAAGTTATAATTCTTGTTTTTACAGTACCTGAGCAAGGTTCATGAGTGTATCTCTGAAGTGACCTGAAGTCTCAGAATCGATATCTTGTTGAAGATCAGTATTATATTCTAGGTTAAACCAAAAACATATACTCTGAATCACAAATAAACATGCTCTGAATAATACAAGTGAAGATTTTTAAATAAAGGATAAATAGGCTTCAAATACTTGTCCATTTTCTATGGTGTTTATTCCATTGTAACCTGGGCAGGTTCTACAAGGACCTGGCTGTGGGGCTGGCATGTCTGTTTGGCCCTGCTGGGGGCCCTCAGCCGCTGTTTGCCCTCACCTGCCCACCCACCCCATTGCTTCAGCCTTTTGTATACCGTTATGGGAGGGGATGTGGAAGGGAACCAGTGGGTACTGAGGGGTCATTTTTTGTAGTTCTGGTCCTTCATGTGTGCTAATACCTCCAGAACACACATAGTACAACTGCTACTGTGCACTTGTTAAAAAACCTTACGCATTAGGTAGGCTTCTTTCATCTGGAAGATCTCCGTATTTGATCTTGAGGCTAATATGTCAATTAGACATTTTTCTTCTATGTCTACTCCCTATATGGAAAGAAGTAAATATGAAAAGATGTTGTGTAGTAGAGGCCTCGATTTTTAGAAGAAAGCAATGCTGTCCCTATCAGAAATAACAAAATAATAGCAGTCTCTGAAGAGTGTAATTTTGCATAATCTACCTGTTTAAATTACTTTTATAGTAAAACCCTGTATTTCATATATATTTCTACTTAATCTGAATTTCAACATGTACATTAGCAAGTGGGAAATGAAGCAAGACTAGTGTTGACAGAAACATAATGGGAATAATTTTAGAGCTTTAGTAAGAATTATAGTTAGGTGAAAGAAATCAGATGCAAAGATTCAACATACATCCCTAGCAAGGGTTCAGGAAATCTGAAGTAGACATGAGCACAGCTCTTATGTTGGTCTTCTATCTTCTTCCTTTTTAAAAAAAAAAAAAATTAGGAATTCTACAGTCTGTAATATCTAGCATAGAACTTGTTATTAAAGGAAAGCATCATGGCCATTCATGCAGTGCTGCAAATCACTGTATTTTCCCACTGGGTTTGAATTAATTCTATAAACTTCAGTTGACATAAGACGTGGTACATGTGCTGCTTTTGATATGCACACGGATGGTGTTAATGAGTATTCTGCGTTTGGGATAATAGGAGAACATTAGAGCCCATAGATACACATGGCCTGTTTTTTTTACCTTGGCCATAAGAATCCAGATCAAGATAGACTACTGTAAGAAAGTTCTCAAGTTTTATCCACATTTAGGAAAAAATAAACTTTGGCAATCTTGTCAATAATATTAATGAAAGACATGATTCCTTTGTTAGCAATGATATTTCACAATCCTTTTCATGCCAACTATAATAAAGACATACCAGTAGTTCTAAAAAGTGCATTGATTTAAGTGTCTGAAGAACAAGAAAAAACTGTTAACTTTTTTTTTGGGGGGGCGGAATTCTCAAAATTGGCAAGATAGATCATCTTGCCCATAGTCATGTAATCTGTGTCTTAACTTGTGACAGCAGACAGTAGCAAATACTCATGGAAAGAAAAGCAAAAGTGTTGAACTCTGATATGCCTTCCTGTCTTTTAGGAGTTGGCAATTCAGGTATTTCCTGAGAAGGTTTATTATTTTCAATAGCCAACAGTCAGCCTGTTTTCAAAGAATTTGTTGAAGTCCTTTATTAACTAATTTGTGCTTTTTGTCTCCACAATGCCCAGTGGGAATGAATTTCACCGTTTAATGACCTGATATTTGAAAAAATGTTTTTGTTTGTTTCAAATCTTCAGTTGTGTGAGGATCACAGTCTCAGTTCCTGGGAAGAAAAGGAAATAATTTCTTCAAAATGGGAAATCAGTTCTGTTTCAGTGGAGTTATCATTGCTTTGTCACAGAGTAATTTGTGTTTATGAAAAGATATGTTCTGCTAAAGAAGTATTGGTCTTTTGAGAGGTGGAGCCTTAGTGCATGGCAGTGGTTGTGGAAATAAATTTGCTTTGTAACATATGTAAATGCTTGCAAAAACAGCAGCTTACATTTCCCTGCATACATATTTCTTCATTTACTGAATTTACTACAGATGTTAAATAGGTTGTATTTGTTACATGACAAGGATATTATTTATGCTGGTTTTAGCATGCCAATGAATAAACTTGAAATAGCACTGTATTTCTGATGAATAGTGGGCTATGCGATAGTACACTACTCCAGTGTACTGACTTCCAGTAGTTTATCAACCAATCAAATGTAAAAAAAAATTAATTTAACGTATGTTTAGTACTCTAATTAATGACTGCAACTCTAAGCAATTCTGAATATGAAGATTACCTTCAATGCATGCCAAAGCTCATGGGCATCATAGGAGGCAGGTGGATACATCAAGCCAACAATAACTTCTTTAAAGTGATGAGAGAGATTCTCTTTTAGGTCTGTTATCAGATCCTTGAAAAAAAAAAGAAAATGCACAGACAGGATTATCTCAATAATCACACTTTATTAAGACAGCTTAAAAAATTATTAGTGGTTTTCTCTGTAAATGATTAAGGATAAACTGTCAAAGATGAATTCTGGCTAAGATTAAGTAAAAAAACATTCTTTTGAATAATACATGTTTTTTACTAGTATAGGCAAGATGAGAGTAGGTGCACAAGCCAGTACACCACAATGGATTGTTGGTTTTCGGTTCATTAGAACAGAGAAGAAAATGCAGATGTTTAAGTGCAACTATTACTTAAAGTCTTGGAAAACTGAATATCACAGCAGAGCATCTGCAGCTTCCCTTAACATATTCCCTGTGCGAATCCAAGAGAGGTAAGCACCTTTGGAAGATGAATCTCATAAAACACAAGTGATTTTTTGTGCTTTTTTCAGTGTTACCATGTGAATAATTTAAAAAATCATCTGTATTTCTCCTAGTATATAAAAGTATCATCTTTGGATTGCTGGAAGGTTATGTGCTTCAATTCAGGTGTATTTTACATTCAAATTGAATTCACTACTTTTGATAGATGCTGGATTAATAATAAGGAACCCCCCTCTTCCCCCTCATGTTTCTCAGTTCTTTCTTGCCAGGTAGCTGAGTAATGGAACAGAGTTTCCTCCCCATTCTCCCCATTCCTGGTATCATCCTTCAAAACACTGCAAATGCCAAAAGCTTGTTGGCTTACTATTGATGTTTCTTGTTTCTGATTGAGGACACTTGTGCAGTCTTTTTTTTCTTTTTTTAATATTTTCTGTGCAGCACTAGACACCTGACAGATATGTTCTGGTCTATGTCTGAATTGAAAAGCATGCCAGAAACTGTTCCCATGATATAAACTCTTGTGTTTCAGAGCTGTATTTTTTCAGGCCTGTACGTTGATTTTGATATGTTTCTGAATATAATTCATTTAATAGCTAGAGTAGCAATGAAGGATGACATATGCACAGTAAAAATTAAATTTATGACGAAGAAACATACACAGTCTTCAATGAATGCATTTTAGATTCATTTGACAACCACTAAATCACACAGGGAGTAGAAATTAATTCATTAAGTCATTTTACTTCTGACAACATGCCTGTGGGAAAGTGGATTAATAATACAAATGGATGCTACTTAAAAATTACTCCTGTAATCAGAACTAACGGAAGTGAAGTACTGAAAATAAGAAAAGACAACTCTAAGCTGTCATTATTTTAATTTCCTAATCATCTTTGCTGTAAGAAATCCTTGAAGGCTAATTGTAAGAAGGAATCTTAAAGTTTCTCTGTATGTCTGAATCATGCAGCTAGTTCAGGGTTTTTTATTCTTTTTTTAATATTTCTCTTCTAATGTGTCCCAGTTTACATTTGTCTAATGAATGGGCATGGTGGCTACCATATTGAGAGGACTGAAGTGAAATGAAGAGGGCAGAGGATTGGACCAACAGGTTTACCATAAATTGAACTGAGAAGGTTAAAACTGCTGTTGCCTTGCCATGTCTCTTCTCTATCCTGCTGTGTTTACCACTCATAAACTGGGACTGCCAAATGGTGCACATGCTCAATGCAATATAACCAGTAGGACAAATTACAGCCAGGGAAATGCTATGTGTGCTAAATTGTCTTTCAAAGCACAAACTGGAGCAACTCAAGGCAAGATATATCACGTTCTTGCTGGGGTTTTTTTTGGAAAATGTCAAGAGTATCATGATGTATCTTGCACTTTAAAGTGTTCCCAGTGCTTAATGAATTCATTTGGATTAAAATTGTGGGTATATTGCAGTATGTTCCATGAGTTTTAGAATAGTCTGTAGCCCATTGCTGGAATAGGAAAAGTTTGCTTGCCTTTCCCTTCTATTATTATTCATAGATTTAGAGACTGAGATTCTTAAAAAGGACATCTGAGGTTTTCTTTGGCTTTTTTCTTTCTTCTAGATCTTTCGATCTGTGTCCACTGACTTAATAGCACTTCATGTTGACCCATTTGGCAGAAAGAGGTATGAATTTAAAGGTGATGTATTTTCATAGGGATTTATTGATTTTTTTATAATTTAATTTTTGATTTGAAAAGAAAAACCAATTAGTTTGGTGAGTGAGCAAGTGGTGAGCAAGTCAATAATTGTTTTCCGTGAACATGAAATAACTGCATTCCTGAAGGATGTTTGCCAGTTCTTTTTTGCGATACTGTGTTATCTCTAGATCATCTCCTTATATCAGAGAGCAGAAATTAAAGAAAAAAACATGTTATGAAGCTTTTAAATGTTTTCCCTTGTTAAAGTGATAGGTCCAGTTCATACACTCTAGAGAAAAAGTTAAAACAAACCAGCCAGCCGCTATGGATGAGGTAGAGAAGGACTCTCCAGTGATGAAGGAGATAAATGAACACTTGGAAGGAATGGGCTTGGGTGCTTCATGTCACAGGCACCTTTGGGTAGCTTGACATACTTTAGTTTTCCATAAGTAAGATTAAAACTCAGTGGGGAATATTGCATGGATAAACACCGAACTTGTATGGCTTGCATGTGTGATGGTAACCTACTAAATACCTCATGACAGAAAAAACAGTTTTAATAATTTAGGTGCATGGATTTCAATCATTGTCACCGTCTTCGGAAGGTGGATAGCTGTGATTCAGTTATTTTTCTTTTATGGCCTCTATAAAACATACTTATCCATTCAAGACTACATCTAAAATAGCACAATTATTGTGTGTTTGATTTTTTCTAACAGTCCAGATAAAGTCATTGATCTCCCAGAGACGAGTAACAACATAAAGTCAACCCACTACACCGATTAAATGCAGCTCTTTTTCCTCCAGTTCTAGGAGAGTAAGTGGATGTTTGAGCTTATTTAGGGGTCAACAATTTTGAGGTATTTTAGTATAGAGTTGGCACAGAGGTTGTCTCTAGAAAACTTCTTGGCTAACCAAAGAAAAAAATACACTGTTCTGCTGGTTAATGGGCTGGTGGTGTAAAAGCACCACATAATGTGGAGTTTTTGAATTAACCATTTCTAGTTAACCCTAATTAAGAGAGATGGCTCTGTGGTAGCATTTGTGCAAACTCATTGTTCTCACTCATGCTGATCTATTCAATGGCAAACAGACACTGACATTCATGGAATTTTCCAGTGAGCCCGTAGTTTTACAGGCTTCAGGATATGAAGAAAACTGGATTTTGTTTTAAGTGTTTGTCTGGCTTCTTTCAGGGGAAGGGCACGTCTAGTCAATTTAATCAAATAGTATCTAGTTTCATGCAGCGCTTTTCATGACTTTCACAGGAATTTTGCGAAAGGTTTTACTATTATTTTTGTCCTTATATAGCTGTAGCAACTGAGGAAAATGCAGGCATTGCAACTTTCCCAAAGTTAGTTGGTAAGCAACAGTGGATCTGAAAGTAGAATGAGGATATCTATCTCTGTGGATGTTTAAGAACTTATATAACAAAAATTACATTGTCATATACAGTAAATATGGATAAAACACATTTTTTAAGAAAGTAACTTTTTATGTCCTCAAATTTTTTAAACACCTTTCAAAGATTCATAACTTTAACCTTAAGCAGCTCAGATGAGTATTGCCCTTAGTGTATAGATGGAATTATATGGAACAAGGTGTGAGAATGTCAGTGCTTGAGATGTGAAAATTAATCATTATATAAGTAAGATAAAAAGCCTGTAACTCTTTGTATGGTGTTTTTCTTTGGTTACAATGGTATTTTATTATTTATTCCAAAAACTTGAAAAATGTATTTCATAACCTCCCAAAAGCACATAATGAAGAAATAAGTCTGTTCAGAAATTTTAGGTTGATCAATAGAGAAGAATGGACTGTAGAAGAAGGAACTTTCCCTGTCCTTTTCTAACTCTGTGTGTGGCAGACATACTTCTGCTGTAGAAATGACAATCTGATACCATCAGAGGTATCAATAGACAACGAGCAAAGTTGTGTGTCAACCTGTTGTGCCAGCCAGCTGTCTGACAGGCTTGTGGTTCCAGTGACTGACCTGAGAGAAGGGCTGACAGGTGCACAGGAGACAGAAGAGAGAGAAAGAAAGAATGAAAGTTCAAAGTGCTTCTGTCGTACCCTGCCGTACATGTCTCTGTACGCCTCAGCAATCATAAGCCGCTGTGAGTTGCAACGCTGAGTTAGGATATCAATCAACACATCTTTTTCACAACCTGAAAAGGAAATGACACAGACTCTAAATTAACAAACTGGGGTTACTTACTTACATTTGTGATTGCTTGTGTTTTGTTTAAAAACATTTTACTAAAAATTTCTTGAAAAAATTGATCGAGAGACTAGTATTTACGAACATCAGTTATATTTACTGTGCTTGTGTATCTTGCACTTGCTGGTCTAATACCATCAAAAAGTGAAGCAGTCTGTTATTACTAGATGCATCATCACCTCTCAGAAGCTCAATGGATTTGAAAGCATCAATAAAACAGATAGAGGCTTTCATGTAGTCAGAACTAGGGCCAGTAGCAGGATTTGTGGCTGAGCCTTGGAAGTCATACTTGTGTGTTCTGTTGATATTGACTAAACTGTCATTTGAGAATTAAGGATCTCTGTTATGGGGATGACAAATTGCTGTTAAGACCATTTGTTGAAAAACTCAAAGTTATCATTTCAGAGGAACTGTATAAAGTAAGTGATGAAGTTTTAAAAAATAGTATTTTTCCCCATTGCCAAGGGCATTTTATTGAAGGTTACCTATGATGGTGTGCTTGATAGCTAGAACATACTAGTAAACTTTTATAATGAATCAATATTATTGCTTTTGAAAAATAATATTATTAGCATATTCAGAAAATGATTTTAGAATTTTAAAATTGCTTTTGCGTCTTAAGGGTTGAGATACTGTACATAACAGTTTCTTTTTACTTTTCAGAAAACAGTTATAACTGGGAATCTTTACAGCTTACATAGTCTCTATAGTAAAAACTGAGAAGGATCCAGATCTAGGAAATATTGTAAAACATAAACATAAAACTTCACTCACTTGTGTAGTACCACTGGTATCAGTGGGACAACATACGTGACTGATCATGCTCATAAGAATGAATGCCATGTGCAGAAATGAGGGTCAGAGTGTCAGTGCCTGTAAAGGATCTGGTGACTTTACCTCCTCTGAAGCTGAACTGTTTATTTAGTCAACTGTCCTTTAAATTACAACTTTGTTGCATGTACTTTGATAGGAAGATTAAACTTAAGGTTAATGTGCTTGTACTTAGAGTATTAAATGAAGAATATCATCTCTATATTTTCATGTTAGCAACATTACCTTAAAAGTACTGTTTGAAGTGTAGGAAGATCTTTAAAACTTTTTCTCTGTAGCCAATTTAGTCATAAAGATGCTTCAGATTCCCCTTGATGAATAATGCTCATTGTGATTCATTCGACATTAAGTCTGAGTCCTCACATTTTCATTAAAGAAACTGAAACCAGAATGCATGATTTGGTGCTGTGCAATCTTGTGAAAAGCCCAAGGGGTATAAAAGCTCTGATACAGAAAACAGTTTTAAAGTGAGGAAAACGTTTAAGATAGTAAAAAAATAGATCAATATTTTGACCCTCAGCAATACCAACAAGGTTAAACAGGAAAATACAAAAATCTGAACAGAGAAAAATGCTTTTGTGAACAAAAGTCTTTTGGAACAAACACTGACAGCAAAAATTGCAAAGATAATGAATTCTTTAAATTTTTTACTCCATGTATTTTTATTTCTTATGATTGATTAAGAGACTTAGCAGACTTTGGTAGCAGTTAATTGTTGAGGTTACAGCTAAAATCTTTTTGTTTCTTGGCCCTCACTCTAGTGATGTAACACAGAATTCTGTTTTCTTTTTCTTGTTTTCTCAATGAAGTGTTCATTACCGTAAGTGTTGGTATGGATTTTAGATTAATCTTGGTCAACTCTTAGTTCTTGTAAATGCAAATGATTTATTTGGACATCATCAGTGTGTCTTATTGTGATTCCATGAAGAATCCGCAGACAGGTGGTGACACTTAATTTTATGAGTTTTTATTTTGCCTAATGCTTGTTGTTTTATGGGGGCTTTCTGAGAAAGAGGAAATTGGTGTTAGAATTGGTCAAGATACTCACTAATTCCCTGTAGGGCTCCTCCTAGCAACTGGGCGTCCATTATAGGGTTAAAATCTGGAGCGGGAAGAATCGTTCCTTGTATCTACAAAAGGAAAAAGCAGACTTTAATTGATGTGTTTAACATTTTGAACATGGTATACGTAATTCTGTTGAAAACCAACTATCATAACTTTAAATTTTCTTTGCTTCATGGGGAGCAGGTTGTAAAGTTTTTAATTCATGAAACAGAACTTAAACTTGCAGTTAACCCTAGGGACACAGACCGTATTGAAGGAAGTTGCCCCTAGCATGAGTTAGGCCTGAATAGGAAAAAAAGTGGTGAGGATTTACATTAAAATGTAACAACATTTTAATGTCTATCGCTTTGCCAACCTTTAAAAATATTATTTTCTATTTTCAAGTTAATCCATGGAATCCCTGGCAGTCTTCAGTATTTATTCCTCATGGTATTTTTAATTTGAAAGGACTAGTGAGAAAATGATGAATGAGATCTGTTGGTTGTGTACCAACCTAGTGATTTATTAAAACGATGATGTTACTGCTCAGTGTGAAATAGTTTTGAGATGTGCCATGTAGAAGGCAACACAATTTTTGTAGTTGCTTTGTAACTGATTAAATTACTGTCAGCTCATTCTCAGTGATACTTTAGTTCATGTATTTTTTCTTATTCTTTTTAAGAAATCTGTGAATAATAAACAGAAGTAATTTTGAAAGAATCACAGACCGATACAAACAGAAGAAAACAACTGAGGTTGACAGACACTTAGCTCTGTTTCCTGGTTAACATCTTTAGTTCATCTGAGAATTTTATCTGCTTTACCTGATATACCAACTGTAAAGGTTCTCTTTTATGATGATTCCTGGACTCAGTCAGAACATCTGATTAAAATGACACCGTTAACTTTATATTTACATTTCAAAGAAAAGCGGGACATATTTTATAAATATGAATGAGATATTTTTACAAATACTTCCTAGAATCAGGACTTAAATGGATTACGCTAATTCATTTGTTTGTTTGCTTGCTTGCTTTACATACACTTGAAAGTCTTTTATACATTGTGCCTTCAGCAGTAATGACATACACGTAAGTTTTGTGCATCGCCACTAATCACGCTTGCCTGGCTTAAAATCTAAGTAGAGGAATTAAAAAGCACCGAACAAGAATTGTGTATTTTAGATGAGAAGGAAGACACCATTTCTTGATACATATGGTCATTACTTTAGACCCACCAAGCAAAAGTAGGAACAAATTTTCTGTGGCTAAGTGAGAAAAAGTGCATAGTCAGAAATTTCAGATTTTTGGAGGAGTTACTTTAAAAAGTACTAACAAGGCAGCATGCCTGTACACAAAAAGTACTTATCAGTAGACGGACATCCTTCTGCAGTTTGTTCATCGTTTAAATACAAGGTCCAACTTTTACGACTGAACATGAAGTATGTTTTTACTCATAAACCAACAGGGAAAATGCTGAGAAAAAAAATGTTTTGGAACTAGGGAGATAAATATTGGAGGACACAGTGATGCTTAAGCCAATTTTTTTAGATTGGTTCATGTTGTTGTATCTAAAATAAATTGCGTACTCATCCTTAAGATATTCTCCATCCCATCTTCCTTTGTCAGAGTGAGAATTGTCTGTGTACCCTGAGCCTCACTTGGCACTTAATATATATGTAGGATAGGGATCCACAGATATTAGCTTCAGAAATTGAGAGTTCATAACAGCGCTCGCTGGTCAGAAGGGTGGAGGTGAGAAGAGAAAATGTAGGATGTGTGCACTTACTTGAATCTAATTTAAAATACTGGTGATTACTCTTCATCTCTGCATCAGCTTTGTACAGGCTCAGTTCCTGTAAAGATTAGTTATCTCAAAGTGTTTCCTTTCACACATCCAAGTTTATGGTGTCACAAAATGAACAGCTGAATCACTGATCTTTCCAGTGTTTATGATACTTGCACTAAAATAAGACATAAGTGATTATCTTAGTGAATGCTTTAAGGGTGGATTCCTGCATAGTCCTTGGAGTGAAACATTAGTAAAAGTGGTTTTCAAAGCTTGTATCACCTCTCAGTCTTAATGGAGGTAAGTATTAATAATTTCTGAATATATATCTTTATTCATGAAACAGTCAAAAAAGAAAAGGACTTTGCATGAATTCATAATTGTAAAAATATAGTGGAGGAACTGGTCACAGAAAAGAGTCTTGAATGTACAGATTTGCAGACTTGTAAATTTTTGACCAAAAAAGGCAACACAGCATTTGTGATGTATCTTTCAAGCAAACTAATGGATTTTTGAGTGTACTGTATTCTCCCTTGGTTCAGCAGAATTGATGAACACCTCTTTGATAAGGTATTTACTGTCTTATTGTATGAGGCTTACCATCAGTAGATTAAACCTTATCCAGTAAATGCCTATCTCTTATCCAGAATCTAAAACGTGATGCTTTTAAGTAGAGCCAGATTAAATATGAAGGTTCAGGTAAAAATTTTTAGAAGATACAGTACAATATAACTTACTGAATAAAAGTGAATAAAATAAATTGGATTGCAATTTTCTTATAGTGTACCCATTGGAGGTGGCTTCATTTTCTTTCTCACAGAAGACATTTTTATAAGGATTTTCAGTGTACCTTGTGTTTGGATTTTCAGAGGGGTTTCTCCACAAATTCAGCGTTCTGCCAATGTGTATCAGTTCTCTGAACTGAGACCTAGGATTTACAGCATACATGCTATCAGGGTCCCCAGAAGGAATTTTTGCCTAACTAGTGGTGTCTTACTGCTGGCATAGCTCACAGAGTTGTTGCAATGTCGTGTACCTTGAAGAAGGCACTTTGCTACTTTACACAGGCTGCCTTTAGGAAGATTTATCCCATCACAACTTCTGTCAGTTTTTTCTGTAATCTCTTTCATAGTGTCTGTCTTTGGCTAGCCCACAGAAGCATCCTTTCTTTATACACTTAATTTCAAAATGTTAAGGTGTTTATTACCTATTAAAGTTATTCCACTTGTTTTCACTGAATTTTTGAACTACGGGCTCTGGCAGGTCTGGGCTAAATATTTAGAGCTGAACTCTGGTAACTTGGGGTCTGATTTCAATGTGATTACATAGCAATTGCCTACTACTTGCCATGAGCTGTAGCCTTTTTTTTTTTTTGTTTTGAGAGTGCTATGCAATATTTGCCTTGGAAGGCAAACCCAAGGAAATTTACTATAGACAATTCAGTGGAGACAGGGCTTGATTCTAGGATGAGCAGTGCTGTCTGTGCCCCTCTGAAGTAAGTGCTGTGCAGAGAGCTATCACAGATGATGGGTCCCTAGTGCTGTGATGGCACGTGGCACTGATATCAAGCACCTCAAGATCAGAGCACCTTAAGAATTTCTTTTTTTAGTTGTTAATCAATAGCAAGAGCTGGACAGTTACGATTAAGTAATTGCATTGTTAATCTTGCATGCTTGGGTAATCTTTTTGTTTTAAGGAAAAGGGAAGATAATTCCAAAATGAATGGCGTATCAGGACAAGAGACATCAGGAGTGAAGTCAGCCGAACTGAGCAGTAACTGGAGGAAAGGTAGTTCGTGGGAGTTCACGATCACCAACTCCTTGACTACCTACCCAACACAGACCCCAGACTCAAATGGAGGTAAGAACTGTACTTGTGGACTAATTGCCATGAGAAGCAAGAGTGATAGCTAGCAAGCAGGGGTTTGGCTACTAATTAACAAAAGAGTTATGTAATTTGTAACCAGTGTCTTTGTTGAAATTAACACTGTAAAGTTCTGATGATCAGGTGGCTGGTCTTTTGTGGGTTACCACATAACTCATTGCCTTGTGCAGACTAGAATTAAAAACCAGAAATACTTCACCTCGGTGTGTGAATTGGTGTTTGCACACCAGGTAGTGAGCCTGCATTTTGGACAGCAGCGCTTCTGTCCCGTGGTGACAAGATGCTGCACAGCAGGTGAGAAGGAAAACCTTCCTTCTAAAGTAATATAGAAATTCAAGAGATTTATTTTTCTGAGCAAATGACCACTCTAATGCTCTTTGGTGTAGTTGTCTGGGGAGAAGGAAAAGTGGTATAGTTTTATGTTGTTGAGCAAGACTTACAATAATCTCCTGTACTGAGACATAAACTTGAACGTTGGGGCAGGCATTTTGTTTTGCAAAGATTTGTTACAATCTTGTCATACTTCAGAAGCATCTGTGGTTACAATGTTCTTTTGCTTGAAATACCTCAAGAAATTGAGGAAATATATGGAAACAACATCATAGTAGGAAAGCTGGAGTTCTGCTTCCAGAACCTAGGGTCCATGGTGTGAAATCATGTTTCCTCCAAAATTATACAGGCTTGCCATGCCTAAATGTGACTAGGAATTGTCTAGCTAGCAGCGATGTTCATCACTGCACAAACTGAGGGAGCAGAGCAGTAGAGGCATTCGGTAACTGAATGAAATTACAACAGCTTGAATTTTGATCAGGGAACAGGCAATTACATATGAATAGATTGTTCCTTTCTGTTATTTTTGGCTAGAGAATTTCTACTGCCCCATTTTGAAGCAGGGCATTTTTAAGATTGATTGAACACCTGAGTGTAGTTACACGTACTGCTATCTCACTTCATTCATTTCCACTGAAGTCAGCTGTGATTGACCCCTGTAACAGAAGGCAGCTCAGTGGAGCTGAGCAGGAGCAGTGTGCCCATGGAGTTCAGGGAAAAGTGCAGGATGTGGCTGTGTTTAAACACATTATTTACACAGAGATGTGGAACTTGGGTTCATAATTTAGTGGTGGATCTGGCACTTAGGTTAATGGTTGGGAGTCGATGATCTTAGAGATTTTTCCAACCTAAGTGATTCTACGCTGTAAAGTGAGCTTAGCTTTAATGTCTGTCTGGAAGCTATGGTAAGCCAGTTTATCAGTCATAAATCAATCACGTTAAAAATATTTCTTTCCTAAATGGGTTTTATTTATGATAAACTAGGACAGATCCCATAATAAGTAATATGTCCACTATTTCATCAGTATCTGAATGTAGCTACATCTTTTCAAAGGGTATTGGCAAACATTGAAACTGCAGACCTGAATTTCTAAGCATCTGAAAGAAGATCAGAATCAGTGCAGACAGCTCATTATTAATCTCTTTCGTGCCAAATACAGTAATTCATTAAAAAATAAAGGGATGGAGGGGGATATCTAAATATTTCCTTGGGGAAATGCCAACCTAAAAAGCACACAGAAGAAATAAGGGCTAGGGCCTCAATTGGTGTAAATGTACATAACTTTGACAAAGTCAGTATAAGTTTTGTTTTACATAAGATGATGGTTAAATAGATAGTCTCGTAACTCTTCTCGTACCCAGATATCCTTCAAATATCCTAATTACTTATACAGTGCAGGTTGCCACTACCTTAATAATGAACCTTGTAAAAACTCATTATTTTTTTTGTGTCTCTTCCTAGATTTGCATATCCATGTATGATATATACAATATATACCTTATAGACGATATATATGATATATATGTTATATCCATATATTCATTAGGTACAGTGGACAGGATACAGAAAACAAAACATTTCCTTCAAGTTGTCTGCACTTGAAAATCCTCAAAAGTGCAAACACAGGTGTTTTGCTTGCCAAACAATGTCAGATTCAGTTACTCATTTTGAGTGCAAGACTGTGGATTTTTTTTGAGGGTGTGTTGTTTTGAAATACAAATCAATATATGTTCAGTATTTTGTGAACCAACTTGTTCTGCGAGCACTGCAGATGCAGTGGTTTTTTCCTGATTCTTTTGTCTCTGTTTTTCTACTTACTTACAAGTAATTTCCTCTCCTTGTTCCATCTACACTCACAAGCCATCGGGTCCTTTCCGAGACAACCACTGGCTGAGTAAAATATGGTTTGTTCCGTGACTGAGTCCAAAGTATGGATGTGTTTTTTGGCTAGTGCTAGGCCAATGGAATAAATGACTGTTGAGTTTCTACTGATGTATTTTTTAAACTGGTAATAGAATTTGGTTCCCTCACCCACACTGAGCACTGTTTTCACAAAACCTCAGAAGAGATTGCATTCCTCTGCCAATTTGATTGAAACTCATTTTAAAGTTCAAAGTTACTGGTAGAAACAGGTGGATTGGCAAATACGCACAAATAGAGCCAAATTTTCTGAAGAAGATGAGGGAAATGTTTGGTATAGTCACTGAAAGGATGTGAAGAATTGCACAATTTAATTTTGATGTCTGGATTCTAGCATCCCTCATGACATATTCATCATTTTGCTGGAGCTCTTATGGCAAGCTTAGGATTCAGCATGGCAGAGCTTTCTGCATTGCGAAGAAAATGCCTTCAAAAGGCATCAAAGTAATTTGCAAGAGCAATTTGACCTTTTTGTGGGTTAGTTTAGACAAACTTCTGTATGGGAACATGGAAAAATGGTTTTCATACTGTCTTTCCTCTGCAGCATCCTAGTGAAGGAGATACCTGTTTTTTAGAAGGAAGAAAATCAAAAATATTCTGGGTTTTTTTTTTCTCACAAAGCATCCAAGCACTTAAAGATAAGGGAAGCAAATCTCCAGAGGCGATTCAGTGATTTTTGACATTAAGGTGTTTATTCCTCTTTCTGATTTCAGGATACCCTCATGTTCAAAAACACAGATCTGTATCCACAGAGATGTCCCAGGTGGGCACTTTATACATATCTCTCTGTGTTTGCACATTTTCATTTAACTCTCCTGTAAGGAACTAATTCCAAAATCAGCTGAGCAGATAGAACATGTTTGGTGTTGGTGGAATGAATCAAAACAACAAAAGAGATTGGAAAGGGACTGAAAAATTTATAATAGTTCTGGAAAATGACACTTGGAAATTACCTTCCTTCCGTGCAAGAGCAAGAAAGTAACAGCTTTTTCTGACCAAAGTCATAAGCAGTTCAACAAAAGTATCAGTAAAAGGTGAGGCTGCTTTTATCAAATTATGATGTGTAAACTTCAGGCAATTCAGTCTTGTGATGGAAAAAGCGTTCTGAAGTATGAATAACCTTCTAATAATATTTGTTCAGTAAGTCATTCTGCTGATAACAAACAAAGTCAGACTCCTTAGCCTGAATATTTCCCATAGGGAATGTCTACTAAAATAAAATGCTTTTTTTATTAGCTCACCACATGCTGTGAACTAGCTATACTTTTGCAAAGATAGCCTTTGTGTGCAACTTTATTAAATAAAAATTTCATGAGTATTTTGATTTGCTGTGAGTTTATTGGATGTGTACCATTTAATTTCAATAATATATGATACGGTAGTGGAAGGGATGCGTCTAAACAGAAAATTCTTTCTCCAAAGCCTCCGATCTCTCTCTGTGTATGTATTTCAGAGAGGTCACAGATGTAGTCTTGTCTAATTTCTGGTAGTTTTACCTGTGGTACTTACTATAGGGAACCATTTTGTGTATATAATGATGATACCTTGTGTTGCTGAATCTGGCAAGGCTGCTGCTGTAAACTGTACATCTCATTCTTGATCTTGGGGGACTCCATCCTATCTGATTGTTCACAGATAATATGAGAAGCATAAAATATAAAGGAGATCATTTAAAGAACCAAGCACATTTTGAAAGTAATACTTCCAATTCTTTTTTTTTCTTTCATTTTTCTTATGCTTCTGAATTAATGGTGTATTCAATGTTCTGGAATTCCTTGAAAAATATCTCTAAGTCTAAAGTGTGCTTTTAAGACTTTTTCTCAGTCTAAAATTGTGTTTAAGAAGAGTAGAGAAGAAATTAATGTGACAGTCCCACCACTCAGTCCTGTGTAAGCCGTGTTTTCTTGCCTGAGGTTCGCTAGAGTGTTTTTTCAGCTATTTTGTTGCCGAGTCTCTTTGGAGAAAACTGCCACTGCTCCATGACCAACTTTATCTTGAAGTACCAGCAGGCATCCAGGGGAGAATGTTTACGTTCAGCTCTGCCTTACATGTCCCCATTCTGTCTGGATGCCTCAGCAGGCAAGTCTGTTCCTAGGATCCAGTGATCTAGTTCATAAAAAGACCTAATTTCTCTCCCTTTCCATTCCGTAACACATGGAAATTAGAATAAATAGTAAAAATACACCTAACCCAAGAATCCATCCCGATACTTTTCAGAGAAAGCCTGTAATCAGGTCTTCCTGTCTTTCCTGGGACTGATATGCCCCCCATTGTCTACAGTTGCTTCTCTGCTCTCTTGTTTCTGTGATTATGAAAAAACAAAGGGTTTATCACTGTGTCTTTTTATGTTTAGAAGAAGAGGGAATAAACAGATAGTAGTAACGCCATTTATTTTGGAGTATTTTGATGTAATTCAGTGGATCAAAATTAGGAACTTAAGTGTCCCCTCTGCTCAAGTGGTTCATTAGCCTGGCTAATGTGCAATGGTTACATTATATTAAGCCTATATACCTGTTGTAAACATCTGCCACAGTTAACAATTGTCTTATCTGTTAGATTTTCTTTACAGTGCTGTCAGAATACTGCATTGTTATTGCAAATATAATAATTGCCAATTGTAATGACTTAAAAGAACTTCTTCTGTAAGTTATTTTATAACGTACTACCATTAATATCAGACAACATATTATATGCAGATGTAGTGTCAATTATTTAAATGCAATTGGTGGCAATAAATCAGTAGAAGAAAAGAAACTGAATTTCTTGACTTCTCTAACTGAAATGGATCTACTACCTTTTTCAGGTAGAGTTATTCTTTCTGTCTCCCTTAAATTATCAGGAATAGATTACAGAATTGCTGTAACTAAAAGAGAAAAAAAAAAAAGAAACCAAGAAAAAAATCTCTTTTAAGTTCTTAACTGTCTAGTAAAGGATGCAAGATCCCAAATTGCAAAAAACCAAACGTATTACTAATCCTGATTCTATAGCAATTACTGTAGAAAAGCAAATATATGCAATATAATTTTATCAGAAGAAATACTTTACTGGCAAGTTCAGACTAATTAGTCAATTATACTTTCTATTAAAATAAGGGAAAAATATTTATCCTTCAGAAGATTCTATATGATTTGTAAGTTGTTGAGAACGTACATGCAAAAAGCCTTTGAAAGGAATGAATCATTATTCCTACTAATAATAATAAAAAGAAAATCCTTAGAGAACATAGTGATCAGTATGCCAGGTACGGAGAGCAATTTCATATTTTGTCATGAAAGAGTAACTCCGATAGTTTCCAGAATGGAGATTTAAAATATCACTATAAACGTTTTCTTTCTTAAAGAGCGCTAGTGAAGCCATTTAATACATTCTACAACTTTTTGATGGGGAACAATCACTGATAACTCTTCCTGTGTTATGGCTCTTGTAAGGTAGCATTTTTTTGCTTTAAAATATTTTTCACACTATGAACAAAACCAAATGTTTATAAATGATAAAGCTATTCAGTTACTTTATGTGGCTACAGATGGTCTTGTGGAATTATAACCCCCCCAAAACAGTGCCAGAAATAAGTATCTCCTGAAAAAATCCACATTTTTATCTTTAATACAGTTAGGTGATAGTATGTCATTTATATTCTTGTGTAGCAGCTCAGTGCAAGCATAGAAAATCCACCTACAGGACCTCACAAGGAGGCTTGAGTTGTTTTTTCTTGAAGGGTTTAAAATTATGAGACAGGAACTGATAATTCTTTATATTTTAACCCGCATTTCAGACATTTGATATATATAATAAGTAACACCAGGATTAGACCCAAATCACAAATAAATTATCTTTACTTAAGATTAATTTCTACCAATGGAGGGAAATGGATCCCAACATATATGACGACAACTCGAAAGGAATGAAAATTTAGAAAGATTTCAGAGAACAGATAATTATACTCACATAATCTCCACAATACATTTTGATCCGAGTCTTCAAGTTCTGTTGAGATAAAATAGTAGCTTCCCTAGACTGAAAATAACAGTAAACAAAATTGTTATAGTTAAACCTTGTTCTGTTTTGGAGATTTGAGAGAAGCCGTCCAATCAAACTGATACCAAGTACATTAGGCTCCAAAGTAACAATGAAGCAGAACACCTCTTCGTACCTTGTGTCCTTGGGTTTTATAGGTTTACTGTATGCTTAGTCATTAATCATGTATTGAATAAATGTGATTATAATGTAAGTAAACAGAGTCATTAGCACGACACCCTCTGTTCTGCTGTGTTGATTTTAGGAATCAGAATTTAGCTATTCACAGAGTGAAATGCTCACCTACCTAAAAGTGCTTGTGTTAATGATTTACTTTTCAGATTGGGTCTGGTCTAGTTATTTTTTTCCCCCTTTTGCCGAAATCACTCAGCTCATCACTTGTTCTAATAACTATTTGTAGCTGGCATGCACAGGAAGATGCTTTATAGCCCTTACATGTCACCCAGAGTAATCAAGTAGCCTTAGTAGAACTCTGTAAATGAGGATCTTTTCATGCAAGTTATAACTTGCAAAATCCTGCAAAGAGCTGATCAAAAATCCTGTACCATAGCTCTATTCAAGGACTTATACAGAATCCTAATTATCCAACTGACTGAGAGTAAACTCATATTTTTTCATAGCTAATACCATATTTTTCTGCTTATGATAACTATGATTGTAATAAACCATTGATAAAATACCAAATTTTCTCACAAAAAAAAAAAAAAGAAAAGGAATATCAAATAGAGGAACATAGAAGTAGAGGTGCAGAATCAGTCTGTATATCCTCTACTACAACTTGAATGGAAGGCATTGTCTACTGTTATCCTGGTTGAGTCCATTATAGAGGGGTAATGTTTTTCCAATGGTTGTACAGTAATAGTAGCTCAAAATCTAAATTAAATTACTCCAAATTTTCTTGGTTTTCTTAACATATCCATCACAGGCTTTGAAGGACTTATTGAAACCTGCATGGGTTTTTTTCTTACAATTTAGGAAGATTTTGGAAAAAAAAAAAACCACCTTTTTTTTGTAGCTTTAATATCTCAGCAGCTCTTCTAATCATTTAAAGCTGTCTCTGGGCTTGTATAAATGCAGCAGTATTGATTTGAGTATAAGGTTTTGCATGTCAGCCCTTGTTATTTGTAAAGGCTACAGGTGCATCCTTAGAAACAGTTGAAAGAGTTTCACAGAGAAACATGTGAAACATGGGCTTCACAATGGCACGCCGTTACTTCTCTTTTTTTCGTTAGGGCTGTGGTAGGTATTTTACTTTATTGTAGTTGTACCAAGTACATACTTTAATCTCTATATCTCAAGTGCTCTTTGAGTGTGGCTGTGGAATACAGTTCCACTGTACAGGTAAGAAAAATGATCCATAAAGAATCTGGTCTGGCTGGTTAGAGGTGCTGAAGGTGGTACCTAGAGTAGGATTCAGTCTCCTGATGATACATATTTTAAAGCGGTGATAAGAACATAAGAATATTTTAAGCCTATCTTTTTTACACTCTTAATTTTATGTCTATTTTCTTGCTGTGATTAATATGTAATATAGTTAATCTTCAGTACAACAGAAGATGGATAAGTTTACAGGATTATGATTCAGTCTGCTTGTGTCAAAATCTTCAGGAACCATAGGGTGTAAATAAGTGGTCAAAACCTGTTGTTCTATGAAATATTCATACCTGGCATATAATGTGACAAAAGCCCTTAACTGATTACTGAACTAGATTCTGTTTTTAATGCAACTTTCAAAGAAAAGCTGTGAGAGAGTCTAGAGAAAATGGGAGAGAGGTTTCAACCTCCTTTTTCCATTGAATGCTCTTTGTCTGTTGCTTCCTGCCATCTCTCCCCAAAGGAGAGAGGCAGGGCTTACCAACAAGGAAATGAATAACATATTTGTCCATGTAATGCTCAGCAAAATGGATCCAGTGTTTGTGTACCAGAGTGAGCCACACCTTCACATTTTCTTCAAGTCTCAGTAGGTCAGAGATGTGAGTAATTTCCAGGGGAGAAGCTGATCCTGTCTTTTAGGGGAAAACCAAAGAAATTGTGTTCCAAGGGGTTTTGGCAATCTCACTTTTGAAAAAAAAAAAAAGAATAGACTAACTTGGAAATACTGCAGAAGAGATCAGCAATAAGTATTTATGTGGACAGACAGGAAACACTTGGGTTTTTTAAAGAACAGTGAAAGAGACCTTAACAGTTAAAGAAAATAAACAACGTTGGAAGGGGAAGGGGGAAAAAAATTTGTCTTCCAGTTCACGATGAACTGGACAGATCAAAGCCTATTTATCTGTTTCACTTCTATTTAGTCTTTTCAATTCTCTCCCAGTTACCGGGTGAGATTTTCATTACTGTTCTGGGTACTTGGTTGCTTTCCTTCCTCTTTTTCCCGCTAACATTTTCCTGTTTCTATTCGTACTTAATTTTCTCCTCCCTCACTTTGTTACCTGTTCTTCTTTTTTGGACAGTCTTAATTCTTTTCTGTCGAAGCAAGAAGGGATTGGTTCCTCTTCTTCGGGTCCCTGCAACCAATAGAATTTCTCACCTATGCTAAGGGTTCTTCCTCAAACTTCCTCTGTCCTGCTCATTGATATGCTTAGGCTTAGACATTGCAACTGACCATTTACATGTTATTCTAATGGAAACTTTGAGTAAAAATAATGGAACATAATCAATTTTTATTGCAGATCCATCTAAAATTATTTATTTAAAATGAGAAATAATATTATTAAATATGTAATTATTCTATTTGCTTTCCCTGAAAATTAGCTTCCAGTAGATCAGTTACATATAAATTAAAAACAAAATTCACATTATTGGTATAATAATCTTCAGGTATTGCTGTGGAGTCTAATCAAATAATTGAAATGTTTGTCCAGTATTACTGCAGCTGCAAGCAGTAAAACATGGAACTTCGTGCTGCTGAGCATGTGGTTCCTGTGGTGGAAAGAGAATCTGAATATAACTGGAGCTGGTGTAATTTCTAGCTCTCACCAGAGTACAGAATGCATGAGCACAGTACAGAGGTCCAGAAGAAGTGGTGGAAAGGTAGTCTCTAGCTCAAGTGTAGTAGTAACAGCCTTGGGCATTTGAAAAATGTGTCTGTGGGAGCTTGTGTAGAATATGTGGAGCGTGTGTAGAATCTTACTCACCATGATTAAATGCAGTATTTACCAATACAGCAAATACCTTAACACAATGAATCACTGTAGGACCTATGACTCAAATTTTAACTTTTGCAACTCCCAAGTCTTTATTTATATTACTAAAAGAATTCAGGCACTTCTCTGGCTATCAATTCCCCTTAGGGCTACAAGGGCCAAGTTCTGCCTCCTTTCTGAGAAGAGCTCTGAGCACGATATGTGTACACAGGAAGCAATTTGAGATACTGTGAGGGCTGTGGTGCTGGTACTCTGTGCTTTGGGAAGGCGACTGCCTGTTCCCATGTGGGATATAGCCATGACAGAAGGCTGACCACATGAGGTGATGCAGACTGTTGAAGAAGAGAAAAGGGTTTGAATGAGACAGTGGGTAATGAGAGGTAGTCGTGGATGTAGCTTTATAGAAACAGCAGAAGCACAATGACTTAGCGAGTGTAAAATTGTCATTTCACCATTGTGTCAATGTAATTTAGAATTGCAGTTTCTGGTGGTTCATCAGTGGAAGAAACTAAAAAAACTTGAGTGTACAGATAGCTTCTCAGTCCTGAGTGTCACTGAGTTGGATACTGGGGAATTATGCTAAGCTTGCACTGATTTCTTTTGACTTTCTGGAATTGTTCTAGCTTAGAGTTTTAGACTGTAAAGTACTCCTAAGTTTCAGTGAAGTAGTAGTTGCTTAGTAGTCTACTTTGGCAACAGCTAACACAATAGTTTTCAAAATAACTGCTTACTGGTCACCCAAAACTAAACACTGACACCTGTGGCAAAGCTCTAATTCTCCAAATTACCAACTTCACTGCTATCAGAGGTGCCTTCATTTTAAAGTATCAGTAAATAGATTAAAGTCAGAGAAGATACAGTACACCTTCCTTTAATTTCTCAAAGTGCTTACTGTTTCCCACAAAAAAACGGCAGGGTTTTTCCGCAATACAAAGCATAAAGCACCACAGCACACATTTCATGACATCCTTTCGTGCCACCTCAAGCCATGAGGTGGATTCAAGTCTCCTTAGCTGAAGGGTAGAGCCAACACCATCACTGTCACCATTCATGGTTTTGGTGCCCCAAAGAGAGATGCTGAAAGCAGAGGTCCAGTCAATCTTCTCTGTTTCCTCTTTCTTTTTTCCTTCTTCCCAACCTGCCATGCGAATACAGAGACAAAGCCAAGAAGTATGTTCAGGTCTTCTTTAAATCTCAGGTGATGTGCTACAGGGAAAATTTAGTTGGAAGGAGTTAGGGATTGCACCAGCAATTTATTCTCTGGAGCACGTGTGCTCTCCAGCATCCCTGGACATGCTGGTCCCCTGATTATCCATGCTGAGTGAGTACCCATTTAAACCAGATGTAATGGCTCAAGAGCAAAATGCTGCATTTTTGTTCCCTTCTGAAGCCGGGGTGTGATAAGATTGCTTGTCTCTATTTGGGAGTTGGGTATGGCCAGGAATTTTTCACTGTAATAAAATTTCCTAATTATTTGCCTAAAAAAAAAGTAGAAAGAAAAGGAGGCAGCCAAGCTTAATTAATAGTGTCAGTATGCAACTTCAATGGCAATGTGTAAATGCTGGTAGAATAAGAATCTGGCCTTGGTATTGTCTTCCTACAGACATTTCATTTTCTCACTGTGCACCTTTCTGGGAAGCAGGTTGTCTATGCCAAACAAGTAAAATACATATTTCTTGAGTCTTTGCTGTTACCATGGCAAATAGCAATTGGTTTTAAGAATTATTTCACTTATAAACTGAACTGATTTTTATCCTGTTCAGAGAAGTTGTTTTGTTTACAGAAGTTAGTTTAAAGTGATTAGTCATGGATAGGATGGTAAACTACACAATATAGAGGTGGGGAAATGTCACTGTTATTGTTTTTATGACTTTAAATAAAACACATTATTTGTCAAAAAAGTGTATAGCACTTATATTGCCTCAAAGATTGAGTATACAATAAAACCATTCTGCTTTGTCTTATTTATTATTCCTTTATTTGGAAGTTCCCCTTTTTTTTTTCTTTTTTGTGCTAAAACAGTTTCTATCTAATCCTGTTCTGCTTGTTTATCTCTCAACTTTTATATTTCCCAAGATTATAGTAAAGCTGAGCACAAAATTAATTAGTGGAAAGAACACACATTCAACTGAGTAAATTAAAGGCAAGGTCTTTCCACAACCAGTTACTTACATGTTGTATGTCATCTTACACTCAATGATTATGTTTCACATTTTATCATAAGCTGTCCACAGAAAACTAGGATTATTTTTTTCTTTCCCAAATGAAGGAAATAGTTACACAATTTAAAGAGAAGTTTAGTAAACAGAGTTGTACTTAGAGGCATAAAGAGCCCTTGCAAGGATCCATATAAAAAAAGGCATTATGTTTGCTGCTTTTGCCCTTAAAATGTATGCAGATGCTTTCTTTTAACTTTTTTCCTATGAGTTCTTCTCTTAGCAATTTCCCTCTTATAATTTCTCTTGATAACTCAAAAGGCAATAGAAATCAACATTTATAAGAAAAAAACTAAGCTTTAAATATATTCACCATAAAAATTTGTATGAACTAGAGACAGATTTCTGCTGACATAGAAAAACTGGCTGTAGTCCAGCACTATATGAGCTATTTCTTCAGTGACTTCTTTTAGTGAAGGTTAGGCTGTTCATAGAGTGTTTGGCCAGGAGAGTTAGGATTTTTTTGTGAAGAGAATTAATTTATACTTGAGACAAATGTAAAATTACAGAATATACAGAATATATCTATGATATATTCAGGTAGTTACATTGTGAGGTAGTGGAAATATGGGTGAGTGGAAATGAGTCTTCCTAGGAGTTTTTTTTAATGCTTAAGCAGAATTATTCTGAATACTATTTATAATAGTCTCCTGAATGTTTTACATAGTGTTCAAAAATGCCTTGTTTTGTTAAATTAAATTTACAAAATTAACTTTTGCTAGAGAGTCATACCGGAAGAAAAATGCATTCCTTTGAGAAAAGATACACAGAAATGAAAAAATAATAGGTATACATACTTATCCCAGCAGTAAGGTTCCTAAAACTGCTGCCTAAAATATTACTGCAAACTGAAAGGGAAACAGATACCAAATTTCTTCAATACTAATTTGTGTAGATGGCAGCATAGCATTCTTGTTACAATGGTGTTCCAGTTTAGATTTAATATGGTTTTATGAAAATGCAAGGATGAACTTTTTTTTCTGATTAACATAGTATTTTATTACTAGCTTTATTAATTTCATGGCGTATGAATTGTACATGTAACTTATCCAATAACAGTTTCAAAAATAAATCAGATGATTATACATAATAATTTACTGAAAGCACTTGGATGATTTGATGTTTTTATGAAGAACATTTAAGAATTACATTATGTATACGATGAAATGCTCACTGTGCTCCCATAGATAGCATATTACTTTTAAAATGAAATGTAGACAAGTAAAATATAAAAATTGTGAATTTAAGCAATTTGTTAAGCCCAGCTATGTTTAGAAGATGTTGCTGTAATTTTCTACATTAATCCTGATGTAAACGTTGTTAAATCTTGTCATGTGTTGGGAGTTATGCCAAAATCAGCAAATACAATCAATTGGTGATTATAGACCACTGATTTACAGGGACACTTGCAGAAATCATAGTGAATGTATAACTTCTTGTATGCTGTCAGATTAAAGCACTGTTGCCATTATGCAAGCACTTGATCTTGCAGATGATGGAGCATTTCTCTATTGCATGTTTGTACTGACAATGGATATTGCTCATCTCCCATGCAAGCTCTCAGAAAGAAGCAAAGTGGCTGTGAGTGTGTATGTGGGGCGACTATGATTTAGCTGGAGAGAGCAGCTTGTTTGTGAGCTTTTGTTTCTTGTGAGAGACTCTTCTGTTGCAATGACATGCTTAAATCCATAGCATGTCTCTCACTATAAACACTGAGAAATATAATTAGCAAGTTGTTTGCAGCAGAACTGCAACTGCTGTGACTAAAGTGTCACATGATAGAGTGAATGAACTTCTGAGAATTGTTTTCCAAAGATTAGTTTAATAAAGGTTTGATATGATGCTGTAACTTAGCCTTGATTAGTTCAATGTAAGGCTTGATATTATTTTTTCATTATCTAATTGCTTCACACATAAAAATGGCATGATATTTTGCCTACGCTATTCCAGATAGTTAAGCCTGTTCTTACCACTTTTAATCCTAGCAGTTCTATTAGCCTTGGAGACTGGAAGCTGCTTGATGCTAAGCACTGTTGAAATTTCTTTTATTTGGATGCCTGAATCTGAAGGAAGGAATGATAATAACTTCCATGCTTAAGCTAGAACAATTTTCTGCTAGGAAGTGAGGTCAAAAGGGTGTAAGTGAAACGTAGTGCACGCAGCAGGAGAGAGAGTAAAATTAATGCTGTCTTTTTAATAGCCTAGTGCCAGTCATCTGTTTTTAAATTCTTTGCCAATGCTGATCGTCACAACTCATGCATGAACAGGAGCTGATTTTATCTGGCTCATGCATTTTGTGAGTGTGTTCTCCTTGTTGCCTTAGTGACTGGAGTAAGGTTGGCACTAGCATATGCACTTTCTTCTGAAAAAAAAATTATTTATGTCTACTATGCCTAAGGAGGAAAGCTTAGAGACATAGCCAGTAAAATAAGCCTAACTTTTCAAAGCTGGCCATGAAAAGAAAGAATCATCTTAAACCACTCCCCAGTGTTGAGAACATGGCTCTTTTCTGTGATAGTGTGAAGCTGTCATTTCTATAGTTTGGCCATAATTTTCAGTGTTGTGAGAAAGACAAGAAAGACCCCAAGGAGACTTTGGGATGCCTGGTTTGTGTTCTTAGATGTGCAACCAATGGGCTGAGGCTCCATAGGAAAGTTAACTGTTCCATTTGTGTCTCCACCTTCCCTCCATAAGTGGGTATAACATTACCTTCTATAAAATTACTTAGATGCTGTTCATGAAGAGCATTAAGTAAGAACTGATACGTGTCTTTATCTTGTATGCAGTATATTATTCTGTGAGTATAAATAACTTAAAAAAACTTAAAAAGTGGGAGGCAGGAAACACTATATTAGGCTGAAAACAGTATGAGCTTGATTTCCAATATCTCCATGGAAAAGAAGGTATGATTACCCTTTCTTTTATTGTTCAGAGGCAATTGGAGGCTTCACTTATGATCAGTTTGATCTCTGTATTGAAAGATAACATTAATTTTTGCATACTTTCAAAGGCAAAGGCATCCAGACTGCAGAATTTATGTACACCCAAACACAATTTTCATTTTCCTCTGTATGTAGAATCTTATATTTAAGCCTAATGATGTACACTGCTGTACAGAATTTTTATCTTGTAGAAACTTGCACAGCTTGGATTATACTTCCTTCTTTCCAAGACATTACATTTTTGTCAAAACAAGTTATATGTTCCTGCAGTATTTAGGCCCTGTGATGAACATCTCTTTACAAAGAATAGCCATTACTGCATGATGCTGGGAAACCTATTTTCCAGGTATATTTAATCTTTATTTTATAGTTATTCCTTTACACTTGGTATCTTTTAAGGGTTTAAAAAAATTATACAATCCTTTTGTTTATCTATCAATAAGACACCTACTCAGCGTCTTTGCATTTTCTTGATGTTGTGCAAAGTCTCTAATAAAAAGATAATTAGAGTAACTTCAGTAACATTCAGTCCAAATTCTGCAAAAGCTGTCATTAAAACTGTAGTCAGTGAATCTCCTTTTCTCTATTCTGCTTTGTTTTCCTCTTTTCTACTGTGTACTGCTTCCAAATGTACAGATGACTCATGTAAACATTTCAGCCTTGTATATTATAGTTTATGTCTTTATTCAATATCCATGATCTGACATTTTCCTCGTCATTAACTGATTGACTGAAGATTTCACAGAAGAGACTATAATTTGAATACAGCCTTATTTTTGTACTTAGCTCTTTATCTTTGAACCTCAATTGACCAAAACTTTGATTACAGATGTTTCCATGTTTTTCTGGCCCTAGTGTAAGAGTCATGGGTTAACTTTTCTTGGCAAAGCCTAAAATCCAGGCAGGACACAAATAAATGACTTCACATCCTTCAAAAATACTCCTGCTTTTTAGCATACAGTGGGATTAGTAATTCCAGTTGATGATGACACCAGCTGTGAGAAGACTGTGAGCCTTTGCAGCTTTGTGCCGGTGGCTAAGGCTGGAGGTGTATGTGGCAAGTGTAGACACAGGACTGTTATTGGCCAAATGAATCTGCTGACATACTACCATGCAAAAGCAGAAACATTCAGTTGATACAAGTATTCTTAGATTTTAAAGAGAAAAACCAAGCTAATACTCATCTATTCCTCTAACATGAGAACAAAGAATGAAATTTTGAGCTCTGTGAGGACTTTGACTAAACAATAATACTATTGAGGTGAATGCCTTAGCCACTGTCCCAGGTGCCCTGGCATAATAGGTATGAGGATCTATGAGCAGAACTGAAAAATAATGATGGATAACAAGGACAACGGTTCATTTAGCTTGGAGGTGTCAAGGCTGCCCTATGTCCTACTTCAAAACTGCTTCCATAACAGATCAGTCATGGTCAAAGGAGACTCCCTTCTGAAGGGAACAGAAGGCCCTATATGCAGGCAGGGAAGTCTGCTGGCTCCCTCAGGCCCAGGCTGAAGATATGAAGAGAGAGGTTCCTGCCCTGGTATGGCCATCAGATTATTATCCATAATAACAAGAACAAGTCTGAGGGCAATCAGGAGAGACCTTAGGGCCTTGGGACAACTGGTTAAGGGGTCAGAAGAACAAGAGCGTCCTCCTCTGTCCTTCCAGGTGCAGTGAAGGATGGAGAAAACAGGAAGAGCCAGCAGATCAATACCTGGCTCTGAGCCTGTTGTCATGGGCAGAATTTTGGGGGTTTTTATCATGGGTCAGTTTATGCTACACCAAGCCTGCACGTGACAGGTGGGGTACCAGTGTCTCACTAGCTTAGGAGTTAGCAGAGCTCATTGGAAGAGCTTTAAAACAGATTTGAAGGAGGAAAAGGATAAAACAAGGCTCAGTAGAAGGGTTTGTGTGGGCACCATGCCAAAGTTTGGGGGATGGTGTGCTAGCGAGGTCCTTTGGTTTGCTGTCTCAGTGAATGGAGATGCATGAGGCAGCAAAGGCACCAGTAACCAGAGAGGCCTGTCCTTGGTGCTGGGGAAGGTCATGGAGTAGATCATCTTGAGTGACATCATGCAACGCATACACGGTGAACGGGTGATCAGGCCCAGCTGGCACGTGTTTATGAAAGGCAAGTCCTGCTTGATCATCTTCTGTGACAGGGTGACTCACTCAGTGGATGAGGGAAAGGCTGTGGGTGTTGTCTACTTGGACATTAGTAAAAGACATTGACACATTTCCCACAGCATTCTCCTGGAGAAACTGGCTGCTCATGGCTTGGGCATAAATACACGTAGGTGTGGTGCTTAGGCAAATGGTTTAGTGGAGTTGCCAGTTTGACTCGATGACCTTAAAGGCCTTCTCAAAGGTAAATTATTCTACGAGTCTATGGTTCTCTGATTCTGTGATAGCAGAAGAGGTATTATAGTTTTCAAAAGTGTTTGGGAAGAAGATGCTGAGCAATAAATGTGGCATGGACAATGAAAATTCACTCCGTACTTACATGGCAACCGACAAAGGCCTATCTTGTAGATGTAGGGCAGCACATTAGAAAAAATTCATTAAGTTTTGCATTGCTGAACAGCACTTCAGACACCATTTTATATAATGATATTTTTGAATAGTTTTAGATACTGCCTGGTGAATCCTGTAAATTGTTAATTTTGGCAAAAAAAGGATTTGAGGACATCATGGACATTGATAATCCCATGAGTAAAACATTAGAAAAATTATATTGATCTTAATTAACAATTTACTGTTGGTCTTTACCAACCAACATAATGGATTTGATCTTCCTATGGCTTATAATAGGCCCATGGCTTCTTATGGCTGCTCTTTCCTCAGAAAAAATGAACTGAAGACATTAGGAATTCTGTGAAACAAGCTACTGATTGAAACTCAGGTTTGCTTAAGTCCTTCTATCAGAGGATCCATTAATTTTCCTCTCAGGTGTAAAAATGCTGACTCTTGTGCTGATTTTTTTTTTTTAGGCTATGATCTTTTCTCTTGATTTTTGTGTCTGAGTAGGTATTTGTTCTCAGCACATCCACATTTCTAAATGACTCATCAGAGAATCACTTCTGTTTTCTTGTAATGAAGGCTACAGACAGGAGATAGAGATGGCAGTCCTGTTTCATAGTACATCTGAAGCCAGATCATGAAGGAAAAAGTATCTGAGAAATCTTTTCTCTTTCAATAGCGATTCACAGGTTTTTCAAGAAATTAAGTTGGATGGGTATCCTTATTGTATTGGAATTTTGTAATTAAAAAAATAAGTGTAAACAAACACCGCTGAAGGTGATCTATAGCCGGAGATATAATTTGCACCAGCTTGCCTGAGGCCACTGAAGCGACTTTTGTCTGCCTGGCACAGTTCTTATCTTGCCTTGGTGGGAGGAATAGTTGTGTTTGATAACGCTTCTAGTTGTTAGTAAAGGAAGTGTCCTGAACAGTAATGTAGCATTGGCTGGTGTTGCTGTGAGCTTCTCTTGCTCTCTTCTGTTTTCTTGTTAGGAGAACATTTTTTCCCTTTTGGGTTGGTACATTTGGGCATCTGTAGCTGGTATGTATATAACTCAAAAGTGAAAAGCAGTCTGAGTTAAGGTGAGGCAGCTTTGTTTAGCCAAAGCTAGGCCTTGAATTTGTTAGGCAGATGACCACCAGGATTAGAGATGGTGAGGAGCTGACAGCAAAGATTGCAGAGGAAGGGTTACAGCACAGACCCTTGTATCCCCTGTGCCTAATCTGGATGTGGAGTGCTGCAACAGCAATGCAACTTCTCTTATGTTGTTTGAGAAGTACTGTATAGTCTATTAATTAGATCACTGAGAATAAATTATATTATTAGACAAGGTTTAACCATGAAAGAATGGTTTAATTTCATCCTGTTCATGTAAGATGAAACCATTTCTGTGATGAAAAGTTATGAAGCACACGATCACATTTCAGAATACATTTTGCAAACATATTTGTTTGCTTTATTTATTTTTAATTGTTCTTTATTTTATGCAGCGTTTTCCTCTTCAGGAGGATGACAATCTAAATGCACTTTTGTATCCCAAGGCTGGCATTACCTATGAAATTCTCCCCACCCTCCCTACTTCTGTTGCCGAAACACTTTCTGCTGATCCTTCACTCACTTTACCTGGAAGTGTGTGCAAATTAAAAACAGCTTAGTGAATCTTACTATTTCTTGGTCAATCTGTAAAACATGAGCTTCATTTCCACTCCTGTAAAGGATTTTCATTTTTGTTCCCCCAGCAATGATTAGGCAATGGGAAATTACAGGGTAATAGAAGTCTTCTGTTCAGCTGTTAGTTCTGCCCTTCATCATGAAATCTTCTTAATTAATTCTTTTGTTGTGTCTCAATTAGCACACCTTTTTCAGCTTGCCTGGCTGCTTCTGTTACAACTTTCTAAAGATACAATAGCAAAATTTCATAATCACTTTACTTGACTCAGTCATTCTTCTATGATAAGACAAATATACCACTATGGATAATTAAAGAGGGAAAGATGTTGACAATCATGTCCAATTAGTTTCACTGGGATCTTTTCTGAGGACTCTGTCGTGGTAACATAGCCCCAATTATTGGAAATTTAGCAATGGTCTGTCTGCCTTGTGCAGATCACTTGTAGCCAGGATCTTCCTACTCTCAGGGGACAGATCAAGACTGTGAACCCTGGAACTATTTTTAAGCAGATGAAGCCAGTTCCAGTTGAAACAAATTGCTCAGCCTTTTCCAGCTGAGGACAGGCACCATTTTTAGCATCCTGGTTAGCAGTTGACAGTGTAGAAGACTTGTGCTTTCTGGCACAGGAGGGATCACCTGCTGCACTGTGAGCTTCATGCAGATCTCCCCTATCATTCCAAAATTTTTCAGCTGCTATGAATTGTCCCAGAGATGCAGTGCAAACCCAACCCTCATCAGCATTATTTCATGAGTGTAGAATGAGCATGGCACTTTAGCATGGCACAATAGTAGAATTAAATTTCTTTCATGAAAGTGTGTCCCTCTCATCTTCCTTACTTACTGATGATGTAGTTATTATCAGGGTCTGTGCTGCTGACAAACTCACTGTGAGAGCTCCTTACATGATGTAACTGACTTAGAAATACAGCAACTGACTTAGAAATACAGTTCTGAAATCATATCTACGTGTTTGTGATGAATAGTATTACCACTGAGCCTAGATCCTTTTGTCAATTATTCTATGTAGAAGGATCTTGAAACAGCTAAATAGGATTTAGAAAAGCAAAAGAATTGACAGACTCTGAATTTTCTTTTAAATTTCGTAATTATTGATATTTGGCTGCTTCTACAATGGAATGATTCTTATAGTTTGAGGGGAAAAGACCCAGAGACATTATTACTTGATCTTCTTTAAGAGACTCTTGGTTACTGACATGCTGATCATTTAAAAGCAACACTTAAGTATGCTACAATCCAAGGGAGTTTGATATGTTGTCAGATCTTAGGAAAATGTAATACATAAATATGCCTAAATATTTTTCTTGAAACAGAGCTTTCTTAGTAAAAGAATTTCCTTTTAGGTTTTACCAGGTACACTAGTTAGGAGAGTAACATGTTTAACACAGTCATCCTACAGTTTTACTTTCTTATTTTTATTTTTTTTTTAAGAATTATTTGCAACTCATGCTAACCTAGTTCTAATGAATATGCATTAAATTTGATTAGCTGCAGGAAGGATACAGCTTTACTGGCTTTGGAACAGAACTCTGAAAAAATAAACACCTGAATATCATGTACTTGCAGAGCAGCAGCTTCCAAAACAATGTAGCTGTGCAGCTGTGTAGAAACACGTGCTATATTGTGTGCAGTTCAGCAGATTGCTAAAAATACAGGTTTTGGACCTGCTGTTAATGCTGTTAATCTCTGCCAATAATGTAAAAATCTGCCTGAATTTTTACAGTGATATGTACTGTATATGCAATTAAACTGGTTTTATAATAATATGCACTTTGTGATGATCTGGGCAATGCTTTAGACGAAAATTATCCAAAATGATCCATCAGCCTGTTTATTAGATAATTACACACATTTTGCTAGTTAATGTGCAGAAGTTCATTGGAGTTTTTCTGGCAGTGCTTGTGCATTCCAAAATGGTAAATGGAAGCTGCTGAATCCTTAAAGGTTGAAGTGCAACCTGTGACAAGTACTGTCTCTGTCCTCCCACAACTATTTAATTATGAACACTAAGTATTGGAAAGGAGGATAAAGCTACTTACCTATTCTGTTAGCGTCCCACTTCTTCCTAGTATAGGAAAAGAGAAAAGTGTAGGCAACTGAAACAAATGTTTCTTTATATATCTTAACGGGAAATGACACCGGGGGCTTGTAATTATGCTTCCATGCTTGAGACCTTGGCTACAGCTATAGGCTGTACTTTCACTGTTTCCAGTACTGAAGAGAAGACAAGGTACAGAAGAAGAAAATTCCTCTTAGGGACCTGGCACATAGGTTTGTGGGAGTTTTTTTTCCCTTTCCAAATTTGGGGTATTTCCAACTACTATTTCTTTAGTTGTGCAAGTATAGTTGGAAGGTAAGGAAATGAAAAATGCAGCAGAGCAAATGACATTTTCATTGGGGATAAGGTAGTACTTCCATGAGATTTTTGGGGAACAATTTCAGAATTAGATCATCAACCAACATGCAAGCAGACCCAAACCTACTGTGACGACTGTTTCTGTATTTTTCTTACACTTCTGCGGTGTCTGAGTAGGATGAGGAGAAATATTCAAGGATCCAAAATACTTTCTCATATTCATAAGCATTTCAAATGGTGTGTGTAGATGAAGAAATAGCGATAAATTTCAACATCTGCTGCATGTGCATCCTTTCTTTGTAGAGATATGTCACTTGAAACCTTGCCTGATAGGCTAAGCCAGAATTCTGGGGATTAATATCCTAAAATTTTGAAGTGAGAGCAGCTCACATGAGTCTAATTGAAAATTTAAAATCCTGTGGTTTTGTTTTTTTTTTTTCACTGCTCTCATTTATGGTTCTCAAGGAAATATTTCTGAAAACTTTAATCTTGACAATGTTATCATGAAGCCTGATATGAAGTTAATTTGATGATATACCAGTGAATTTTGTTTCCAGGATTTCAGAACTGAAAAGCATGACATATAGTTCTCAAATCTCATTTTCTTGCCTAATTAGGTATCCTGATTTTCAAAGTTCCTACACTTCTAGCATCTCCCTCCGAATCTTGGCAGGAGCATCTATAAAAAATGTAGACGAACCACTCTACTTTTTAAAAACTTGGCTACCACAAATTAATTATTTGGTTAAAAAAACCCAAACCAAGACACAACCTTAATCAAAAAACCTTAAACCTGCAAATAATCGCAGTTTTGAGTCTGTAGCTAGCAGGTTTTGAAGCTTAAAATACAGAAGCATGTAGCAAATAGTAATTTTGAAAGCAAGAGCTTTTGTTTCCTATCATAAGTACAAAGTTTGAGCTGAACTTTTATAAGATAGAAATATCTTAGAAGTATGATGAGATGCCATTGAGCTGAGAACATAATCCTGAGTAGCTAAAATGTTAAGTGGAGCTGATATAAATATAGTAGGTAGGATTCTAATGGGTTTCTCTTCTGCGCAGCAACGAAGGGATGATGTAATCTTCTGGATGCCTCTAGCTAATCAGGAGTTTGAAGAAAGAGAAGTCAGTAAATACTAAAACAAGTGGATGTAGGGGTTTACTCTAGCTATACACGGTATGCATGCAACCTGTATTGAGTAATGAGGTATAAATCCTGATGGGCAAATAGATACAATGGCTGCCCTTGCAGTGTTTTAATTTGGAAATTGTCACTCTGAGGAATTTCCTGCATCTGGAGTAGAAGAACTATAAAATAAGGGAGACTTTCAAACTAGTAGAAAGTTTTGCAAGAGAACATAACCAAGAGACTTGAGATCTTCTATCACAAGTTTATTAAATCAACAGCTACTCTTTTTATCTGGACCTAAACAAAAGAGAAAGCTCAAAACCAATTTTGGGGGGAAGCACTTACAAAACTGTACATATCACTTCTTCGGAGATTAATTTAGATACTCAGTTTCATAGAATTCTTTCAGTTTTGGTTTACATGTGCAACATGTACATCTATAATACCTAAATAAATAATTTGCAAGATGCCCTCAATTTCCATGACAACTACTTTGGGAGTCAAATTAACAGGATTAGTAATTCTGACAATGCCAAGTAAAATGACAGAGAAAATAATTGCTTAAGAAAGATGAGTGGCCTTAAAAATTTTTATAAACAACCATTTGTTTTTGACCATTACTGTCAAAGCATGTCAGACCAATTGTGTATCTAAGTTCCCTGACTCTGAGAATGGCCAATAATATGTGCTTGGAAAAAAACTGCAAAAGTAGGCCAAGAACATATGGATTTTTTCCATAAATTTTTCTGCTGGTTTTTTTTGAAATGCAACCATTATGTTCTCACTTAAAGACAATGTGAGGCTGAGGAACAGTGGAGGCTGGCATAGAGGACTAGGAAGAGACTTGTAGGGATTCTGAGGGTCTGCTGGAAGAACATAAGGGAGTCTGTGAAGCTCAGAAGTGATGCAAAAACTGGCCAGTGGGTCATGGTGGATGGCCAGAGATTGCTGGTGAGGTGGGATTCTTGGTAAGGAATGTGGGCTGGCAGTGCTTAGAGGATCTTCAAATACTGAGGAATGGTTTCCTTGTCTTTCTCTCAGGTGGGCCTGTTCCTCTCCAGTCCCCTTAATAAAAAAACTATACCTGCACTTGCATAACCATAAGAGAATGCTCGTGTCTGCCAGCAGCAGCCCTTGTGTCTCCTGGGTGACTGCTGAGGGAGGGAGCAGCCTTCCAGATGAAGCTTTCCATAAGGCTTCTATAAGGAACCCAGGCAGATTTTTTCCTGATATTGCCAGGAGGGGCTGGGGTAGCAGCTGTTGCTGCTGTGGGAGGCTGCTTCCCAAAACAGTAGCTAGCTCTGACTACAACTTTCTAATGCTGATCCAGAGACTGCTGAAGGGCAGATGCCAATTGGGCTGTACATGGCACTTAACAGCTAATCCCTATTTCCTTGGTATAGGTGAACAGCTGGTCATCTGTGTTTGGCTTACTTTTACTCAGTGTGCCATACATTTTCTCTGGGAACATAGATATTTTTAGCTTGATCTGATCTGAAATAGCGAGCAGTAGTAGCAGAGTAAAAGTTATTACCTTGACAGTTCTTTATTTGCAACAGGCTAAGAAAAAAACCAGAATTCTAAACTGCTGCAAATTTTGGTCATAAGCATATTGCCCAGAATAAGGCAGGACTCAAAGGAGATTAAAGTATTTTGCTATATGTATATACAGTTTTTGATATATTTTTCTGTGGCATCAGTTGGTGCATAATACCAGCTTAATAGAGGCCAAATAGACACTGATGGGTTTTAAACAAAGTATATGACATTCGCGAGATCTAAATAGCTGAGTAAGAAGGAAAAATGTTGGGATATAGTGGCTGAATGGGTTAAGTACATAAGGGTCTCCATTTGCTGCAATATTTTTATCTGAGAGAAAAGTGGAAATGAGGATAAAAGTATCCTATCTGCCAAATTCCATGGCAGGCACACTCTGTGATGCTCACAAAAGATAACAAGAACTGGTTTTTGCAATCTAGATCACGTGTGACCTATGCCCATGCAGTTGCTGTGCTGTTACACTGCGTTAGCTGTGAAAGCAGGTATCACTAACAAAAATCATGTATTGATTAGAAGAAAATGACAAATATTTCAGCCTAATCTTTGCTTATGTTGTAGTGGTAGCCAGTGGATGTACTTGCGTAATACACCAATTTATTGTTACAGTAGCAACATGTAGGAGCTCTAGCAGAAACCATGCAAAAGCAAGGAAGTTTACTCGCACAGCATTTCCAAAACACATAGGAAATACTGAATGTGGGTGAAAATCAGTTGTCTTTGTCCTGTTAGTTTCTCTTTATGGACTGAAGTGACCAACCTGAGGCATCATTAGGTCCTGCTCACCCACTTATATGGCATTATCTAACTTGCATGTTTGACTGGTTACTTAATGGTCTATAAAATGATGACATTGACATTTTCTAAAGATGTTACATGATGTATTTTTTGCTTCTACAATACCAGTTTATTATCAATGTTTACAGCTTCTGAATTGCTGCAGTTCTACTCTGTTACTCTCTTTAAGAGCTGCACAGGTATATAATATAATCTGTAATGAGGGAAGTCTTAGCTTGGGCTTATGAATGTTGTGCTCCACTTTTGCTTTCTTGTTGTTAAATATTTGTACTGTGCTGATTCTGGTTCATTAAGCCTCTCTAGCCCATATGCTGCTGCAGTGTCCACTCATATGAATTGCCTAGGAGCTAGGAGGGAAGATGGTGTTAGTGGTGCAACTGCAACTGGTTTTGCAGAAGTGGGGGCTTTGCCTTTGCCGGAGTCCTCTACGGGCCAGGTATGGTCAGCTGACTACACCATATGAGAAAATGAACTAAACTGAAGACAGCGGGCAAGTAATGCTCTTGTTTTTTGGTTAGGAATATTGATTATAACTGCTTAGTAGCAATAGTAATGGCTAATTAATGGGGCTGGAGAATGAAGGCGGGAAAGGAAACAACAAATTTTACAAGGATTCGTATATATAATTTGTAACATTGAAAGCAATATGCTTTCCTTTGTGTATGTGTGGTGAGAGGGGAGGGGCAAACAAATCCATCACAAAGGTAGCTCCCAAATACTTTTTCTCTTTGGAAAGTCTAGAAAGAAGTATTCCGATATCTGTAGAATTCTGTGACAGAGTTTTTGAAATGCATCATCTACCCCAAAATAACTAAAAATATGATGCAACTATATTTTGTTTTCAGTGTTTTGACTTTGCAGGAATCTTTTATGGCCTGACCATGTGCCAGAAGTGAAATCTTATAGCATTAAACATCTGACCTAAATATCATTGAAGTTAAACTCCCTGTTCTTCAGGTCTTGTCATCAGCAACCAGAGAAGACCTTGTGGTCAGGTTCTTGTATCCCTTGAACTGATCCAGACCTATTATATACTTCTCAAAATTTTCTTTACTTTTCACTGAATTCTGTTTCCTGACACTGACCTTCATTTGCTCTGTTTGCTCAAAACTTAATTTAGTCTGTTTAAGCAGTAACAGTTGAGGCTCTGGGCAATTTCAGGGGATTAATGACTGATTGGGAGGGTTGATGGCTTTAGGCAATGACTCAGGGCTATTAACTTCATCTACAGAAAATTTATCAGGAAATGTTTTAGACTGAAGTTGTTGGTTGGCAGTCTGCAGCTGTGCCTGAGTTGAGGGAGGGTCAATCTAAGGCAAAAACAATTGCCTATAAAGTCTGAATGGGTTTATTAAAAGATGCTATTACAATTTTGTTCTATAGCAGCTCTAAGAGGCCTGAACTAAAATGGAAATAGGGCAGGAAAATGGAAAGGCTTGTTCTGCAGTGTGCTGTGTAAAAACAAGGTAATGGACAGTTCCTTTCTAGAAGCTTTTATTACCTTTTTGAAAAAAAAAGAATGTATTGTAGAGCTTCATAAAGCAGGTGATTCCAGTTTCTCCTATAATTTTAAATATTGTGCTATTCAAAAGTATTCTAAAATGGATCCCTAAATCAGAATTGTCTTACAGAAGTGTTTGATATCCATGACCTTTTCAAATTATGTTTCCAAGTTCTGAAATATTAGTAGAGAGATATTGAAATGCGTGAGAATTAGACACATTGACTGTGTGTGTATGTAGATCTAATCAATGTATATGTCGTAGGTACTGAATTTTTTCCTGTAAAACTGCTTGAAGTAAGGTTGTGTCCTTACTCCAGTTTACAGATGGTAGTCAGATTGTTTGAATGACCTGCCAGAGGTGAAAGAAGTTACCTACAGAGTGTGCAGAATACTCACCCTTGGAGCTTTCCGAATCTTGGCTGGATAAGTCCCTGAGCGACCTGCTCTAACTTCACAAGTGGCTCTGCTTTGAACAGAGGCTTGTGCGAAATGATTTCCAAAGGTATCTTCCAATCTGCATTGTTCCATGATTCTTTGCTTCCGTGTATATGAGACAAAGCCAGGAGTGGAAATTTAATCCTGTTGGTCCAACAGGATTTTTAACCAAACACTATATAAATATCATAATAATCTTCCTAAATCTCTGACTTCCAGTGGGATATGGGCTTCTACAGTTTTTAGCACATTTTGAAATCCTTCCCTTAGGTGCTTTGCTTCTTTTATAAGCTAAGGAGATGCACGCAAAACTAAAGTTAGTGGTTATGCTGAGGTTTTTGCTTTTGCTGATTTTCATAGTTAGTGTTGGCATCTTACTTTATTTTCAAAATTTGTCTTCACTGCAGATTCTCTTTTGGGACAAATTCCTGTATTTGATAATTGGTCATGGGAAAAATTATTAAATGGCTTTTTTCCAAGTAAATGTTTAAAAGTGCATTTGGAAATCTTTGTGTGTGCAAGCAGTGAGTTTGCAGTGTAGCACAGCTCCTCACAAGAGTGCCGTTTCAGGGGTGCTGCCATAAGCTGGCCTCTTTGTGTAGAGCATGAACCATTTACACTTCAGCTCCACAGAGCTGCTTTTCTATTTTTATGCTTCGTATTGTCATTTCCCTCACGTAATATCTTTAATATGCTAGGTTTTCTGTGTGTGAAACCTGTTACTTTTGATCTGGGATAGATGTTACAGCTAAGAAAAATTTTCAAAAAGTGGGCACAAGGATTTGATTAAAACTTGAATTGAGCCTGTGTACATTTTGATTTGATTTTCATTTTTTGGTCTTCACTTCTCTTTTTGACTATATTTGAAAAGGGACACAAATATTAGCAATAGGTATCTTGTATGAAAGAGCCATAAATATCTATACCAAGGAATTTTATGCCTAGGTTTTAACTAGTATTGCATCCACAAAACTTGGGTGAATACAGGTCACTAACCTGTTTGCTGCTTGTCCAAATCAAAGCCTCAGCTGACAGCTTTTGCCAAGTGTTCAAGAAATAAAAAAGTGACAGTTACTATGCATCTTTCCTCGCATGCTAATACACACTTAAACAAATGGAGAAATGTATTACATCAGAAAAGAGTATTTCTATTCTTTGAACTTGCAGCTTTTCTGAAATTTCATCCTTTCAGACTTTGAAATGCACCATCAACATTTTTAGTGTCATTCTTCTTTACCTTATTGAATAAGAAAAGACAATATATTGACCATCAAGCTATGGAAATATTTCTATCCTGACAGCACAAACTTAATTGAAAGAATTATGGATGTTTTTCTCTATATTATTTTGAGAGTCTTAAAACTCCATAATGATATATGTCAACAGCAAACAACAGAGAGCTGGTCCACATACCATCTGGGTATTTTTTAGAACTAAATCACTGCATTGAGTTAAAAAAGTGGATACAAAAATCTCTGAGAAGTAGTAAAAGTTGGTGGACTAATCTTTATTTTTGAACCAAAATGCTTTGAGGAGCCTATTAAAATAGGGAAGCTCTTATTAGTTTTTTAGTGTATCTTCAATATTTAGCAGCTCAGCCTAATCCTGAATGATTATGCAATGGAGGATGAGAGACATTCAGTGATTGTGGTCTCTTTTATTCCTTTGTTGGTTTCAGCTGTAGTAATGTCTGTCACACCAAGCTGTTAAAATATATTTCTATATGGGATCTACTGAACAGCTGACAACTTCCATATATTTGTAGATTAGAACACTATTTTGTGTCATCTCTCCAAACACCATCTGCATGTATTTTACTGTCAGTGTGGAACACAAAGAAAGCCAATAATATTTAGCTAAATTTTACCATTATCAACAGATGGAGATTTTACAGTACCACTGCCTTTGTGTCTGATACACCTGATCATTCTGCTTTCCATTCTGACATTTTCCTCCGAAATCTTCTGGAGTCATACTTCGTTTTCTTATCAACTTGGTAACTTCAGGCTTAATTCTACAGGTCCTTCTGTGAGCACACCAGTTCTGGAAGCCCTGGCACTGCTGGGGTGTGGAATGGTATCTGTGTTTTGCAGAGATCATGCTTGGTTTCATTGTGAAAATTTTGAATGAAGGTATATCTGTTTCTCTTGAGAAACATTGTTTTCTAGTTTCACTGCTTCTCTGACTACTCTCATGAAAATCTCAGCCTATATTGTCATGGTATCTGCATAACAGCACATAACTTCATGAGTTTTAACTGTATTGCTTGAAGAGTAAGTTTCTTTTTCTGGTTTCATTTATGCCAGGTGATGGCAGTAAAGGACCTTTGCTCTTTCAGCATTTGCTATGAAGTAGAGAAAGCATTCAGACTCCTAGCCTGCCTCTAAGGGAAGCTACTTACTTCTCCTGTTCCTTCCTTGCAGCTCGTTATGACATCCATCACGAGATGGAAAAAGCCAGCATGGCTTGGATTGTAGGCTGTTTGGGTTTTTTTCTCCTTCTTAATAAATAATAAATGCTGTATCTGTTTTTCACTTTCCTTTCTCTGTATTGGCCTTCTCATGCTGTGTATTCTCGTATAACCTTTCCATGTATTCCATACAGTGCAAGCTGTAGTGTTTGGTTTTGTTCTGAAGATATTTAAAACTGCCCCTAGAAGTTTAGCATAGATTGCATGTTAAGGGACAGAGAGTGTCCCAATAAAGCTGTTTATCTGGGATTTGTCACTCAGGCAGATGGTAACATAGCGATATTGTGTGAAAAACATTTTCAAAATGAAAAGCCTTGCAGTGAGTCTGGAGTGTACCTGCTGGAAATGGAACAAGTCAGCCATTCACGACTAATGTTTTATTGATGGTCTAAAGGAAAGGAGGGGGAAGAAAAGGCCAGACCAGAAAACACAAATTAATTCAGCTTGGCCTTGAAACTTCCTTTCTTAAGCTTATATTTAATGAGCATAGGACAGGATAGAAAAGTGATTGCTTACCACTTCTCAAACAAGCCATAGCAATGACTGCTAATAGAGAATGCGCTTCACCTGTGGTTTTGATTAGTGCTCTCATGCCATCAGTGGGGGGGAGTGAGCTAAATGTTTTCCATGTGGCAAAACCCCATCTCAAACTGGATGTAGCTTAAGACCATCAGTTCTGTAGTGAAAACAGTCTCTTGTTTTAATTCAGTTGGAGAATGAATTGTAGGAATTCGTCTAATGCACTCTGGTCACAACAGAGTTGGGCTACTTTTGTTCACATTTTTCTTCTGAAGAGACACTTCACAAAGTTGCTGTGCAGCCACCAGACACTGGACTAGTCCATTAAGTTCTTTCCTTTTTCATATTCAAATGATGTTATTATCTATGTTTATAGTAGAAGGTCATATGGGAAGCTGCTATCTTCCTATTCTTGTGTTTGGTTGTGTTAGATCTCATTCAGCTTGTACTATTTCAGTTTTTCAGGTTATCTTTTTTTTTATTTTTGCCCAGCATATTCCTGCTTTCTTTTGTATCCTTGTCAGCTCTGTGCCACTGGTCAACCTCTTTAGTACATATCTACTCCAGCCAAGGCCATGAGTGGAAAAATTAAATAAAACTGTTCCCTAAACCAACCTACTAGGAACTCCAGTAGCAACATTTTTCTAGGCTGCAGATTTGCATTTTGGCCTGGCTGATTGATGTGACTGATGTAGCCACCTTGACCTTGTGCAGTGAATAGGCTTAATATGTATGTCACAGAACTTCAAAAGAAATACTGAAAAAAAATCAAAATCTATTCTTTAACAAGATATTTATTACTGATGCACACTGTCAGGGAGCAGCAGGGGCTGTCTGCTCTCTAGGGGATGGGGAGCTGAGTGTGGTAGTGTGGCCAGCAGAGGACCTGGATGAAGAAAACAGGGCAGATCAGAACTCACAGACAAGCTTAAGCAACAGTTGAGACTTCCTGCTGGGTTTGTGGTGACAAGGCAGACACGAGGTCAGGCTGCGAAGTCAGTCCACAGGTCAGGGTCAGGACCCATGTGTTGTATGGTGGAGCTGGGAGCTGGTACTCCTCTATGACTGCCACCCGGGGCTGAGATGAAGTGGACTTTGGGGCTTGTAAGCCCAAAGTGGGAGCTGACCCCAGAAAAAAAATTGGCCAAGGCCATTAAGACGTCTAAGTGTCAGGTCTCTGGTGTACGTTTAGTTGTTGAGGTTGGACTTGATGATCCTGAAGATGTTTTCCAGCCTTACTGATTTTATGATTTCATGAATCTAATTGGAGATGTGAAAGGAAACAAATTTGCATAATGTGAGTTTGTCTGTCTGTTTCCTGGAAAAGTTTCCTGGATCAAATACTTATGGATGAGGAGAGTGTTTGGGGCTATAACTTTATATGGCACAAAATAACTCTTCCTGGTGCAGTCTTTCAATCCCTATATGTTTCCAGAAAGAGGAAAGGGAGAAATAAGGAATTACAAACTGATTTCTTGTTCTGCATTTATTAAAGGTTGAAGGGATCTGTTTACATCTGTTTTTTAATTTGCAGTGTAAGATTTCCTCAGTAGCTAAATGCCCAGGCTGTGTGTATATACGCTTACACAAATAAGTTAAGCACGCCCAGAAATGTTTCTGAGCACCGAACCCAACTAATTGACATGGAGTAGCCTGCACTGCTACTTTGAAACTTTCTTAGCCTTAGAAACAGGATGCTACCAACCACCAGAAAACTGCAGATTTTACAATGGTCTCCATCCTGTGCTGGTGTCTGAACTGTGCCCAGGCCAGGAATAATTTTGAAGCTTTCTAGTTAATGCTAGGACTGCCTTTAACAGTTTAGAAGATGAGTAGTTTGGGCTGCTTTATTTTACATAAATATACAGGCATTTAGTACCTTTCAGCTTTTGAAGGTCATGGACAGGACAGTTATATGTAAACAGAGGAAGCAAATCAGTTAGGCAGGGAACTCATGAGTGCTTGGAATGTCAGCTAAATGCTTGGGAAAATATTCACTTTCTTCACCTGAAGTTTTCAAAGCATATTGTTCTGGTATAGGTACACTGATAAAAGGTGAGGTGAAAAGGATGCTGTACTGTCGCTGTAGATCCAGGAACGGAGAGATGCAGCAACATCAGATCCAGCGAAAGAATGAATTATTTATTAATTTTACAATCATTTTTATATAGTCTAGTTCCATAAAGCGACTGGACAATGTTCACACTCCTCCTAGGCTGATTGGTTTAGGTTCTATCACATCCACGGTAAAACATTTCTCAGTGTACCATAAACAGAACTTAGCAAAACACCAGATGTGAATACTGTCTGGATAAACTATCTTACTGTTTTCATATCCTGCGTGAGAAAGGAAAGGTTCTCAAAGAATTAATGCAAGAAGCTGGAAAATTCATCTGCTAGCAGCATTTCGGTATCCACACTGTACTGCTGAAATGGCAACTTCATCTACAGACAGACTCTTCTCCAGTTTGTTGTTGCAAAAATGCCCATTAAATAACTGCTTAATTAATATGTTTTTGCTTTTTCAGTGTTGATTAAAGCTTCCTGATGTTGAAGAACTGTGTATAGAATTGTACAGATTATGGATTTGGCAGAATGGTGTAGATCTTCAATTACAGATAACATAAAGCTGGTGATCATTTTCTATTCAACCTATAATAATATAGGAAGACAAGTCAAATATTATACTTTGAAATTGTTTGCTTTGAGGTCAGTGAGATGCGAGATCTTCAGCTCAGGAAGCAGGAAGTTAATTCTTTTGGATTAATAGAAGAAGCTATAAAACAGGCTATCATAAAAGTTCAAGCTTGAATATTTTTATAGTGCCAGCTGACCTGACATTTTTCTTTGACTGGAAGAATGATTGGCCAGTCAAAAGAAACTGAAAATGATTCATATGTATAGATTTCCGCAAAGCATTTGACATTGAGACACATGGGAAAGCAGTTGGTAGATTAAGATGGGGACGGAGATAAAACGAGGAAGTTATGTATGGAACAGATTAAGCAGGAAGTGTTATACTTACTGGGAAATTATTAAAATAAAAGGAGCTTTCAAGTCAGGTTCCTCTGAGCTTGGGGTTGGGACAGATAATTTAATAATTTAATAATTTCATAGGTGATTTAATGATTTAATAAAGCACAAAAAGTACACTTTTAAAATGTGCTGTTCAATGTACACTTGCAATATGCTGACAGATCCTCAAGAAAGTGTGGAGAGCAGGAGGAAAAGAAGCTGGACAGCACTGTGAACAAAAGGAACTATAGGGTGATGTAATTAAATAGTAAATCTAATAGTTCAAAGGACAAGGCAAACACTTAAGGATTAACAGTAATGGTTGGTAGTAAGACTATCAGTTCTTGCATTTAGGAGACATGGAGTCTGACTGCAGTGAGTAAAAAGGAAGCATTAATAGTGTTATGGAAAAATAAGATTTGTCTCAATGGGAAAGTTAAAAAAGCTTTCTAGCTTGGCAAAATAAAGACTGAGAAGTATGATGATGGTCACTGAATTTTTTAGAACAGTAAGCATCATGGACAGTGAAGATAATTTTTGGGTAATGAACAGTGCTGACATTGGAAGAAATAAGTCCTAAAGGTGCATAAATTTTTTTAGACAAAATATAGCTAATCTTAGTAGCAAGAGTAGTAGGTTTTCTGACATACCGACTAACCTTTTGGCCTCCAAGGATTTTTATAATATGGTTTTCTTAACTTGTTTGAAAATAAACCAGTATACCATGAAGGAGAACAGAATACAGTGTTCTCAAAATTAGAGATACAGTCCCATTTATACACAACAATGTTACAGAGAGCGTAAGCAAAATTTGGAAGAGTAAGCAAAACATCTGAATAATTGCTTTCCCTTTTTAAATTAAATATTACTGAATAATTAAGTTACATACAACTACTCTGCAAAAGATGACCTTTCCTTAGCATTTGTTCCATTTATTTTGAACTATATCTGAACTACTTTGTAGGTAGAAATGCCAGCCACTGTTGTACTCCAAAATTTGTCTGTGGGCAGAAATGAGATACACTTCACATAAACCCAGAAATTTATTGCTAACATAATTGAAATCTTAGTATTCTAATCCAAGAACCATTACTGGTCCAAATGCAATTATTACAGAAAGAGCAACAATACATGTATGCAGAAAAGTTTAATAATAATATTGAAAAAAAGAGTTAAAATTCAAAGCTCTTAAGCTCCCTGACACTTCTGGGACATAAGTCCAGTGGTTTCATTCTGGTGTTGGTGAGGGTGCTACAGGGATTCCTCAGCCTTTGCTAGGAATAACATATTCATGCTGATGCTTTCATCTCTGTGGCTCAAGGATCTGTGTGAAACTGTTTGTATATGTTTGCTAACACACTTTGATGCTTTTGCTTTTTCTTTATCAGCTGTCATTCTTCATTGTTCTGCAGCTCCACATTCAGATTTTGTGCCTTTTACATGTATTGGATACTACTTCTTTTTTCTTTCCTATACCCCCTTTTGTTCAGTTGCAGGTCACTTTTCTTTTAGTGATCACTGGTGAGTTTATAGCTGCAGGGTTTTCAGTTTCCAGACCTGTGTCCCATCTATTATTTTCTCATGCCTATACTTCTCTCTGCTCCACCATGTTTCTTCATTTCTCAAGCCTCTGCTGTTGCACCAGGTCTGTATTTTTCTGTATTACCATGTTATCCATAAATGCCTCATTCTAGATGGAATAATTCCTTATTGTTTCTACCTGTATAAAACTATGATTGTGCAATAGAAGATAACACAGGTAAAAAATTAGCCCTAGAACCTGATCATTTAGGAAAAATTTCTGTTAGTGCTTATAAAGTAAAAAGAGGTTGCAGGCAGGTCAAGAAAAGGTTGAATAGATAAAGCTGGACAAGGCTTAGTCCTGACACCTTGCAAATTCAGTACACAGCATACAGTCTGTTGTTACAGAGCACCAGTTACCTCATCTTTATCCTGAACATGGGAGTTCATGTTATAACAAGGTCTTTACAAAGTTATTATCTTAGGAACCAGGGTGTGGGGGAAGCAGACGTGGACCTTTTTTTGCTGTAGGGAAGCCGTATGTTAATCTTCCATCACTTTTGTCTCTTGAACAATATAATCCCTAAGCACTGTGGACACCTTTATGAGGCCTATTTTGTTTCAGTCTGCCCTTGCAATCCTACTGAGATTGTTTCAACCTGTCAAACTCCGTAGCACACTTAGGCAACATTCTTTTATTGCATGTATGCTCAATTTGACTCTTGTTCTGTGAGGAATGGAGTGCAACTGCCAGCAGTCATTTTATTTGTCCCCTTTAACAACCATCAGGAAAATGGAACTATGTCTGTGTATGATGATCTAGAAAATACTTAGTCACCCTTAAGCTATTCGTTGATAAGTCCACCTAGACCAAAATTGTACTGTTCCTCTAAATGATAGCGACATCTAATGCAATAACTTAGAATGTATTAACTGACTAAATGCATGCCATTATTTTTCTGTGTTAATTTGGCTTTAGACAAGGAGTAATCAAAACCAGGGTGAAACGCCATATTATAAATGCAGTAGAACATGTTTGGAAATCTCTCAGAGTTTCATGATCCATTTTCATTTCCTAGTATCTTGCTAGTGATTCTGAGTATTCTTGACAAAAAATGTGTAATAGAGATACAGTAGCTTGAACAATAGATATGTACAATGGTACACTGAAACTGCTGTCTGGCAAGTTCATCTCTGTAGAATAGCAAATTCCCTCAGAAATTTAGGATAACCCTCACCAAAATGCTAGTGGTCAGATTACTATAACCTGAACACTTACAGACTATCATAGTGCTTTATCTTCCTACTCATCAAGATTTTTTAATTGGCTGTGTCAGCTATTCAAAGAATGAAATTTCTGCATTCTGTGAACAGTTTACAGAGTCTTTTTATTAAATGCGTAGTTAAAAATTTCTTCTCTTCTATGTCAAACCCCAAAGAATGGAAATGCTAACAATATGATAGGGAACTTCTTTGGACTGTAATATTTTCTTTAAGATAGTTACTTTTTCTGTGTGAGGAGTCACTGTAGTTTGATCCAATTCATTGCTAGGCAACCCTTGTTTCAGCTGTGCATATATTAAATAAAAAAGAAATGAAACGAAAAAGGCTTGAGCCACCTGTCCTGAATGGCAACACTGTTTTGGAGATCTGATTCCAGTAACTCTTACAAATTTCTATTAAAAGTCACAGGGTATGATTTAGTTGCTAATTGCGGTACTCACAGTCAGTTGGGTAGCAGCAGATAAATCTTCCTGCTTTTTGGGTCTTCACTGATCTTATTGTACTGTAATAACAACAGGTCTGACAAGTTCTTACAAACTAGACAAAGCAGAGCCAACAATGAGCAGAAGAAGCATCATACCAGAAATATCAGCATCTGAGGAGTAACAGATACCTTTCTAGTGTTAACCAGTTTAGAGGGTGTGTTGAATAAGTGAAATTAAATAAGAGGAAGGGAGAAGGGTTAATAGAAGCAATGAAGCTTTCAAAAAAGAAAAAACTGAAGTGAGAAATGCCAGGCTACAGATGTGACCATCTCCACGAAGAAATTTCTTTGGCTATCTGAATGTCCAGGATTTTAATGTTTCTCTGTTTGGTTTCTCTGTACAGCCTTCTTCCAAAATTACCTGTTTGGGCCAGAGAAAAACACTTACAGTGATAGGAAGTAACAGCAAATTGAGCACCTGAGATTAACAGTTTTGCAGAGACAAGTTGAGTGAAGACTCTTACGAAGGTTTTGCCTCAAGGCACCTCAACATAAGGCCTATTTTTCATAGGATTGCAAAACTTGTACAGTTCTTCCTCTTCTTAGAATCTGGGCTGTGATCTAAACTCGGGATTTAATTGTACACAAATACATCAGCTGCAACTTTCCATTCTTCTTATCTACCCAGGAAGAGCTCTGCTAAATTGCTTCTATGTCCTTTGCGATGGTCTTTTATCATCACATTGTTTTGTTTCATGATCAATTTCTTGTGGATTTTTTTGCCAACTATCAGCCTTTGGAAAGAAGATACACACCTTTTGTTAAACTCTCTCAAAGGAGTAGTAGAGGGAGACGTATGCTTAGCGGATAGTGACATCTGTGTATCCTAGCAAGATACAGAATGACAGTGCCTCCCTTTCTGTTTTCCAAACAGTTTTTAAAAGTCCAATTCTGTATTTCCACCAGCATGTCAAAGAGTGGGCAGCAGGTGGTGTCTCAGAGGAATTCGCATAAATATATGATGTCACAGATTTTGTTCAGAGCGGAACACTTTCTCCGGAAGAAGAGACTGCCATCACTGAGCAACCATCATTGACAAGAAAACCTGGTGAGTCAGTACTTCTAGGTCAGCTGAATTCTTCAGCAGGATATCTTGTCTAACCTTCACTCCTAAGTCCTTGTAACCAAACAAGATGAGATCTGAGAGTAGAAAGAGGCCAGCCTGGGAAATGAGAAACGAGAGAAAAATACAGCTTGTGCTATGATGATATGTGTGCAGCAGAAATGATAGTTCTAGAGAAGGATTTGTTGAAAGTTGATCTTTTGCTAGTAGAGTGTCTGAGAGATAGGGTAGCTTGACATTTGAGGTGGTGATGAAGAGCAAGAGTACACTTCGAGTTTTTAAGATCAGGTCTAACTATAACTGCAAACAGTGTGAAATGCCTGGGGGCTGAAATGCTCTGGCCTACTGTAAACATGGAATCAGTGTTGTGTTATTTTTAGACAGTAGGAAAGACACTCATATCAAAAATGTGCTTGTTCACAGCATATCATTTCATATTATCTTAGGAAAATAGTTATTTGGGGCTTATGAGTATTTCAGTGTCTTGTGTCCCGGTTTGAGACAAGTTAAGGGAAATGCTCTGGGAAGAACATCCCCTCCAAAGAAGGTAGATTTCAGCCGCCCCTCTCCCACCAGGTTTGGAAAGAAAAGTGAAAAAGGAAAAAAACCTATTTATTTAACAAACACAATGCACACAGGCACAGGGAAAAAAAAAAAGCTAAATAATAAAACCTCTTGCTGTGGAGAGAACCTGGTAAATGTCAGAGTCCTTTGTGGGTGTGGCTTTCTCCTCTGTGGAGCTCGGTAGGCATGGACCCCTCTGGGCCTCGGTGGAAAGGCGTCCCAGGGAGGTTGTGATGTTCTGGTTGTGATGTTCTGAACAGTACCAGAAGAGAAGAAGAAGAAGAAGAAACTGTAGTTCCAGGAAAACTCCTTGCTTTAGCTTACCAACAAAAAGCTAGCTAGAAAAACAGGAGAATGCCGCTCTCTTCCCTGCTGCAGAGAGTCGAGCTGAGGAGAGATGAGCGAGTTATCTCTGGTTTTGAGCACAGTGCCAAAGGAATTCCACCGGCTTCCCCCCCCACCCCTCTCTTGGGTCTGCCTTAAAGCTACAGAAAAGGTACAGGATTAATTTCTGGGCATAGAGCAGATGATAGGGGATACACATCATAAAGTCATCCAAAGACACTTGAGTGGAATCTTTTATTCAAATGTAGATCTTGGCTGAATTCATAACTTCTGAGACCTCTCTGTACATAGCCATGTTCACAGTCTTATTTTGGGATATGAAAATTAAAACCTAGCTGAGTGTGTCAGTGTCTGCCTGTCATCCAGTATTTACTCACAAACTCTAGCTGCCTCTTCTTAGCTCTCTTTGCAGCTGATGCCATACAAGAATGTTTCAGCTGTTCTAGTGAGGAATGAGCCCCTTATGTTTGAATTCCTACTAGAAGGCCTTAGTCTTGGCAAGAAAACAAGAAGTCTGCACCTTAATTTGATTCAAAGTGGGAACTGAAGCTACTTTTTACTTCTTGACTCTCCCCCCCCCCATGATAAGACCTGCTGACACATCATCAAAAGATGGCAGGAAGACTTAAATAAGCAAGCCAAGCAAAAACCTGCAGGAAAAAATTTGCAACTGCAAAATAAAATAGTGTAAAAGACTATTCCATATCAAGGAAGGGTAATTGAATTTGTGAATAGAAGGCAAACATTGCCCAGTTAAAAAAAAATGCTGAAATCAGGTATTCTTAAAAAACAGGATACAGAATAAATCATCTGTCTTAAATTTCTGGCAGGAGCAATATTGTAAGGCATCTTTGGGAGGAGGCTTTTGCTGTACAAAAGAGGCAACTTCGGATGAAAATGAAATTACACAACAGAAAAGGAATAGGGTAAAAAAAAAGTAGTCACTTTTCTCTAGAAGTTTTTTCCTTGGAAGGATCTTGGCATTAAGAAAAAGCAACCAAAAAGAAGTATAAAATATTCTTTTATTTCCAAGCTGACAGGTAAAACTTGAACAGAAAAACTACCTAACTAAAAATTCTTAAAAAGAAGAATATTACCTCATGTTATGCACTGTCTACTATTTTTTACTATAGCTATGTAAAATAAATATATGTGTAACTTATCCGAGAAAACATTGTCTATAGTGTGAGGAAATGTAATACTGGCACTATATACAATATTATAATCAATTTAGAATACAAATTCTTGACGTAAATATGTAGAAAGACTACAGTACGAGGTTTTATGTGCGACATATATGTGCTAGAAAATCATTAGCGTTATTCTGGATGTCAATGGTACTTTTTATTGGTATTTTTCTCCATGATTTACAAATTTTTTTGTGGTACTTTCAACAGTTATTTGAAATAAAATATTCTTGCAAGAAAAAACCTTCATAAATATCACATGATCAATATTTACTCAAGAATAGGTTTGCAAATTATTTTTCTGTTATATTTACCTTTGTGCACCTATGTTGCATGTGGTCATTATTAAAAGAAGTGATAAAAAGAGCTCAGTATTTGAAAAGAATTTCCAGGCAGTAGGATTTGTGATTCTGTATGTTTCCATTCTACTGCTTGCTATTGCCTAAGTGATAGACAGGGAGGATTAAAGGAACAGTTTGTACAAAAATCCAACTCTGTAGAAGCACCATTAAGATCTTCCCTGGGGAGGTCAAGTATTACTTTCAGGAACACTGAAACACTGAGGAATAGAGGGCTAATAAAACTAAGGGGAATAAGGGGTACAAAATATGGTCACATCTTGCATGGTCATCCAAGTTGCAATTACATGCAATGAAACAGATAGTAGAATCATAAAATAATATCTTGGCTTTTTTCTTCTCTTCATCTTTTTAGTACTTGGAGTTCTTAGCAAAATAAAGGTTTCCAGATTTTTAACGGTCTGAGGAGAGTTTGTATGAATATTTGAAACTGAACTAGCTTAGATGAACTACATAAATCCCATCATATATTTTAGTTCCTGTGAGAGAGATGTGTGATCCTTCCATCTTTGACTCTTTTGCCAGTGTGTGTACCTGTTGTGCATATGGGGTCACATGTCAGTTTTGAAAAAAGTCTGCAGTAGATCATGTTTGGAGATCATCGCAAATGTGTCTGTCTAGAGGAGAAAAGGAAAAATAGTGGAGTGCTGAACAGTTATGCAAATAAAATAACTATATCATTTACCCTCATGCTTGTTGCTTCTACCATGTTAATTTCTCAGCTCACAAAGTTGAATCACTTCCATGCTAACTTACAGGTGTGAATTGAGTCTGAACTCCTTGGAGCAGCTGTCCTTTTCTCCAGGTTAAATGAGGGAGCAGTTCAATGCCCTTCTGTTTAATAATTGGTAAATCAGTGGAGGCTTCAGTCAGTGACATGAGCCTGTGGAGCTCAAATGAACAGAGGAAAGGGTATGGCATGTGACAAAACAATTTTTGAGATGGTGTGCTGGTTTTGGCTGGGGGAGAGTTAATTTTTTTCCCCGTGTCTGGTATGGGGCTGTGTTTTGGATTTGTGCTGAACATAGGTTGATAATACAGAGATGTTTTTGTTGTTGCTGAGCAGGGCTTGCACAAAGGCCTTTTCTGCTTTTCATACTGCCATGCTGGGGAGGAAGGTGGGGATGCATGGGAGGTTGGGAGGAGACAGCCAGGACAGGTGACCCAAACTGACCAAAGGGATATTCCAGACCAAATGACATCATGCTCAGGACAGACAGTGGGGGGACGGAGGAAGAGGGGAATGTTTGGCGTTATGATATTCATCTTTCCTAATCACCTTTACACGTGATGGGGCCCTGCTTTCCTGGAGATGGCTGAACACCTGCCTGCTTGTGGGAAGCACTGAATTAACTCCTTGTTTTGCTTTGCTTGTGTTTGCAGCTTTTACTTTCCTCATTAAACTGGCTGAATCTCAGCCCACAAGTTTTCTACCTGTTACATTTGGTTGCTGGCTGGGGTTAAACCACTACAAATGGTGGAGAAATGGAAAAGAGCTCTGAACAGTTAGCAGTGGGTAGAGCTGTGTATTTGTAAGAGCGCCCTGCAGAAGCTGGAGCTGGAAGCTGAGTTCTGGCTAGAGGCACCACACAAGAATGTGGTTCACAGGAGCTCCAAAAGAGCGCCAGCTTTGGGTGTGGCCCAGACAACCTGTTTGGCAAATTAAATGGCTGAAGTGGGGTCAGTGTTGTGATTTTTGAGAAACTACCAATATTTAAAGGAGTAAAATCTGTTCTTCTCTATTCACTCTGCATTTTTAGAGATAGAATGTTCACCAAGGTGAGGCAAAGGCAATGATTAAATTTGCATAATGAGTTAGGTTTTGTTATCTTTGTGTTACTTGAGTTCCTTGGAAAAACATACTGATTATCTTTTCGCGTATGACCTTTCTGATAGCTATCATAGGCTTAATAGCTAGCTCGTGATGGACTAAGCTACCAAAAAATGAATGTTTCTTCCTTTGTTCTACTTAAATAGACTCCTGATCTTGAGCTGCAAGATATACAAAAACTAAGTAAACTAGACACAGTAGGCAAATGAATTTGAATAAGATAGTAGTTAAACATACATCTAATTGCTTTTTACATGCTGTAAAAAGTTTTCTTAAAAGAATTGTGACTAGATTTCTTTTAGCAAATACAGTTGTTTGTTTGGGTTTTTTTTTTTTTTGTTTGGGGTTTTAAAATTTTTTTAAAAATATTATCTAGACTGGCAGCTACAGATTCCTAGTGACTTTTGCTAAAAAGGACTAGATGGGTGTACAAGTTATTATATGATGAAAATAGAAATTGGGTTTCCTGACCATAATTTTTCTTGTGAAGAGGACTTCTGTTGCTCTATAATATTTTTATGCCTGGAGTCCTTGAGGAAAGCAATCTGAAGAGAATGCATAGAATAGGAACACCAGCCGTGAAAGGGAGCAAGTGCTGGAAGCAACTTCCTTCCATAAACACATACATTTTTGGAATAAATAGAAGAAAAATTGGAGTGCCTTTAACAGCCTAATTTCTTATTTCCTGTTACTCTATTATCATGCTCCTAGGAAAAATCCAGAGCTCTTGGTTCTGGATCTCCTGGTTAATATCAGTGTTCATTGGCTTACAACTTCCAGTATTTTATTATTTAAAAATAATTTTTCATGCTAATAATTTTTTGCTTTTACAGCTTTATAGTCTTTACTGCTTTCAGGGCCACATAAGAAATAATAGTCAAAAGGAATTCCACTGATAATTATTGAATTAAAGTAACTGTGGAAACATCAATCTGAGGTCTGAAAAGAGCATTTGGAATAGTTTAAGACAGTAGTATAGATTACCCATCACAAACAATCTGTCTTGCTGAACAGAAATGTCTTGTGCTGTGAAGCAACATACTATGTATGGGAAAGTATAGAAACAAACAAATAAACCCGAAATTAACCAAAAAACCCAAAGGAAAAAAAAACTCTTAAGGAAGGCTCAGCCTCCTAAAAGAAGCAGAGATGAAAAGAAATAAGAATGCTCATCCTTCAAACTGAATTTCTTGAGACTTTATTTATTGGAAAATTTAAAAATACTTGTCCGAATGCAGATTGTTAATCCCTGTAGTCTTTTTATTTTGTAATGTTTGGTTTCTGAAAATGCTGTCTGCATTCCTTCTGTATTACATACAGCTCTGAGGATATATTAAAAAAATGCTGCTGTTTAGGATCATATTGAAAGGTAACAAAATATTTAAACCTTTTTTTTTTAATTTAAAAAATATAGATTTTCCAGAATTTAAGTTGTTCACTGATATCTGAAAATCTGACAGATTAAATTCACTTGTTAAATAGTTACCATTTTACTTTGCTTGCTTCAAAATGTCATCTATAAGCAGTTTGATAAATGGATTGAAAAGTCATCTAGTTTAATTATACAGTAGCTTATTCAGATGCATCTGTATTTCCAAAACCTTGTAGAGCCATGCAAGGCAATGACAACAGATCTACTTGTGGTTTTTATTCCAGCTCTTTCCAGGGCAAAGTGGCTATTAAAGGCAAAAATTCCTATTAGGTTAGGGGCTATTTTAGCTTTCTAGTATCAGAACAGACTTCAAAACTCACAGAGGTGTAATAAATAAGTTATGAGACTGTGATGAACTCCAAGCCAATGCGGATACTTTTCAAGCTGGACCTGAACTTATTTAATACCCTGGGTATTCTATTTGAAATCCTTTTTTAAGTTACTGTATGTTTCTGTATTGCAAAATTCTAACCAATTTTTTTTTTGTTTCTTCAGAACTAGGTTATTATGTGTACTGGAAATGTTGGAAATATTTTTTTTAGTAATTTCTAAAACAAATGTTGTTACGAATGAATACTTCTTGAAGTAGACCATCTGTCCTGGATCAAATTCCTCCTTGTTTGTTGCAGTGAAATGGTACAGTACTCAGGGATGATAAAAGTAGCTGAACCCAAAGCTTAGAGGTAGATACATATTTTTAAAATTAATATGTGAATGAAAAAAAAACCAACAAAAACCAAACCACAAAAAAACTCCAAAGAGGAGTTGGTGTGTGCATGTGAGTGTGAATTCCCTCATCAGGGATAGTTTTGAAAGCACTTTTGTACTCTAAAATCAGAAAACTGAATCAGACCCATCAAGTTACTCTCTGCCCATGGCAGTAATCTCTAGTTTCAGTCAGTTTGGCTACAAAGTTTAGCAAGCCTGTGTGGAAGAGCTGAACCTGCTCAGCAGTGTGCAGTAGACACAGCTGTACAATCCAGCCTTCTTAAAAGTCATTTTGGGTTTTTTAAAAGTGGGCCCTTTTCTTCTGTGAACTACCAGTGCTCAAGTATAGAGCCTGGTTTGAACAGCTGGTCCCAAATCTCCTGCGAGTGAAAACTTTTGTTTCCTCCTCATGGCTTTAACTGCAATCGTAGTTCCTTTTTCTGTTTCTGATCAAAGATTTCTACTAGGAGTTGCCACAAAGGGAAAACAGTTTTTGGCCTTCAGATTGGTACAATATATTGATCTGCCATGAGTGTTGCTCTGTGTGCTGGTTCCTACTTCACAGCGATGCGGTGCTTCCCTGACAATTCATCCGCCAGCTCAGCTTACAGTTTACAACTTCCATACTTGCAGGTTCTCTTGTCACTGCTTGACAAGGTGGTCTTTAGGCGAGGCTGAGCTCTGGAAACATCCTGTCTACATCAGTATGGAGCTAGGAAAGCTGCTTATTATTCATATTATTTGTATTAACATAAAAGCAATTTCGTGTAAGTTTCCTCCATGAAAGGGTGTGCAACTTTATGTCTGTGTGAACTAGGAAAAACCCAGCACTGCTAAAGTGAAGGTTTGGTTCTAAAACATTATATGGTTCTAAAACATTATATTTTAGGTGAGAAATAAATGCTCCACTATTCAGTCAGCTGGGGAAAGAAGAGAATCGGAGTTTGATTCATTTAAGTGCTGTTGTATTTATGCAGATGCCTGCTATTCACTGTATTCTGCTATAATTTTTTTTAGGTAACAGTTCTCTTTTCTAATTTATAAAACAGTCATGTTTTATAAATTATATTTAAATGACACTCTTTCTTTCCACCTAGGAGAAACATTACTAATGTGTGGAGACCAGTGCAAAAACTTAATTTGCCTCTGTAGCCAGACACCATTTTTCTTTGTAGGCAGAAGATGCAAGCACTGGTTTTAAAGAAGCAGCAGTGATGTGCATGCAGCAGTCAACACAAAAATGCCTTCTAACTGCACGAGACAGACACTGCTATTTATATGATGCAGAAAGGTTTTACTTCACCTTTTTTTTTTTAAATAAATGTAGTTGCTATAGAGATATCTGAAACTCATCACTGTCTCTAGCTACATTCTGTGACCTATTATTCCTGAGGAATAGTCTCCAAAGCATCATAGCAATTGGTTACAATTTCCCTCTTCCTAAAAACTGCCCATTCCCTCTGCATGAATTGCTCAAATAAAGGGGTTGTCTGCAGATGACCTAGGCATAGTTGTAGGAAGTTATTTTACCACTAGCAAAACTGTTGCTGTATGAAGAGAAACCGTATATCTGAGAAGCTATTTTTCTGCCTTTGTTCTGACTCTGGCAGCCAGGAGACTCTATCCACTGACACAACTTCTGATCTCTAAATGCTCAATTTGTCAGTGCCTTGCTCTGCAGTGGCGTGGGGAAAGGCACAGTGTTTATTCCACAGTGTGGAGAGGGATCCAGTTCCCAGGTATGGTATTCTCATTTATTATTCTAAAAGCATATTAGCATAAGCAAAATAACCCTTAATTAAGACAATGCTGGCACATGTGTTGCTGGTCATAAAATGAAAAAAACCAGTACATTAGCTGGTCACTGCTAAAAGATCTTACAGGAGATGAACTCATGCACTACATAAACGTGTTTATAAAAGTGATTAGTGACCCATTAAAACTACTGTACAACACAAAATACTGGATATTGAGGAGGAGAATGGGAGGTATCTGGGAGGAAAATTGTCTGATATACAATAGCTGGAATTCATTTGTTTTTCAAATTCTTGTAGATTGAGAAAATTTTATGATGCTGATTCTTAAACAAGCTTGCATCGCACCTCTGTGATTCTCACAGGAGAATTTACAGCAGGACATAGGGCAGCTGGGCATGGATCTATCTCCTCTTCACACAGGGAAATGAAGCCCCATTAATCTGGTTCTCCTTCAGCTCTGGATCCTTTGTCTACCAGTTCATAATAAGGAATCTTTTCTGTAAAGGCTTGCAATACAGTGCAATGGCACATATCATGTCACTAACCCAGCTGAACGGACACTGTGTGATGTCTATTTAATCTGTGGTTTGCTTGCACAAAACAATGCCATTCTTAAGAATAAAACAACCAGCACAAGTAAAATTTGCTATGCAGTTATTAAAGAGATGTAAAAGGTAAAGAATGTAGGCAATATACGCAAAACTAATGTAGGCAAATGTAGGGAAGAAAACAACAAATACCAATGAAAAAGCTTTGTTTTAAAAATAGCCATCTGTTTTTAAAAAAGTTATGAGATTACTTTGAATCTGTGTTGGCAGATATGTGTGGCTATTTCTGTGAGTTCAAGCTTAATTTGTAGGGGAGGAACCTTCAGTTTCATATAATATATTAACCTGACTTAATGAAGCTGCTCTTTCTAGCTCAGCCACCTGCCTGGTAGATGCACTCTAGACTGAGAGCATGGCCAGAACCTGCCGGGGTTCAGTTATCAGCGCTATTCCTTCACTTCAAAATACTGGTTTGTGGCATTATGCTGCATACTTTCTAAATTTCATGTTGATTGTGAGTGCAATGAAACTACCACCAATAAAAAAACCAAACCAGAGGTGTCTGAATTTTATACCTGTGCTTTATCATATGGTTATACTTTAATTTTTCAAAATTACTTACCCAAGCAAAGTGTGTTGTTCGTATCCAGTCTGAACTTGGGTTTGTCACTTGCAAATAGCTGTGTTTTCTTTTACCGTCTCGGAATGTAATTGTGCTAATTGAAGAGCATGTGCAACACAAATCACAGACCTGGAAAGTGTTAATTTCCAGGCCAGGTTCAGGCCATATCAAGTGTTTTAGGAAAGGCTAAAAGGAATAGGTGAAGCTATTGCAATGCATAAGGACGTGGCAGCAGGAATAATTATCTTAGCTAACTGCCAGGTGGTTATGTTTGCTGAAATGTGTTAAAGGGGTGAGGAAGAGACTAGGATATTAGATGTATTACTTTTAATCTGTGTTTAACTGAATGAAGAAAAGAAGGTCCCTCACATTTTTATGCCTACTTTAGGAGAAAATAAGGATAGTAGTTTATTTTTTTTTGATGGTTGTTTTCATGGTTGTTTTAGGCATATGATGGCGCCTGTGATTTAAAGGACCTGTGTAGGTAAGAATTTTAATTTTATTTCACTGTCTGCATTCTGCTGCTGATGTCTCTCCCCACTGTATATTCCTCTCTTGTTTTAGGCTTCACTCTGAGCTTTGCAACACCTTCCCATGTCTGTAAACCAATAACTCAGATTAAGTCGCTGGGAGTTGTTCTTATGAGTCCTATAAATTTGGTAAGTGGTTCAAATTCATCAACCACATACTGATTTAGGAAACCTTTTCCTCTGCCTGCTTTTTGGGTTTACTTGCCTGTCTGTTTGTAAGTGTTTGCCATCAAAAATCACATAAAGCACAGGAAGGCAGATTACAGTTGGTGGGTTTTGTTGTGCCATTCTAAGAAAAGAAGCTCTGAATAAGATGAAATAGAAGACATTGTTTTTCTTTATAGAGTGGAGGGATTCATTCAGGAAAAAGTAACCTCTAAACTAAGGGGAAGCAATGTTATTTAGAACTGGAGCCTGCCTTGGCACTCTGCTGAGGGTAAGTCGCAGCATATTGATGCAGCGCGGCAGGAGCAGATTGGAGAATCTGACTGCAATCTCCTTTCGTTTACTATCATGCTGGGTGAATAGGGTAAAACACCAATTGCTTATATGACTAAGGAATATTGAGAAAGTACTGAATGAATTTTACCTGTCTTCCTTCGCAATTTAGCTGCTGGAAATTATTGCAAGCTAGTATCATAAGATCAGTCAGAATGAAGAACTGTCATTGGAGAACATCTGTGTTTAAATGATCAAGCAGCGCTATAATAAAGATTTCTTAATTTTTATGCCACATATATTTATATGTGAGTAACCATGAGGAGTAAATAACATAACGTTATTTATTTTTTTAAAAGTTAAGGAAGTGGCCTAGATGTGGGTCTTTTCAGTGAGGAGGTGATATACTCATAAAAAACAGAGGGTAGTATGCTGCTGGCGTATCTGAAAGGCTAGACAAGTCAGCATACTGCTTTAATGTCTGGAAGAGTTCCAGGTTTAATGAGCATTTAAGCTCCTTTCTGCTGTGGGAACAGCATAATGAATACCGACAAGCCTGTGTTGCAGGTTGGCTGACACAGCTGTCCTCAGAATTCAAGGGCTTTCATAGTTACCCATCCCTGAGTTCTTCACTGTTTTTGAGCAACCCCCTGGCCCCAGACTCAGTATCCTTCCTGACAATGGAAGCAAGTCAAAGACTCGGAAAATTGCTTTCTCAGCACTTCTGGAAGTGATAAAGTGTAGTGTCATCTTAAAAACAAAAACCCCTCCTGCGTTTCAGTGCTATGCATAAATGTCGATCTTTGTTATGTGCTGTTCTGTACATGCATATTTGGGGAGGAGAGTGATGGAAGCTCAGAATGCTGCCATCACTGAATAATTGTAGCGTAAACTTCTTTTACTGAGTATAACTTAGAACACGTGAAAGGAACCAAGTGTGTTGCACAACACTGCTCTTTGTCACAATAGTCCTTATACTGACAGCAGGTAGGACTGTTTTAAAGGAATATAAAAGAGAAATAGCCAGAGTAGCTATCAGATGAACTATGATGCTCTTTTGCTATGCCTGTATATTCTGTTAGGTAGTGAAGGCTCAGTCTTCTCAAATGCTCATGAGCCATCAGAGAAGAATTTGTTACTCCATGAGGAAGAATGTAGGGAGAAAAGTAGCAACTACAGTGAAATGTAGAGGAAAAACGCCAGTTTTTATTTTAGTTGGGGAGGGTACACCAAGTAAGTCTGTGGATATCTAGGTGTGGGTTTTGTATGTATTTAAGACAAGTTGCTCAAAATCTCCTCTTCAGCAAGAGATACCATGTTGTGTACCAAACCTGAGAATCACTGTGAAGCTCTTGGAAGCACCTAATGTAATGAATTACTTACAGGAGCCAGTCTTAAGGCTTGGCAGTATGATTCTTCCCTCGTTCAAGCCTTCCATATTGTCCCATGGACCTATTATTTTCAGAGCACAAGCTGAAAGTCTCTTGAAGATGGCATAATTTGTTCAGACCAAGTTTTAGAAAGAATTTGAAGGAAAATCTATGATGTAACATTATGCTGTTTTTTTTACTAACTCTGCCACAGGAAGTGAGTGGTAAAATGTAGCTCCTAACAGGTGGATATGATTTTTAAATAGCAGCTTTGGCAAGTGAGACATCTAAAGGGCTTATAAAGATAGCATCTGTAGCATTCAAAGTGCGCTTCTGGAACACTGGGTCACCTTAAAAAACAAGAGGTGGTAGCAAGGTTTGTTGATTGTATGACACTCAGAATGCAAAAGCTTCCTATGCTACTTGGAGCTGCGTTTTCTTTGGACAGAAATAGCTCTTGAGTGTTTCAAGTGTTTTGAGTATTTGGTAGTTGGTGTTCTTTTTTTTGGTTTTGTTTTGGCTTTTTTTTTCTTCAAGCAGATGGTGCAAAAAGCTGCAGCTGAAATCAGGGCCATAAATGTTGTTGAATCCACCTTTTGTGTGTGAGTTGCTAGTAGATTTTTATTCAATCGTTCATGATAAATCATGCTTGGTGTAGGCTGGAAAGGGCCTTTGGAACTGTCTAGTTTGATCCTTTGATCAGCTTGCTTGTTTTTACTATGTAGTGAGAAAGAGTATGTAGCTTTCTGATCTGGTTCAAAATATTTCAGATAAAATGTACTTTGCTCTAGACAGGTTTAGTAAGTAGTGCAGCTAATTCATTAACAATACCTCCATATCATGTTTGCTTTTAACTTTCACTCCCACCAGTCGACAAAAGAAGTTAGAGGTGTGAGAGATTAATTTCTGGGCTTTGTGCTGGGAACTCTCTTGTCCCCAGTGTTCCAGACTACGTGTATTTGTAGTTTGATCTGGACTAGCTTTCATGTTCCCTTCATTCTTGTTAGTGATGCCATTTCTTGCATCAGAGCAATAACCCTGACAGGAGAAATTCAGTTCATGTATTGTTCTCGAATCTGAAACCTACAGAGTTAAACTCATGTCGCTTAGCCCCATGCTTCTCCTTCAAGCACTTTGAAGCTTGCTGATCGAAAACACTTATCAAATTGAACTAAATTAGTGTACTACAAATTTGGGATGCTCAATTTAGCGTTACTGTGAAAAATCCATTTGGGATAATAGACTTTGCCCCAGGGGTTTAGAAGAGCCACAGCAAAAAAAAGAATTCAGTCTTGGATTGCTAATTAAAAATCAGTAGCATTGGGAAATGTTTAATGCTTCAGTCTAATTTTTGACAAACATGAATCACAGAATATCTGAGTTGGAAGTGACTCCCAAGGATCATCAGAATCCCACTCCTGACCCTGCACAGGACAGTTTCAAGAGTCACACCATGTACCTGAGAGCCTTGTCCAAACACTTCTTGAACTGTCAGGATTGGTGCTGTAATCACTTCTTTGGGGAGCCTGTTCCAGTGCCCAACCACCCTCTGGGTGAAGAACCTTTTCCTAATATCCAAGCTAAGCCTGCTCTGACACAACTTTAGGCCATTCCCTTGGGTCCTGTCACTGGTCACCACGGAGAAGAGATCAGTGCCTGTCCCTCTGCCTTCTCCTTGTGAGGAAGCTGTAGAGCATGATGAGGTCTCTCCTCAGTCTCCTCTTTTCTAGGCTGAACAGACCAAGTGATCTCAGACACTTCTCATATGGCTTCCCCTCAAGGCCCTTCACCATCTTTGTTGCCCTCCTCTTGACTCTCTCTAACATCTTTGTATTGTGGCACCCGAAACTGAACACAGTGTTAGCGTAGAAACACATAACCACGGACGGGTTACATGCAAGGTGTTTTTATTAAGGCGCCGGGGGAGAGGGGTACAAACCCAAATCAATCCCCAACATGGATTTCAGGTGCTTACATTATATACCCTTCTTGTTGTATAATCATGTATTAATCATTTACCCAAGCATAAATCTCAAAACCCCCCAAACGATCATCTATTATGTGTTTTCACTCAAGCATAATTTTCAGCCCCCCTTTCCCAGGTGCAGCTACACAATTAACTCATCTATCTTAGTCTCTTACCCCCTAGATGAATACTCAAGTTCAGGCTTGCCTCCTACCATCCAGGCAAGTACACAAGTTCAGGCTGGCCTGAACAGAATGTCCATCTTGCTCTTGGGGCCTACTTCGGTTACTACAATTTAGAAACATTTTAACCCTATGCTATCAACAGGACTCGAGATGAGGCCACACCAGTGCAGAGTAGAGTGTGACAATCCCCTCCCTTGCCGGGCGGGCGATGCTGTGCCTGATGCCCCCCAGGACATGGTTGGCCCTTCTGGCTGCCAGGGCACTGCTGAATCCTATTCAACTTGCCATTGACCAGGACCCCCAGGTCTCTTTCTGCAGTGCTGCTCTCTAACCTCCTGCATCCTAGGCTGTGTGTGGTAGATTCTCTAGATAAGTTAATACAGAGAGATGCTCACAAAGACTAAGGAGGTCTATTATGATGTCTGTTCTGCCACTCTAGTCTTGTAGTGACTTTGGGTCTCGCCTTTCTTTATATATGACCTGACCTGAAAACTGGGATGGGTTGCAGGGCATTTACTACTTGCACAAGGCTATTGTTCTCCAGAAGAGCTGTTGGGTTTGCAGATCACTGGTGTTTAGAAAAAGAACTATATTAGCAATTCAACAATATAAAGTGCAGGTAGAAGACATTGAAATACTGATGCCAGAACAAAAAGGGAAGTCTTTGCAGTAATGCGGACAGTCTTGAAATTGCAGTCAAAGCTGTTTTTCATCCCCCATTTCTGAAGGCATCTTAGGACCCAGAATTTTTTGATTTTGTTTATTTTAGCAAAATTGAGCCAATCTAGGTATGCCATTGCTCTTTGTTAATATGCAGAAGGGTTAAATAAAAGGAAAAGAGAGAAGGAAGCAGACAACAAAGACAACTTTGTATAAGCAGACGATGGAATCGGGGTACAAATTAGGATACAGTCTAGTATAATATAAGAGGAAATTATTGTTGTATATACCTTGAGGGGAGTGGGAGAAAAAGAAGTCTCAACTTCTTTCTCCACAAGAGCCTTCATAAATCTAGAAAGTTTATTATAATTAACTTTTGCAGCACAGAAATTGTGTTCATGATCTAGGAGACCTTTTCTAGTCTTCATTAGCAGAAACTGTCTTGTGGTTATATGATCTACTTGGCTTTACCTTTACAGGAAAATAATGTAATACTGTTTAAGGGAATATTTGTAAATTCTTGTGTAACCAAAGGATACATATATCTGTTTGTGTAAATAGGCCTGCTTCCATCCACTGTGGGGAGCATGAAATTAATTTTATTATCCTCTGTGCCAGAAAGAGTTTTCTGAATTATGAATATATACAGTAATTATACTGTTGATAGCTATAGCATCATTTTTCTGATATATTAGTGATTTTAGTCACAAAATGTAACTTTCACCCAGTTGTCATAGTGAAGAAAGCCAAGTAACATACTGGGGGAAGAAACTTCTGATGACAAAAATTGGAAAGCCTTTTTTTTTTCCCCCAAGATTGTGTACATCTTCCTAGCGTCTCCTTCATAGGAAACAATATATTGTGTAATGCAGATTTTTTAAATCCCGTTGATTTTTCACTGAAGTTGCACCCTCCCTCCCCTGCAGGGATTATTAATAATTCTGAGTATAGTGGAAATTGGCATCAGTGTATTTATGCAGAAAATCTTGTCATTACTTTGAATGCAAGTTAAGCTGCTGCTTCTATTTTCCCCACTACTGGAGACTGCACCCTATTGAGCACACATGAACACAGTCTGGAGTTTGTTTATGTTTCAGTATAGAAAACTGAAGGTTGTTATTGGAGGAGGGGGTAAAAGAACAATCATTGTGACTCTAGGCGTTGTTTTCTGGACTGGATCTTTGAGGTTGGATTCTGTATCTGAAATGCTGAAAAATAATTTATTGAGGATTTCACATTCCTTTGTGAAGAACTTTTTTGGAATAAGCTGAAGCAGAAAAGTGGTTCTACACCCTACTAATGAGCGAAAATAGTTAAAAGATGTATATGTTAATTTTAGTGTAATACGGAGTGTGAAGACAAATCTTAAAAACATCACCTTCTAAACAAGGAATGCTTACTAATACATCTAAAGCACTTTAGTCAAAGCAGTATTACTTTTATTAAATATGCTGAAGTTTATGAAGTCTGTTCTGAACTAATCTCTGACCTACACATATATTCCTGCAAACCTATGAGTTGTGCGCTTTTGCCCAGCTCATATTGCATTCAGCCCAATGTAAAGCTAAGCGTCCTGGTGACTGAATATTGATTTTTCTGGGACTGCTGTGTTCACTACACTTCAGTTTGGATTCTGTGAAAATTGGCCTCCTGTTTGGATGCAAGTGCTCTCAGAAGAAAACCAATTTTTTATAAAGAAGGTAAATCTCATCAAAAGCTATTAAAACACAAATAGAAGATATAATTTTGGAGAGAATTTAATATATTGATGTGGTTCAGGGTTTTCAGTATAACCAAGTCCCAAACACTGGTTGCCACTACACTATGCTCTGTCCAGCTCCTGCCTCTCTGGTGTGCATGGCACAATGGCAGCAGCGGTTCTTCACATAATGCTGTCTTGCTGCCCAGAATGTGTCAGCACTGACCAAAAGTAACATTGGTTAGAAATATCTGAGTGTCAAATTAAGATAAAGGCTTGGCTCTTTCTCAGAGTGTTCATCTTCACTGACGTCAAAGGCCTCTATTGATTTTAAAATCAACTCAAGACTTCACATATATTTTTCTATGTTTTTAAAATGTGCTAGATAGCCAGCATATAAAAGCTAATGAGGGAAAAAAAGCCAAAAAAGCAAAATGATGTTTTAGAGGTGCAGTGCTTGTAAAGAATACAATTTAAATTGTTATGATGGCATCTTTTTTGCCTGCACTGTGCTTTCAGGGAGCAATCTCCTTTTCTAGTGAAGAAAAGTCAAAAAGCCTTATTTATACTGCATGCATGCATATTTTTTTGGCACATTGTTTTTAAATAAAGACTTCAATCTGTTCTGTAAATTACTCTTTGAAAGGCAAGCTCTGTAATACTTTAAATACATGAGAATATACTTTATTCAAAGTAACACACTTCTGTTTTCCTTATGTTTTAAAAAGATCATTTTAGGACATTGCATACTCTTGGATGTCGTTTTACATCAATCATTGTATCAGTTGTGGTCTTGGTGATAAAATCCAAAGCACCGGGCTAGTGAGTCTTACTCATGTTACTCAATTCTGTTGTAAATAATTTTGAGGGAAGGAAAGGGGAAGCATGTTGATCATGAAACTGGGATTGCAGAGGTCTCTGATGGTCCTCTCCCCAGAATGAATTTCATTCAGAAATTTGATTTAGGTCTTGAACAGGGTTGCAGAGCTCACGGCTATCTGCAGTGTGGGGAGGACAGCCATGAGACCCTCAGGGTCTGGGGTGTCTGCACACCATCACTCTGAAGAAGGGCTGGTGCAGCAGGAGGAGTGCATGAAGCAGCATTTGCCAAGGCTTGAATTCCCAGGCTGGTCAGCCCTGAAGCCTGAGGGGTAGGGATGTGTGGAGGCTGGGATGACTGGAAAAGCCCAAGGTGGTCAGTAGACCCCTGGATACGTCCAAGAGGTTTGGAAGGCTTAGCAGCCCCCAGGGAACTTCTCCAGAGAGCTACTCCCCAGGCAGATGGTGCCCAACTGGTCTTATTCTTCCTTCCCAGGTGCAGGGCCTTGCATTTACCCTAGTTGAACTTCGTCCTCTCTTAGTACCCTTCCCCAAGTTTACCTGGGGCCCTCCAGCTGGCAGCTCTGCCCAGGACCTTGTTTGCTGCCTTTTGGAGAAGTGGAGTATGACCACTGGTTAGGGTAGAGCTGAATTGGTATAAATATAATTGTGAATTAAATTTATTCCAGTGTGCATCCATTTTTTATTTTCACAAGCTTTCACTTCAAATGCATTTTTGTGTTTTGTCATAGCCATTGTGAAAGGAGTTTGGGATTTTGTTGGTGTGTTATTTTGGTATTATTTTTGAGAAGGGGAGCACTGTTACCTAAGTGACAGTAGTGAGAAACTGGGTGCTGATGCCTAACTAGTACAGGGTGTTATTGCTGTAGGGAACAGTTCTCGTGGGCGATATGCCAGTAGGTGGAAAAGGAATAGCTGTCCTTGAACATGAGCAGGCTAGAGTGCTATGCAAACTTGGATATTCAGTGATATTTGAGTGATTCACTCTTGGGGTGAATGTTTTTAAGATGAAGTAAACAAGGAAAAGTCTGCTGGACTCCAGCCTTAGTGGTATATTAGCAGGAAATACTAACAAACCTTGCAATTCTGTTTTCAATATAGTGTTTGCTTTTTCTAATGGATACTATCCTACCTACCTCTGCCCATAGAATGATGTAGCTCTCTGCAATGATAACAATAACATTATATTATGAAAAATAGATCTGTGGACATGGCATATTTTATAGAACCATTTTTATTGATAATGTTAGCATTCAAAATCCTCATGTGGGCCCATCATTAAAGCTCGTTTAAAAACCATCAGAGGGTGGCTTATAGCTCAAATCCAGTGCAAGGAATTTAAATCTTAATTATGTGCAGAGAGATATATGGAATAGAATTTGTAGTAATAATGCATTCTTGATTGTGAATCCATAATATATTATTGTTTCTTCAGAGAGTTGAAGAGATGCCATTAATGTAAAAGGTGAAAGTGTTCATTAAATCAGTGGTGCAGCACTAGGCTCTTAATTTGATAAAATGAGACTTAGAATGGGGTAACTGCTGCACTGCTGGCTTTTTTAAACACTCTACTGGTTGTGGTGGTGATATTTTGATAGTGAGTTCAGTATGTTGACAAAGTGCAAAACTTAAGCCTTTCAGCCATATTCCTTGCTTTAAGTGCTATATGAAATTGATAAATAACATTCCATAGTTAATCCATAGCTAAAGTGTAGCTTTTACCATAGATGATGGTTAAGATTTTTTTGGGTCTTCTCAGTTTTCAAGATTAGATATTAAAAAGGCGGTTACTAAAGTTTGATAATATTCCTGTTATTTTACAATATATGATTGGATTTCTAAAATTACAGGTTTGATTTCATCTATTCCATATAGTTGGTGTATGTAAGCCATACACTTTTTGACATTGTTCTTATTTAGGTTTAGCTGAAATTTTTAACAGCCCTTTTAAAAGGTGGAGGAGTCCATTTAAGTAATCTGAAGCAGTGTGCAAGTTTGTTTCTGCTTAGCTGGTTCATTTTAAGTCCTGAATAATTGAAGTATTTGAAATATTTAGTCATTGTTTTTCAAAACATACAAAATGCATGTAGTTGAAAATTTTTGTTCAATGTTATTTAAAGCATTTACTTGAAAGAGCTCAAAACCTACCAAAGTACTTAGTTTTGGTTGAGTGAGGGACTTTGGCTGAATAAATGGTATTGTATAAAAGGAAAAACTGTTTTTCTCTGTGCTAGGCTGATCTGCACGTATTCTTCCTGGTGCTCTGCACTAAAACATTGCTAAAGTTTAAGTATGTGGAAAGTTACTTATATCTGTATGCATAACAGTATAGGATCCTTACTATATGCATGGAAAATGAAAGTATCAGCATGGAGCCTGGAGTTAAAGTTCTGTTCATGTCATTGATCGCACTCTGGAATGATATTAAACGTTGGCTTGCCAGCAAGCAGAGTGAGTGCATGGGTTCAGAGCTTTGGAAAGAGTCTCTTTTTAGGAACAAATTGGCCTAGTCTTTGTACCTGGATTCATGCAGTGTGCACTCAAATGTATCAGAGGGGGGCTGCATTTGAAACCACGCCTGAAATGAGGCATTGGGATCCCATTCAGTGCAGTCTATGTGGAAAGGCTGCCAGATTCTCCAGTGGCCACTCTCTCTGGGCACTTGTGCCTGTCACCTCAGGCTAGAAGGTGGTGCAGACCTGGCTGCTGGTTGACAGCACTGTGGTGGAGCCTCAGGCTGTAGCACATCAGAACAAAATTAACCTTGGCCATTGTAGGCCAGTTGTTAATGTAGAAGCACCTGATAAGATGAACTGTGACTGCCTCTCTGGTGCTGACGACACATTGTAAAATAACTAAATAGAATGACTGATTTCTCTGGCCTCAAATATTTTAATGCCATACTTTATCATAGGAAGCTGTTCTCTAACTCAGAATAACTAGTTTAGTTTATTTACCTAGATTTCTAGGAAAGCTATAGGAGTACTAGGCTATATGAAAAAAATCTGTTTACTCTGACCCAGGGAATATTGTTCTCTGTGTGGTTTTGGGGGTTATTTTAACAGAGCTGAGTTGGAATTGAAATACTTACTAAAGAAAGGGAGCTAACCTAAACCTCTAATTATCTGGAAAACTTCAGGCTGAACATTCAGCACTGTAATTACCTCAAAATTACTAGCTGAGTCTGGACAAAATATTTTTCTTTGGTATTTTGCTTTATGCCTCTAGCTTGAAAGAGAAATTAAACCTGCAAATGCTGGAGGTGCTGTCAAAACAAGACAACCGAAGAAAGAAACAAGCTGCTTTTTAATTTCTATTGATTTTTTCTCAAACTTTTTCAACTTGTCTTCTGTAAAATAACTGCAAGATGCTGTATCATTTACTACTGGTCTTAATTAAACTTCAAGGTACTGAGCAAGGAAGCGAAGTCAACAGATGAAGCCGAATATAAGTAAAAAGACCAGAATCTGGGAGTAGATAGCATTGAAGTACAAACATGCTGGGAAGTTGTAGGATATTCTCGGTTTGGACGGTCGGGACGGATGGAGACGAGAGATCTCTGAAGTCCGGTTTTAAAGCATGAGGATTATTGCTCAGGGCTTGGGTATACGGGACCTGCTTAAAGCAGCCAGCTGCTGCTAGAAGCAGGCCAGAAAAGCAGGAAGCAATAGAGAGAGAGAGTAAAGAAGAAGAAGTGCAAGAGAGTATGTAAGAGATGTAAGAGAGCTAAGAGAGCGTGTGTAAGAGAGGTAAGAGAGAGTGTATCAAAGAGGTAAGAGAGAGTGTATAAGAGAACGAGGTTCTCGTTTACAATACAATAAGTCTTCTTCTGTGTTGAATATTCTAATTTTCATCAACCAATCTAGTACAAATCCTATAGCATTTACATACAGCCTATAAGAATCATTGCATTACCATACTGCGTTGTATTTTAAACCCTAAAAACTGCTCTTTGGACCCCTTCTGCCAAGCTAGCAGGGTCTGCTTTAACCCTTGGACCTGTCTGCTAGCAGAAGGTATTGTTCAATCAAAGGGGATTACCTTCAGTCGGCCATACCATTGTTTTCCAGTCGTTCAGTAACTAAGGCCTGGTATCTCAAAGTATGCTTTCATTTCAATGTCACTTATAGGTTCCATATTCTCAGCATCTTTTGCCAGGCAATCATACTTATAAGGCTTTCCTGTTTCATTTTCCCCAACAGAAATTATTTCAGCCTCTGTTCTAGTCCCAAGGACGGTTTGAAATAGAGAGCCTTGCAACTGGCTGAGTGAGAGCTCCTTTCTAAAGAGACCTGTAGGATACATCTGTGATGTGTGTCTATTTTTCAGTCATCTCTAGACACAAACATAGGAGGCGACTGTTAGCATGGTCATGGCCTATTTATTTCAAGGAATTATGACCCCAAAGAAGTGCTAAGTTAGGGACCCTGAACAAGTTGTAAATGCAAAGTGGCCCAGTACCAGAGAAGAGTTAATGTTTGACCGTGAATGGACCCAACAGTGGGCTTGAGTGTTTTCTGGTCAACTGGATTTCAGAGGAGTTCAGACATTTCTTCTAATTTTGATTCATGATGGGCACTAGTGGACTCCCAACAGCTCTTCAGATGTGATTCATGAATATGAGTCTGTGCTCAGACAACATGAGAGGGTTTTCAAAGTGGAAACATATCCCTCTTTGGCATGTGGTTATTGACAGGTGTAGAACACTTTTCTCTGTGAGACTGGTCTGCATGGCATCTAGGAAAAGGACAGAGGAAAGGAACTGGGAATCTGGTTTCCCCAAGGGCAGACCAATCATCTGACCTTAAAACTTGCTCACCATTAGAGAAATCAGTGTAATGATGGTGTTGATTGCAGAGATCTTACATTAATCTGTCAATAAACCTGTCTAGGTACAAAGGCTGTATTCTGGTCTTTTTTCCAAAGCTGAAGGGGTAGTGCCTGAATGTGATTCTGTGATTCTATGCTAGGATTCTATATAGCTGAGGATAAAAGATAAAAGCAGTGCAGGGATTTTCTGGAGTATAACTCATCTAATGGGATTTTATGTCTTTACTCTTTTATGTACTGTTCTTCAGATGTTAGCTTTTAGAGTTTTAGAAAATACCTGTGGAATCAGACCAGACTTCTCTCAGTGCTGCTCCGTCAATTTCCATTCATATATTTTAGGCTGTCAGTTCTTCCTGAAGGGTATGTGCTGGAGAGTTGTGGTTCAACCCTCCTCTGTTAGAGACTGTTTTAGATGGACAACTGACTGGTAGATTGCTTTGGTTAAAATGCAGGAAATAGAAACTCTTTCTACAGCATAATGCTTAGCAACTAATGCTTTGTGACACAACACTTGGTTTTTTAGAGGCTTGAATAACACTCAATTAGCAAGTGAGGAAAAGGGACATAAATGCTAGTTTTGATGGTTTTACAGTAATTCTACTGTTTCTTAAAGCCATTTACTGCAAATGATACTGTGACGTAATGTCAGTAGTATCAGTGAGTTGAACAGAAAGGCAATGTGTCTGCTGCCTTTGTAAATAACATTTTCTTTCAGATCCGGGGCCAAGATTTGGACTGAACAAAGTGAGGATTTTTTCATCAATCATTTTAGAAGGCATAGAAAAGACAGAGTAAAAAGTCATCAAGGACTTTTGTGTGTGTAGCAGCCTAAAGAAATCTGCATGATGATGAAACATTGTCAGGACTTCCCAAGTAGCTCTTTTGTTTATACCTTATTTTTATTTTTTCATTAATCTCTGCAACAAAACGAGATGACTATTTATTGAAAAAAAAAAATCTTCACATTGCTTGCTTTAACTGTTACGTGGTCTCTAAGAAAACCCAGAAGCGTGAAGGATGTTCATTCTTCCTGAACTTCCTGAAGTATTCAAGAGCAAATGAGTAGATTGTGACTTTCAAGCCTGAGTAGCCTTTGTCTGAGAGACCCAGCTATATTGTTTTCTGGCCAAGAAGGGTAGAACATATGCAATCCAAAGTCTAAATAAAAAAATAAATCAGGGTTTCTGCTTGAGGAGGTAAGTCCTCTGGAGTTGTTCTAGGAAAGAGAAATTACGCTTTGGTAAAGTATGATTTAAACATGCCTTGTGTCTTCCATTAGAGTGAAGACAAGGAAACTCTTGTAGCATAAATCAGTTGATTCAAATAATAAAGAAGGGAAATTCTGCTTCCTAAATGCTTATTCTACTTAAGTTAATGAACGTGTTAAAATATACAGTAATTGCAGCCTTTGGAACTACTCTGTTACTTACAAATACTTACAAACAATCTTGATAAAGGTCCTTTTCCTGTAAGTTGCCTGTCAATGAACTCTGATGTCACTTCAAAAGATAATAAGAGATTTTTAGCTGACAGTATTTTAGGATTGTTTTCATTTGAGAGTGTTGACACCTTTTCAAAATTTTAACAAATCCTTCAGGTAGGAAATATGTACATGTTAGAATTGGATAGATGAATTTACAGGGGAAATGAGTAACTGCTTGTTATTTTTAAGAAAAAAAGTTGCAATTATTGAACTCACTTTTTTTGTTAGTGTGATCTCTCTCACTAGAAATGCAAAGTTTTAAAGATGGCGTTTAAGATTTGTATATTCCTTCTACAAATTGGAAGTGCTATGAAAACGTTTTCTAAATCAAGTTAAATAATTTTGCTCACAGAAAACTTTAATACTTTTTTCGGAACACTTGGAAAACACTTGTCACCAAAACATTAAGAAAAATTTAGCTTAGAGGTTTGAACAAGAAAAGTCATGAAGGAAGAATGTAATTTTGAAGTGGAAAAATCCTTGTTATTATGGATGGAACTAGGGATTTGTTAGACCTGGCATCCTGTCTCCAGCATGCTGAGCATTGTTGGACTGCTTCTGTAATTTAACAAATGTACTCATTAGTATATGAGTATCCAAAAGGATATTGTGAATAAATTCTATAGGGACACATACAGGATATTACTTTAAGAAAAGAAAGTTTGTTATCTTTATAAACACTCTTTTTTTTTTTCTTAAATGTAGTCATAAACAATGTTATTCTCTTCTCCACATAAACCATAGGTAAAACTCAAACTTCTAGTTTAATGGAAAGGATTCAATTAGATGTTTTAGTCTTCCTGATATGTACCACTAGAATGCTTCAAAGAACATGCAAAGTTCTTTAAGTTACTATGATCTTATTTATCTAGCACATGGTAAATGTTAGCTCTAGGATGCAAGCTTGCATTTCAAAAATATTCAAAAAAGTTATTGAAAGGAGATTGTCTCTTTCTGTAAGGAAAATCATAACTTTCCTTTTGCTTCTGAACATGATTTTAAAGCTCAGTGACAGAAAGAAACATAGTCAAAGTGAAATATCCCATGGTGGTTTCATTTCACCCTTTGAAGATGTAGTGGTGGGAGGAAATAAGCATAACTTCATTGCCAGACAATGACAAACTGCTTTTTAACCTGTTTAATTTTTTGCATGTCAGCTTGGTTTTCTACTAGAAGGTTTCATATTCTCTTATCTGGTGTAAATCTTCCAGCTTCTATTTTCAAACAAGCTCTCATGTCAAATTTAGTTTTTGAGGAATCTCAAACACAGCACAACTCCCTGCCTTATGCTGTTTCTTGCTTTAGTAAAGGGGGAGAAAAAAAGAAAGAAAGAAAAACAAGAAAATGAGATAGTGAGGAGATAGATATGTCTTCTGAGCTACTTTTTTCATCAGATAAAAAAGTAAAACCCAGAGATTCAGCTATGCTGATACTTTGCCTTTGACAAAGGCAAATATCATATGCAAAGCCAAAGCAGCATCTGATTTTTCCTGCTTTATTGTCCCTTTCAATGTATTCTGAAGAGGGAGACATCATATCCAGGTACAGCTGTTATTTATTATTGTACCTTCAACTGAGCAGTGGGAAATTGCCTATGACATCAAAAGCTTCTTGCAAAACTGGTTTTTCCCACTCTGATCTCCTGTTTATGAGCCATGGAAAAATAGCTTGAGCTTTCTTTCTAGAGTTTCCGTCCTTACCAATCTGCTGATCCACACTCTTCGTACCAAATCAACTGCTGATCATCTCCTTTGCTGTTCCTTGCCTTGCTGTCTTTCAGGTAACTCCTATCCCATCTAAAAATGTCCCTGAACTAAGCATCTTCTGTCAGTTGCTGGATACAAATGGGCTTTTTTTTCCAAGCAGAGTCTATACTGTTCTTTGTGCTCTTGTCCTTCTAGGGAATAAGTTTACAGGGCAGACGGGATTGTCTCCTATTTTTTTTCTAAAGTGTCGGCATAATGAAATTGTGCCTTTTGGTGCTGCCACAGTAATAGGAAAAGTTTTGCAGAAGATACAGAAAAATACCTTCAGGATATAATTCAATCTCAACTGCCCCAAAATAAAAGATCTAGCATAGTACAGCTAATGTGGAAGTAGATTGGAGCAAATTTGACAAATGAAACCTAAATTATAAATTTGTCCCATAATAGGGAAGAGGGGAAAACCCAGAAAAAACAAACAAATCCCAACCCCCTTTTATCCGTACCTCCTGCCCCTCTTCAACCCCCTCTACCCCAGCCAATTTCTTAACTCATGTAAGACAACACAATACCTTGTTGAACAAATGACAAAATGGGTATTGGAGATTCTATTCCCAGCATTTTAGACTGGGCACTAGTCACTGGAGAAGTAATGAGGAAGGCAGTGCATATTCATAGAGTCATAGAATGGCTCAGGTTGGAAGGGACCTTAAAGGTCATCTAGTTCCAGCTCCCCTGCCTGGATAGGGACACCTTTCACTAAACCAGGTTGCTGAGAGCTCTGTCTAGCTTGGTCTTCAACACTTCCAGGGATCAGGAACGTACTCTGGGCAACCTGTTCCAGTGCCTCACCGCCCTCACAGTAAAGAATTTCTTCCTAGTATCTAATGTAAACCTGCCCTGTTTCAGTTTGAAGCCATTCTCCCTTCTCCTATTACTATATGCCCTTGTGAAAAGTCCCTCTGCAGCCTTCTTGTAGGTGCCCTTTAGGTACTGAAAGGCCGCAATTAGGTCACCACAAAGCCTTCTCTTCTCCAGGCTGAAAAATCCCAGTTCTCTCAGCCTTTCCTCATAGGAGAGGTGCTCCATCTCTCTAATCAACTTGGTGGCCTCCTCTGGACTCACTGCAACAGATTGGTGTCCTTCCTGTGCTGGGGACCCCAGAACTGGCTCCACCACTCCAGGTAGAGTGACATGAGAGCAGAGCAAAGGGGCTTCCATCTAGCTAAAGCAAAGAGTGGGAATTGTAACCACCTCAGTTTGGGGCAGGGAAGCTTGTGCTTTCTTGTTCCTATTTGGCTTTTCCTTTTGATCAGCTTTGACACTAAAAGCAGTAGTGTGAGCATCTATGTTCAGAAAAACGACCCCTAGACTTTGTGCTCCACTGGTTTAGTCTTTTTACTTTTCTGTGTTTGGTATGTGCGCAGATAATATTTGGTTCAGTTAAGTTCCTTTAGGAAGAGGTGTGTGTTTCCAGCAGATCCTTGGTGACTGAGCAGACATTTTTATTCCTCTCCTCCCCAACTTGAAGTTATGTACAAACACATCTAAGCTTCAGCTAGTATTTATCACTTTGTAAAGGTGCTATTAAAATGGAAATATCTCTAGCAGGAAGAGGGGAAGGCAGTTGAGATGGTGATGGTTTCTAGTGGCTGTTGCCTGTGTTTTAAAAAGCAGCTAATGAGAAGCTAAAGAGCAAACTGTGGTAAAACTTCAAAAGAACACCAAGTAAAGCTGATAATGAATAACTTGAGAAGTAAATTACAGAAAGCAAAAAAATGTGTGGAAATAGAATAAGAGAATTGGTCATTTTTTGATGTAAAAGGTGTTGACATAGCAGACTGTTGAATATTTATCTTCCTTCTTGGGCTGTGTGCAGTATGAGTCACTGAGTTACTTCCTACCTAGTGTGATAAGATTAAAACACTGGGGAAATTTAGAAAGGAAATTATAGATGGTATACAGAGAATGACCTTTATCAAGGATGCTTTTTTCATTACGTTGAAGTGCAGCTCCTTACCAGTAGGGAAAAAGTAGCATCCCACCCAGAGAAATAGGAACTAAGCGTAGAGAAGATATTGTTGAGTTTTGGAGCTGACTTTTCTTTTCTCGTGTGGTAAAGACCCTATGTATACTTCTTTTCTCATTATATCTAAGAAAGATCACATAGGTTGGAAATTATTGTTGCCTTGCAAGAGATGGGAAGATAAACTCTCAAATCTAGGATCCATTCAGCTGCTGTGCAAAGCAACTTCCAAAAGGCTTCCAAAATAAAAAAAAATAAAATTATGGTTTTTTTATTTTTTTAACAGGGTGATTTTATTTTTGTATTGCATTGATGCCTTAAACTGTTTCATGTACAGTCCTGTAATCCTGGATTACAGTGAAATAGACCACCATAATATTGATATGTCTGGATGTGCTTTTTCTTTTTCCTTCTGGTTTGAGCAGCTATTATTATTGTGGCTTGCCAGAAGAAGCCTAAAGCAGGAACAATATTTGACAGTTATGGTTATTTACATGAGCACAGCGCTGATGGGCAACAGTATGTGTGGACTGTGTAATTTTATTTTCTTTTTGTTCCCATCTGAACAAATCCAACTATTCTTCTGCTTTGACCAAATGCTGTTGGTTCAGATAATGATTTAATATATGTAAGAAGATTGGAAGCCCTAGATGTTTATCTATTTCATACAAATAGAGCTTGTTTCCAGTCTGCCTTCCTCCACAACTGGCATTTTATCACCTATCACCTGTGTAAATTACACGGTATAAAAGTGGAAAAAATACTGTGAGAGAAGATTGTGGTAGATGCCTGGACCTTTGCAGGCAACACTTCAGGGAGAAGTGGGACATGCAGTCCTTGGGCAGGGTATTATGGTATAGCTGACTTCTGACTTGTTGGATTTAATTGGCTGGGTCATCTGAGCACTTTCTGGTTACTAAATCCACATTTTACAGTCTCCTTAGTAGCATAGCCCATCTGTTTTACCCTTTCACAAATGGAGGAGTAGGAGGGAATTCACCCCAGGAAAGAGAGTATGCTTATGGAGAGGAAAGGCATCCACGCTCAGAGTGTCTGAGATACATGCTCTCACCACCTAAGATCTCTTCTTCTTGTCGTTGAGTGACTCCTAATGTTCGAATGGACAAGAAGAGAATGGAACAAAATGGGAAATTAGGAGCTTGTATGGAGGAGAAGCAAACTGAGACTTTTGTAGGTAGCTTTCAGCAGACTAGGTAAAACACAAGGATTGTACTAAAAAAAGCAATCACCAAGAAGTGTGTGGTTAGCACTGCCAATATAAAACGAGTTGAAAAGAAATTTCTAGATATATCAGACTGTAATTTTTAAAGTGCACATAAAAAAACCCCTGGTATTCCAGTAGAAACTAAAATAATTGCCTCTGTATTTCATTTCTGTCATCCTTCAAAGCTGCAAAGTGGTAAGAAATTACAGCATTAATATTCCTGCTAAAGCTGAATAAAAGCTGACTCTGTTTCTAAGGAGAGATATCTACTACAGTAATATTGTTGTAAAATAAGCAGTTGGAATTACATTTGTAGAATTTATAATCCAAATTCAAACAACCCAAATCCTTTCAGTGTTCCATATCTATGTTCATATTTTAGTATCTCTGATGCTGATATTATTTTTATTTTATGTGCTTAAGGGAATGCCTGCACTAGTTGGAATGCTTTCAGGGAACAAAGTTTTATTTTTAGATCAAGTGAATCTGACCCAGATAAAATCTGGACTTTAACTTGGCAATTACGTAGTTTCAAGCAATGAATAGCACATCTGAGGAGAGAGATGAGTTGAGTTTTTTATTCCACTTGTTATTTGATATGCAGGAATGTGTCAGTATGTGCAGTGGATCTTGCTTGTGTTGGCATATTAGTTTGTGGAAAATTGCAGTCTATAGAAAGCATTGAAACTGGCAAAATATTTGTGTTTTGTGCTTAACAAAAGCATAACTCATTGCATGTTGTTATAAGTAACTCAGCGAGTTTGTTAGTGGAAGAAAAGAAAGTGAAGACTTGTGCCCTTTACGGGAAGGAGTGTGGCATTTTAGCCATTCTGGACAGCATTTAGCACTAACACTGATTGCTCTTGGGAGGCACATGTGTTACATGGTTCCATTGCACTTTTCCCAGTAATTCTGCTTTTCAACAGACTATCTGAAAGTAGTAACATGAAAAAATGTTTGTCTAATTCTCAACCTTTTTGTTGAATTATTTTAAAACTTGACTTATTTATGGAACTCTTGGGATGTGACAAGTGACGTCTACTGGGAGAAAGCGGTGACGTTCTCCTGCACATAATTTGTTTGCTGATGTTTGAGTGTCAGTGTAGGGATGAGTGGTTATGAGTTATAATGAGCAAAGTGCACAAATGGTTCAGTGAAATGTTGCTGGCTGATGTGTTCTACTGCACTGAGGTCTTCTATCAGAGAAAACTCTAGACATATATTATTGGATTATTTTAAATTTCTGTTTCTATACTAAAGGAATGTCAATAGAATTAGTAATGTTTCTTCCTACTGAAATATTATTTAGAAGAAACAGTGGCTTGTTACACTAGTTTCCTTGGTTTAAAATTTGGATTTTCAGGAATTAATGAACCATTTTTGTTCTTAAAATTCTATATTTTTTTAATGGTACAACATGTGGTATCAACATTTCAATTTCTTAATAAATAGAGTAAATAAGGAGGACATGACATATTGCTCATATCAATGCTTCAAAAAGATGAGCTTTATTTTTTGTGAAGGTAAAAGATCTATTATCAAGATTTACTCTTCTTTTATATATATATATATATGTATGTATATATATAATGTAAAGTCCCCTTGGCTATTAGGCCTTCTATGCAGTGAGATACATTTCTTTTAGTTAATTAATATGCTTGAAGTAATGCTTTATGCTGTGTACTCGTAGAAGACTTTTTTTTTTTAATATTAAGAAATTGAGCAATAAAACTTTTCTTTCCCATTTCCCTACAAAACTTGTTTAAACCTCACAAGAAGGTAAAATAACTGTATGCAATGGGCATGAATTTATTTTTTTTAAAAATGGCAGCCAAGGAAAACCTGGGTAGAGTCTGTAAGGCAAGACATCATTATCTCATTTTGAAGAGGAGATAAATTTAGAAATGCATCTAGCAAAGTTAAAAAAGCTTTCATGAGATCTGATGAGACTGGTCAGCAGCTTTCTCAGTGTTAGCACTGTAATTGAGTGATAGGACCTTGTCTTCCAGACACAAAGCTACATACGTGGTATAGTATCCTGCTATGCTGAAAATCTGTATTATCTCCAGTGCAGATCCTCATATTTAGAGCAGCATGAATACCTTTGTTTTTAGCCCCCATAGATCAGAAGAAATTCTTCCAGCTGTTGGAAGGGATCTTGAAGTGATTGTGTAGCTTCAGTCCAATCAGATAATGCTACTCTCTAAGGAGTATAATGAACATTCACAGGAGAAAATATTAATATCACAGCTTACCCTGGAGGTGACTGCATTTCAATTTGATAAATGGTTTATTATCATCATCATCTTATCTGTCAAGCTCTGAGTGTATTTTGGAGACTTTGGGAAGAATAAATCTCTACAGACATTGCTCATTGCCATTTACAGCAGTATGCCAAATGGCATATACTCTATTAGACATAGCCAAAAGAGACTAATTATTGTATTTTGTCGTGGGGGAGAATCAAAACTTTTTAAAAATTGCTTTGTCTTCATGTGCTTGACGTAGTGTGATGATTCCAGAACAGCAATATGGCATTCCTGCAACAATGCCTCATCTTTTCTAGCCCAAGGTGCCTGCGTCAGCTTCTGTTGTCATCAGAGCAGGTTAGTGAAACTTGCATCACCTTAAAAGGGCTGTAACAGCTCAGTCAGCCTCAGAGTTTTGTTGCTGAGAAAATTTGATAAACATTCAGATTGAACATTAAATAAATGTTTTGTTCTTCTTTGACTTGTACACTTTAGAGTTAACTGCAGTTTTAATACATAGAGTGCTTCATATACAACCAGGGCTGTGCAGAATTTTCAAGTCCTTAGAGATTATTTGAAAATGATGCCCAGGAAATCTTTAGCGTTGAAAAGTGATATTTTGACATTTGAATGTAGCATAACACTAAACTGATACAGTCTTTTTTTTTGTCTCCAAGCATGTACACATACAAATATGTAAATCTAAACTTTTTTTTCTTCTTTTTGGTCTGTTGCTATGATTTGGCGTTTGTACTGACCAAAAGGGATTTGTTTCAGGAGGTATAATGCCTAGCAATATACTTTCACCCTTCCAATGAAGTATGCTGCTTGAGCATCATAAGAAACAAGATGCTGTGGCACTTGCTTTACTGAAAGTGTTGGTTGAAATAAGTTAATTTAAGAATGAGGCTTTAAACTATATAAGCAAAACATATTCAGCATTTCAAGGCCAGATGTCCTCTGCAGTTTTTCCAGAATGTACATCCTCTAATATAACTAATTTTGGAAATTTTGCCTAAAAACAAGCAGAAGCTTAAGCCTGTTCTACGTAGTAGTCATTCATCAAGTTATGTTTCATCAGTTTGTTATTCATTTTTGAACTGTTCTAAATGTAGTTTGTGCCAGTGTTGGTACCTCTGACTTTGCTTTATACAGTTTGAGGAAAATGGCTGTGTCTACACTTAAGGACAGGTACAGTCGGCACAGTAATGCTCAGTCCTTGTTCCCTGGTAAACCTGGAAAGGGAGGACTGCAGAGAGATGCACAGAAACTTGCTGTTCTTTCACATGTCTGGATTTTCTGCTGTAGGAAACTAAAGTACATATTCATCTCTTATCCTGGCATGCACCTGGCCTATGGTGAGGATATGTGCTTAAGCCCTGAGGCTGAGATGTAGCTGGTAAAACTCCAAGCTCTAAAATATTGATCTTCTACAAGATCAGCCAAATTGCTTGACAATTCTTTAAAATAATACTTGAGTCTTACGTCTGAATATTTCTGTCACCCAAAAATATTAAATGACACGTTCAAATACATATCAGATACTTTAGAAAACAATAAAAAGGTAATATGCTGTTTTATTTGAACAACAAGACCACAGTGTCTCACAAGGGACTCTAATAGCCATTTCCTTGCAGTTCTGGGTCAAATGAAAAAAGTCCATATGTCATGTTCTTTCTCTTGAAACTAATTTTTCCACTGCTTGCTTTCCTGGTGCCCTTGTCTAAGCTGTTAAATTGTTGTTTTAATGAAGTGATTCCAGCTTACTTAATATAAAAGCTCATATAGAATTTGGCAGATATGGCAGGAACTTCCATACATCTTCTCTTCCTCAAATTTCTCAGGAATTCAGGTCAGTTTTCTTGTCTTGGATAGGGTTGAAAATAAACTATTGAAAATGATGACAATTCATTTATCACAAACTTTTCCTATTTTTTTCTGAGCTTTACAGGGGATTTTGTTTGATATTTGGCAATGACACAATCTTGCCACACAACACTACCTCCTTTTAAAAAGTAACAAATAAGTTCCTTACCTATGCAGAATGGTAGTGTTAGGGCACAATGAAAGGTATCTGGAATTAAGGCCTTTCTCATATATAGGAACAAACTGATTGGCAGGTAGAAGAGCTGTTGTGAATGAAACAGATGTATAAAGCCCCTTTCTAGAAGAGTGGTTTTGGTTTTTTTAGAATCTGTCTATCTATTGTATCATATTTTACACTGAGTAAGGCAAGAGGCTAAGCATTAAAGTAGCAGTGATCACATTGACATAAAGACAGACAATGACAGAAAGCAACAGCAATGAAAAAACAGTGGGGTGAAAGGATGTAAAAGAAGCCTGCAAGAAGATTGCAGAAGGTACAGGGCTGCAGGTTGGCACTTCTGGACAGAACAAAGTTCATTCAGGGAAAATGACTGATATGAAAACCCCTGAGTGCTCACAGAGCCTGCTTTCACAGTTTGCAGTAACAAAGAGAAGTGTGAGGTAGTGCAAATCTGTTCTGACAAACCTAGTGAAAACAATTACATTTGCTTCTTTTAGTGTCCTGGGAATTATTAAGGAAGTTTTTCAGTATCTGGAGAATAAAGTTCATAGACATCAATTTCATAGATTGTAGCAGGACTTCGTAGTGTGCCTCAAATCAGTGAGGGCATTCTTCTGAATTTCTTTAAACTCAGTCAGAAGGCTGAATTTCAGAGCTACAGTGAGGTTTATGCTGCGTGCAGTATCATATTTGAAATTTCAAATATTGTTGAAGAAATGGAGTTATTCCTAGACTGCATCTTAGAAGTTAACACATTACATTATTTAATGTGTGTGGCTAGAGGTAAAGGAATAGAGGCATGACGACTTCAGTATTAAGACGCTAGAGTGAATTTGGCACATGGATTAACCTCCACGAGTGGTTTTATGGTAGGGTTGGCCCTAGGCTCTTTTTTGAGGGTACCTGTAAGTAGAGAAGCCAGAGTTTTGAAAGTCTGCTATTCCATGTCCAGAGAAGGGCAACAAAGCTTATATAGAGTCTGGAGCACAAGTGTTACAAGGAGCTGCTAAGGGAGGTGGGGATGTTTAGCCTGGGGAAAAGGAGGCTCAGGGGAGACCTTATTGCTCTCTGCAACTACCTGGAAGGAGGGTGCAGCCAGGTGGAAGTTGGTCCCTTCTAGGTAGGAAGGGAAAGGGCAAGAGGAAGTGGGCTCAAGTTGTCCTAGAGGAGGTTTAGATTGGATGTTAGGAAAAATTTCTGCACTGACAGGATAATCAAGGATCAGAACACTCTGTACAGGGAACTGGCTCAGTCACACTCTGGAAGTTCAAAAAAGGTGTAGATGTGGTGCTTAGGGATGTGGTTTAGTGTTGGACTTGGCAGTGTTAGGTTACTTGTTTTACTCATTGCTTAGAGGTCTTTTCCTCCTTAATAATTCTATAGATGTACTAGCACAAACTGCTTGTCTATTGGGCTTTTACTTTTTAAAAGTACATTTTCTTCTTTTGTACAGTGTAAAGAGGCAATTTTTATAGAATAACTTAAAAGCAGTGACACCAGTTCTTTTGCACATTTAGTTCATCACCTTCTACTCTCCACAAGATTAGCTTTGGCCCTTGACTATATCGCAGCATGAAACCCCGTAGTCTTGAAATACTGGCTAGTCACTAGAGAGACATAATATTACACCAAGGTGTTTCTGAGCATTTCAATGCCCTGACATATCTGAAATATCATAGGAATGTGAAGCATTATTATGATTTTTTCCTAGTAAATGTTGCATTTGAGTGTTTAGTTTCCATTTTTAAACCTGTGAATGAAAGGTAAGTTGTATTTAACGCTATGTTACTATTGAGGGGGGTGGTGTCTTTTTTATCTTATTTTTATTTGATGGCTATTTTGGTTATTTCCTCAACGTTAATTCCAAAGAGTACTTTATTATCACTTTCAAGATATGAAATTGAAAAAGAGTAATAATTCTTCTCCTGACTATTGTCATTTCACACACTAACATCCTAGAATATCCACAACTAGTCTAATCAAATACTACTTGACCTGTGAACTTAACATTTAGCCCATCACAAAGCAAGCGAAGGACAACAAATGTCAGAATTTCATACCTACTCACTCAACTTTTTTTTCAAGGAACCGTTTTCTGAAGATAATTTGAATTATTATTTAGAAGAAATATCACATGGTTTTGTGTTTTATTGCTATTTTGACTGAAAAGAAGTAGTAACTTTTGTTTTGGAAACCATGAATTGCTTTTGGCCTAAGCAAAAAAATTAGCCATTCTGTCACTGAGAGCAGTAAGTGATCAGATTTCAGATAGGAAATACAATGTGTGCTTAATAATCTTCTGAAAATGAGAACATACTGGAGGCTAAATATTTGCGTAAAATTGAATATTATTTGTATACAATCCAACCCTTCTGTTTACCATAAATACAGCTGTGAGTGTGGGTTTAATTCCCCTCCACCCTCTGAACCCTGAAAATATTTTTATGCACAAAGCTTTCATGAACAAATGTATTATAAAATGATACCCTGAATAGTTAAACGGAAATTTGAAACAAAATAGCAGTTGAGTGGAGGACTGCTATATTTAAAACATGTTAATTTGTGAACATACCTGATTATTCTTTTTTGGTTTCTCAGAAATCAAATTGCCTTTGAAATAATCTTGGATTGTTAATTTTTTTCATCCATATATTAATATCTGGAATGCTTTAAGAGTGGTTCTTATTAACACTGCACTATACCTCAAGGTCATGAGCTGTAGCTGGAAAATGAGACCCAGACCTTGACTACCCGTGGTCTTAAAGGTTTGACAGAGAGGAGGTAGTATTTGAGTTCCTTGGCCATATTTCATTTGAGAAATCAAATATTTTGCAAGCTACTGATCAGAATTCTAAGTGCACTATGTACTTTTATTTTTAGTCTACTTCCTTTGCTAGGCTAAAATACAGTTGAACCAAAAGAGTTGAACTATACAGTGATATGATACTTAAATACAAAGAAAAGATCTGTAATTATGGTCATTGTTGTTCAACCTTAATTCCTTTTGAAGGAATCTTTCTTGATCAAGGTGACATGGGCAAGCACAGTGCTATCTGAGAAGATAATCTGGCTGTAATTTGCAATAATCTGTGGTGTATCTGATACTGTTTCTGTACAACTGCAGTGTTGGATTCAAGCCTGATGCTGATTCAATAGCTGCTGATGTACAAGTTTGCTGTTTCATATGATCTACATAAGATCAGTTCTGATAATGAGTAGAATGCTGCAATATTAATATGGGAGTTACTAAAATATCATTGTAAAGAAATAGCTGATATTTAACTCATTAAGGCTATACTTTTCAAAAGAAAACCAGCATTTAAAGTGACAATTTAATCACTGTCATGTGTCACTATAAGAACTCTCCATCATGTGTGTTTGAACAAATGAGCTCTAAATGAGAATATTCCAAAGTAGTGAAAAAGATGCTATTCAGACCTCAGCTGACATGCACTTTCTTAAAAATATTGTACTATTCCTCAAACTGGTGTTCAGGCATGGCTGCAATTTTGAGCACTCTAGGCATGTTATTTTGAGGTAGCTCCTTTTTGGCATCTAGAAAGAATTGTACCTGTAAGATAATATGGTACCTGAGCAATAGATATCACCAGGGGAGTGTTAAATGGAGACATTCTGCTGAATGGAGAAAATTACCCTCTAGAATATCTAATCTGGAAAAGTGAAAAAGCTCAGTGGATAGAAAAAAATGAACAATTAAAAAAGAAAATAAATGTATAGTCCTGAAATACTAATTCCTGACCTTTGAAATACCCTGTAACATGTGCAAAAAGTAGTTTTGAAGAAAAAATGACTAAATGACAGTAATAAAGGGTAGGAGAGCCATCTAGAAAACTGTAGCCTCTTCTACCATTGACACTTCTCTTGATGCAACAAAAATCTGTAGCAACAGAGGGAAGACATTTAAAACACAAACTTCTCCATGTGGAAAAAAATGCACACGTTGATAATGTCCATGTCTTCACTGCTGCATTTTTAGGAAAAAAAAGTTTAAATTTTGAAACCTTGTTTCTGTAACTCTCTGTGGGGAACTTCTTGAGTACCTTTCTCCTTTCTCTTCAGGACAATTTTCAAGGAGGAGAGCCATCAACTGTCACTTTTACCAGGGTTACTGAAGAATTGTCAGCTGCCTTGTACCATACCCGCACTGCTCCATGTCCTATGGGAATGCTGAGGAAAGAAGCTATATTGCCATTACACTGGTATGGTATTTTATTACTATCCTTTTCAAGATATTTTCATTAGTATTGAATCCCAAAAATTATGTCAGCAAGAGTTGTGGGAAGATTGCTAAACCTTTGGACTTTCCTTCTCTACCTAAGAACCATGATGCTGAGTAGATAGATAGATATGCTTATATTTGTCATACGTGGTGAATCAAGATAGCAGGTAAGCTCGTAACTGAATAATTTTATAGGTATTCAGTATTACGGGTATTTAATTCTTTATCACAGGGAGACTTACTAACATTTTCTTGTTTCTGGGACAACAGAAACAGTCTGAAGGATACAGAATTTGTGAAGCTGGTTAGGCTTTGCCTCTGATCTCATGTAAGAGAGAAGGAAATGCACACCCACTTGGACTATGTCTCATTCTGACTACCTTGGGCTACTATCTTTTACACTAAATTACCAAAGCTGCTTGCTTGTGTGATTTCTTATAAGCTGGAACCTTTAATTATGTGCATCCTGGTAGCTTCTTCATAGTAGATCCGTTTCTGGCAGATAAATATTTTGCCTGTCTTGGAAGAAAATTTTGAAAGTTTTTTTTTCCCTGCTTTTTTTATTCTATTATGTTAAATTTGTTGGAAATGGCTTTTCACTTTCTGATGATTTCTTGTCTCAGAAGTCATAGCAAGAGATTTGGGAGAACAAGTAAAGCTTCATTTCAATAGCTTTTTGTAGTACTCTAAAAACTGGCCTGCCACTGCTTCCTGATTTGTAGTAAGATTGGTTCAGTATAACTGATTTGAAGAAGTTTTGAAAGTCTCTGAATTTTAAATGTTTCTGATGAATGTATACGTGATGTGTTTCGAACTGTAATCCAACTCCTATTGAAGTCTATGGCAATGCTGCCATCAATTCCTATGGTGCAGAAGTGGACTTATAATGAGCTATTTAATGTTTCACTTATCTAAATTGTCACAGCTTGAAAGCCATAGTAAAAGACTGGTGGGGTTGTGGAATGACTGGAGGGCCTATAATGTAATCAAAGAGACCAGATTGTGTGTGAGAAGCAGTTTCATCTCAATCTCTTTCATCTATGGAAACCTGATAGAATTTGTTTAGTATGTTCTGGCATACAGAAATGTACAGTCAAATGCAGTATTTAGAATGGCTCTTCAGAACAAAAGCAGACAGATGAATCGTTTTGCAGTTGAGCAGCTATAATTCAGCAATTTTAAGTTCTTCACATTCTGTCACAAAATTCCTGATGAGAAAGTCTTGTTTGTAAACCATATCTAACTTGGTTTTCTTATCTGTACAATTGTAGAAGCATATATTTGTTTCTTGGAGGAGACTGAAAATGCGTGCTCCAATATTTATGGAGTGTTACAAAAGAATGAAGGCTATATCTTATGATATCTGATTTAATATAAAAATACTTTTACATATCTAATCTTAGTTTGTTCAGAATTGCCAAGAATTATTTAATGACTGATCTCAAATGGTGGCTGTTTTGAGGTTTTTTGATTCCGCCTTTTTTTATTTTTCCAGGAGTTTCTCTCAGCTTCCATTTTGACTAAATGCACTGAAGGGTACACTAATCCAAATGAACAAATAAATGGATATTCTTAAAAAAAAATCTGGCAAAATATGGAACGAATTGTAGTTGTGTTAGGTATATTTGCTAGTTCGGTAAATTAAGTATGAAAGAAGTGTGATTTCATTATCTTCTTTTGAAAGACTTGGAGACTTTAATGACGGAAGAGCGAATATGTGTATTGTGCACGTTACTACAAGCTGTCAGCAAGTCATCTGCAGCAAGGTGGGAAGAGTTGCAGTGTATATGACATAGAACCGATCTTGAAATTGCCCAATGTTTTAAGCAAAATATAGTTTTGAGTTCACAGGTAAGCTCATATAATGTTTTCTTTGAATTTTGGCATTCTAAAAACCAGATTGGAACCAGTACAACAGTAATAATCGAAGCTTGGCCAGATCACAGCATGTCTCTTTGACCCCAGCAAACTGAATTGTGGAGAACTTAAAAGCTGGTGCTGCTATGGATTTTTTTTTAAAATTAATAATAAATGAGATGTCAATGAATGAATTATCCAGGATATTATTCAGCATCTTCAGGCTTTGCCGTATTTTCCCTTCTGTTATTGAGTCAAATGTATTGCCTGTGATTGTGTTGACTTACAGCATTTGCCATATGTTCGTAATAATAGTTTTGTAAAATGAATAAATTATCCCACTCCCCTTTTTTCCTTAGTTCTGAAATATCAGCCTGAATTTCCTTCACACTTTGTGACCTTCACTCAGACATGGTTTTTGCACAGTTATTCTAGCAGCAGTTCTCTTCTCAGACTACCTTTCCTCTCACTGTCCTGCCCACTGTTAATTTAAAATGTTGACTGACAAAATTAAGTTCTTAAATTAGGGTTGCCTTGTGTAGAAAATATTTCCTAGTAAAACTCTGCTATGGAAAAGTTAAAATTCTAGGAGTGCCTGTATTTCTTAAGGGAACTATATATTTTAGCATTTTTGTTTGTTTTTTTAGCATTGATGATTTGGTTGCAAAATGAAAGGAGTACATGGAATGATAATCTTTAAATACAAGTCGTGCATTTGTGCTTGTAGTCGAGGGTACTGAACAAGTTTTGTTTACTCACCTTACCATGTAAGATTGGTCTTATGAGTTAGTTTCCTCTATCTAAGCAATGAAGAGGAAGAAATGATATTTCTCCTGAATCTTTCAACCTTCTGCCAACCCTAACAAATGCTAATTGCAGTTTCAATGGAGAAAACGTCTCTGAAAACTTCTCTTTTATTATTCATGTGTTTTTCATATGTGAAAGAACACTCAATGCTTCTGGAGACCATTCTAAATAAACTATTTGATAGGATATTGAATGATGCAGGAAGTAATCTAGAAAAGCACTAACTTTATCTTTTAACTGCTCCTGAAGCTACAGAGGGAAGTAACTGATAAGAATTAGACTTTAAAATAAATGACCAAGAAATTGTGAAATCATGGGGCAGTATATATCAGAATCTGATAAGATGCTGTATGAGAAAGGTAATGTAAGGAAACTGTTTTTCATCAGGTGGAAAAGTTTGATTGTTATATATGTGGTTTATTTATGGCACTGATAAAAGATAAGCAAGAGGAAATATAAGTCTCAAATTTAGGGCAGTCAGCTGAAGGAAGATTGACATTGATTCCTTAAAAGGATGGAATCCCTTAAGGTTGTCCTTAAGGCAATGCTTTACAGGTTTCTTGCCACTGGGTGAAAAAAATGCCAGAAAACAATGCCAACAACCCCCCGAAAGGGAGGCTGTTGACATCATCAGTGTGTTCTGATCTTGTGTTCTTAGCAGTTATCAGGTGCACCTGAGCATAGAATATGACTTACAAAGTTACTTAAAAGTAGCCTTTTTTGTCAGTTTGTTTGTTTGTTTACAACTGAGTCATGCAGGAGTTCTAAGCATGGTGGGTGACATGTAGTCTGAATTTGGGTGACTGCAATGCTGTCATGGGGCAAAGCCCAGGCGGTAGGATTAACCTAAATATTTGGAAAAATTAGATGTACATGGATATTTTATTCTGGATAATGGCAAAGCAACAAACAACTAAGTGGTTCTAGATATCTTTTTCCTTTTTTTTTTTTTTTTTGCCAAAGATGTGCCCATGTTCTTAAAGTAACGTGTAACAGCATTGGAAACTCACTTGATATGTGTAACTATAAAATCCAGGAAAGCAGAATTCTATGGCAGAGGTAAAGAAGAAAATTAATTATGGAACACAGGGACCAACTCCTTAAGGATAATTTTACCATTAGTAATGTTGAACTGGGAAAATGCAACAGTAAAAACTTAATGGGGTATTTGATATTTTTTTACAATGTTCATACACACATATATATGTAAGAATATGTGTAAGTGTAGATATATATCTCTCAGCCCCTGGATATTTGCATGTCGGTATATTTTATATATATATATACACACACATATATATATCTTTTCCAGCTCTTTTTTGCATGATAATGCTACTCAAAATATCTTCTAATATATATGCAAAGTTGTGCATGTAGTCTATCAGTGACTCTCATGGGCTATTTAATCTGTTTTAACAGACTAAAATAATTTGAATGTTTGTTTGAGAGAAAAATCAAGTGTGTCTTAAAACTTGCATTTCCAATTGCTAATCAAAACTGTAGTCTGTCCCAAAGGCTGTTGAAGTGAATATAAGTTTGGGGGGTTGTTTTCCCCAAATTTACTTTCGAATCTGACCTGTACAGACTCTGTAGTGTGGCGTGATATATCAGTTTGTGCAAACAAGGAGAAGGAAGGTGAAATCAACTTGCCTCTGAGTCATGGGATTTTGACTTTCAGAAATAAAATGTGATGTTAATAACCTGGTGCAGGACAACAAGAGGTGAAAACTAGAAATTATATATTGTTGTGTAGAGTTAAAGTATGTGCACTGTCAGTTCATAAGTTCACAAGTAAGTTGTATTTTGTCCTAACAGTTTAAAAAACCCCAACAAACATATCATCACTACGTCTCCATGAGCAAGTTGACTCCTTATAGCAGTTTCCAGTTAAAGATACACATTCCCTAGCTGAGGCTTGCAGTATTTGCAGTCTGACTTCCAGACACCCTACTGTTAAGAATGCTATCGATGCCTTGAAGTGGCTACCTGAAAACAGAGGCTAGACAAGAATAAGAGAATAAAAGCAGGTGTTTATTTGAAGAGCCTTCAAAAGTACACCTCGGGCAGTCAAAAGCTTCCGAGGGGCTCCACCCAAGACGGACCCTGGGTCATGGGTTCTTCACACTTTCATAAGTTTGGTCCATTTGCATATCAGGTTTAATTCTCCAATTATCATTTCAGGTAGTGATGTAATTACCCCAAGTTTGCTCCCCCTGCCAGAAGCTTTAGTTTACATATTTTGGGGCCTGGGACAACAAGGTGTCCTTGAGTTCAGGCCCAGAGAGGATTTGTCATGTCTAACCAGCATGAGAGGACAGTAGCTAACAGGCTATATGAAGTTTCAGAGTTACATACTAAGCAGTACAGGATTTGAAAAATATAATAGTATAAGGCATCAATATGACTTCTATATTTTGTTCAATGACTAATTCTTAAATTTACTGTATCCTTTCAATTTTAATGACACTGTTACTTCTGTTAAACTAAAAATAATCATTTTAACAGACCCATTTATATAAACAGCAGCAAAGAACCTAGTCTTCCAAAAACTGTTTTGTGTGTACACAAACATTTCTATGTTGTGTGTGTATGTATGTTTTATAAATTATACATGTGTTCATGTGTGTTATATTTTAAATTAATGCAGTATTTTCATAGCATTTATTTTTGTATGCAGCAAAGTTTGTCCCTAGTGATCAGCCACTATGCTAACTAAAACTGGTTTCCTGATCAAAGTGATCTCAAATTTGAAGTCAAGTTTTTCTTGAGAATATTTATGAATACCTTGGTCTTAATGATAGAGAAATATTTTCCCTACAGTTAAGTGTTTCACATTGATAATCGGTATAGTGGAAGGAAGAAGGTAGTTTTCTGGGGATGTTCTGGTGGCTTTCTGCTGAGGATTTTTGATATTTGCTTGCAGTTGTGTGCTTTAGGTTTAGCCAGCAGTCGATCTCTGAGCAACAGCTACTTTGGAAGACAAACCCCCCATTTTTACTGTTGAACAGGATGATATATGGCAGGAACTCTCTATTGGCCAGTTTAAACCAGCTGTACCAGCTGTATTCCCTCCCAAATGCCCATCTCCAGCCTACCTGCTGGCAAAGACTGACTAAGGAACTAAGAAAGTTTTGAGTCATGCAAGAATTGCTTCTCAATAGCCAGAACTTTGGTGTTACCCACTCTATTTTAGCCACAAATCCAAAACATTGTACCACCAGGGCTCCTATGAAGAAAATGAACTCCATCCTAGACAGACCCAGTGCAGCCCTCTTCTTTTCTTACCCACCATGTGTATGTGTAGTGATAATTTCTTCTTAGCAACAGTTCCTTATTAATTATTTTCCCTCAAATAGTTTTTCATATCTACAAATATATTTCGAATGTTGTCTTTCTCTCGGAATGTTTTTTTTGCTTGTAAAATTCATTCTCAAATAGACTGACCAGAATAATGCTCCACTTGAATGCATGTAGCAAACATGCTCTTCTCTAGGCTGAACAGACCAGGTGACCTCAGCTGCTCCTTATTCAGCTTCCACTCAAGGCTTTTCACCGTCTTCATTGCCCTCCTTTGGACGTTCTCCAGTTGCTTTATATACTCCTGGTATTGTGGTGCCCAAAACTGCCACCAGCACTCGAGGTGAGACCGCCCCAGTGCAGAGCAGAGCAGGACAGTCCCCTCCCTTGCCCAGTTGGTGATGCTGTGCCTGATGCCCCCCAGGATACGGTTGGCCCTCCTGGCTTCCAGGGCACTGCTGACCCAGGTTCAACTTGCCATTGACCAAGACCCACAGATCCCTTTCTGTGGTGCTCCTCTCCAGCATGTCATTCCCCAGTCTGTGCTTACATCCGGGTTGCCCAATCCCAGGTGCAGAATCCACCACATTTTCTGTTAAATTTCGTATGGTTGGTGATTGCCCACCTCTCTAATTTATCAAGGTCTCTCTGAAAGGCTTCCCTGCCTTTGAGGAGTCAACAACTCCACACGATTTTGTATCACCTGCAAGCTTGCTTAGTATCCCCTCTAGCTTAGAAAGCTTCTCCTTCTGAGGGCCTTGCTTTATGCTCTAAGGTGTGCTATGCATATGCAATAGCTTAAAGTTTCTGCTAATAGGTTTTGTCCTGCAATTCTTCATAGGGTTGATAAAAGTCCATAGGTGTTATAGTGCAGGTGTAATACAGCTCTATTTATTTGAAAAACCTTAAAACTGATTTTTCTCTAAGTTCTTAATTTCTCTGGAAGGAAAACAACCCACTTGTACTCCAACTTTCACCCCTAAGAATTTTTTTTCCTTTTTTCACCTGCATCTGCTTACTGTTGGTATATCATACTAACTTCCGATTGAGAAAAAACTGTGTGTATAAGCTTAAATTTAAGCATGTACTGAAAGTCAGAAGATATTAGAGCATGTGTTTAGAGCTAACTGAATTGAACTGAGTCAGCAAGATCTTAAATAATAATATTGCCATGTTACTGGTCAGAGGTCACATCACTTCTTGTATGTCCTTTGTAGTTTTCAGTTATGAGGTTTGCTGATGCAAATGGACTTACTATTCATAAACTATATACTCTATACTACATGAAAAACCGTGCCTTTGGCACTCTTGATATTCTGGATTTTCTGCTGTAGTATATCTGGTGCCCTGTTATAGCACCAACCTCAAATATCACACGTCTCAAATGACATTATTTTATTTTCTCACGTACTCAGTGTATCTTCGCCCAAAATATCTCTCTCGTTTTGATCATCTGTAGCTCTTTCTATGGCACACAAAGCTGAAATAAACACTTACTAAGCAGCAGTCACTGTTGCAAAGCACTCTCATATCCTCCAATAGAGGGCTCCAAGCCCTCTATTGTGGTGTAAATTCATATCTGAGATGGTGTAGGCCAGATGTGGCCCATGAAGTATTTTATGTAGCATCACAGGTAAATTTTCTTTCCAGCCTCCCACATGCAGAAGACAGTGCTGTTGCAAATTTAGTTGCAGATGATTTATCAGGCTTGCTCCTCACAAGCATTCACTCTGGTGACACATGGGCATCACTGCAACTTCTGGAAGAAAAAAACATCACAAACTTCCTCACATGACGCTTCTGAAGATCGCAAACAGGAGGATGATTTCTGAAACATTAAAAAGAGTTTGATGCGGGACATTGTCTGAGGTCTTTTTTATATGGCCTGTGAACCAAGCTGGAATGCAAGTCTGTTTGACTGATGTGGTGGTTGGAGTTCTCTCTCGCCATGAGTCACAGACAGCAGGCTGATAGTGGGGTGTGTTCAGAGCACGTTTTTGCACATGCATAGTATGATTTCCTTCATATACCAAAATAATGGAACGGCAATTTTGGCTATTTTTTTGCAAATAAGTGTACTGGAAAGATGGATAAAAAACAATTACTAGTGTGCTGTTCTTAAGTTCGTTCTTGTTTGAAGACTTTGCCAGCTCTGTAATTGCTCTCAGACTAATCAATTACACAAATTTTTTTTTACAAATTAGAGCAAACTGCTTACCCAATTTCCTGATTATTGTGCTTTTATGTTTTCTTAAAGCTTTTAGATTAATGAATTCTTAGAGGAACATAATTTTACAAGCAATTTTACAATGAATGTTTTCTGGAAAACAGTCATTAATCATTGTAATGTATGACCTCAATCATACCTTGTCTCTTAACAATATGCTTTTGTATTAATCAGTAATTAACCTTGCCTTTTATTATGGCCTGCATTTAAGAAGCCGTCTTTGTTACTTGCGCCTTTGTTACTTTGTTACTTAAGTTACTTTGTTACTTGTTTGCAGAAGGTAAATAAAATACTAGGAACTTCTCACGATACCTTTCTCCAAAGCTGTCATATGTCAGAAATAAATGAAGGAAACCTAAAGATACTATGTCTGATTAATTAATTGTGTGGGAGACGATATTTTTGGTATAATGTTCCTCCTGTGTCAGCATCAAGACATGTGGATCATGCTATGCAGTTCATCAGTCTGCAAATTTTAGTCAGACTGCCTTTGTAGGGTGGTTTATGAGCTTCTCCTTAGTCCTTAATGAGTTCAGCATTCAATCCTAGTTTGTTCATCAGCCTGAAAACTGATTATTTGTCTTCAGCATTACAGCTGCAGATATGGAATTGTTCTGGAATTAAAGGAAATACATTTATAAGATATTTTGAAAACATTTATAGATATATGGATGTGTATGTAGGACTGTGTATTGTCTATTTTTCTGGGCTTGGGAGAATCTACTAGCAGGCTCTTCCTGACTGTGTGTGACCTTGAGAAAGTTTCTTAAGAGATCTCCTCTCAGCTTCCTTAATTTTTAATCGAGAGACTGATACACCCCTGCCTTACGTTATGTATAAGCTGCATCTTCCTTTGTGGTTTGTTTTAAGGCTTATGGATTAATAGGTTTGATTGGACAGGAAAAGCAACTAGCATCTTCTGTCTTCCATTCTAACTGAAATCCTCTGAATGTCAGATAAAACCAAAATATAGTAGAATAATACAGAACAGAACTAGAAGCACAGACCGCCTATTTGTTCTACGTCGCCAGATTTATTTTAGCTTAAAAGTCACAAAAGAATCATGCATGTGTGTTCCTAGCTACAGAACAATGGAGAATTTTTCAGTGGTGTAATTTTTAAATAAAACCAAAATTATTAAAGAGTATAGTTTTTAAAAAATGGTTCATGAAAAAGATATGTATTTCAACAAATCTAATGAACATGAAGAAAAAAAAAAAAAGAAATTAATTTGGAATATCTCCTAGTGACATGCCTTGATTTTGATTCAAAATGAATGTGTGGAATTTTGGTCACTTTGTTCCATGAAGGCTGAGCTACTTAAACGGTTCTAGCTTAAGAGAAAGTAGTTCACATTTCAGGTCTCCAGCTTTGATTGCCATGCTAAGGTATTTCCTACAGTCAGATGTACTTCTAGCTTAAGTGCAGTGGGAGTGGTTTGTTTCTGAAATATTTTCGTGGAAAAGAGTTGTAGTCTATAGAAGTCACTTTATAAAGATTGTATGGCACCTGTTGTTCATTCATAGGTTCCCAGATAAAATCTTGCTGAAAGAGGTGTCTCATAAAAATGGTATTAGTTATGAATATTGTAATCCCCTCCGTGGATTTCATCTCGTATGAAACTCAGCAACCGTGAACTCACCAGCATATCACTGCATGACCTTTCAAGGAGACATTACGATGTTGGACATAGGGTGTTTCATGAAAGTGACATCAGCAAGCGTGAAATATTACTGCTATTAAAACAAAGCAATATGGTGTTACTTCTAGAACTGGATTTTTAGGTTTTGAATGAGCTGTTTCAGTAACTAGATAAAATTCTTTAATCTACTAAATAAAATTAAACTGTTTACTATGGGTATGAACTGAGCTCTTCTGGCATCTTTATTTTAGTACACTTTTACAAATACATAATTAAACTGAGAAGGCCAGTTCAGGAGTTTAAAATAACAAAAAAAGCTACCATGAATTTTTGATCAAGTGACAAGCATAGCTTTCTCAGGCTAGTGATCAAACTTATTTCTGAAAAAAGTGAAAACATTTGCCATGATTGTTCATCTGCGCTGGGATATAAAATGGTATCTTGAGAGCTCACAATTTTGGGATAGAAATAAGCATACAGTACTGTTGGATGGATGCTGGTGTGAGGCACAAAACAATCTTTGCTTGTTTGAACTTCCTACTGCTGTCTTGGTATGATTGTATCATATTGCGCCTCTGAAATGGGACTTATTTTTTAATGGCTGAAAAATCTTCTGTGGTATTCATTTAGGTATGTTCTTTTAGAAAACAAACTTGTTAGCCCAGAAAATAACTTATTGAAATTAGTCCAGAGGGCTTTTCCTGAACTAGGTGTTATACATGTGCCACGGTGGTACATCTTAACAGCCCTTTCCCTATTACATATTCAGTACTTATCAGTCTTAATTCTAAATTGTATTTTAAACTTTACAGCATTGTAAAAATACCCATGAGATCGATGAATGTGTTTCAAGCCACAATGAATCTGAATCATAAAGTGGAACTACAAAGATGTGTTCCTGTTTCTGGACCCACATTGTTGTTCGTAATGAATTAATTCCTGTTGTATCAGACAGTTTATGTGTTCATTGCAGTAAACCAAAGTGCACGTAGTCAGGGAATAGCTCCAGAAAGCTGCAACTATTTTTAGTTTTAGCATTTTACGTCCTCTTCACCGTTGAAGATACCAGACCGTCCTGGAGGAGGCAGTGAGGGGAGTGAAAGATAAATAATTTAGTAATGAAACTATAGACTGAAAAACGACCCGCTGCTTCCCTCTTTTATTACATTTTTCCTGCAACATATACTGCTTGTGAAGTTACGTGAGTGGAAACATGAAGTATGAATCCTCTGTCCTTGCTCATCAGTTTTGTCTCACAATTCTCTTGGCTTGGAGTATTCTTTCCTCTTAGATAATTGCATTTCTGTTGTCAAATAGCATGGGTTGCCATTTTATCTCAAGCGTGGCTTTACTCCCTTTTTTCTGTAATGTTCTATTCATTCTTTTCTTTAAGAATTTTTTTTTATTATTAATTATTGCTCAGAAAGTTTCATTATTTTTGTCAACATATGCTTAGTTAGGTCTCTGTACCATACATCACTGATGTTATTTTATGTAATGTAACTTTCACTAGCATAATTTGCTGGGACTTTCATTGTTTATGCTGTTTCATAGGTTAGGCAGGGCTGAAATGCTATGGAGGCGGTTAAAAAAAAGTGTCCTTCCATCAGTTTAATAAATATAAGGAAAATATTTAGTACAATGTTTATAAGTGAAAACAAAATCTTTGAGAAAGCTGAAAAAAAAAAGAAAAGAGAGGATACACATATGATGCTAGAGGAGATTGCATATGGGAATATGACCGAAACAGTCTTCCCACTAAAGTTCCATTCTCTCATCCCTTTGAGACTCAGTAAAACAAGATCTTCACTTTTCCAGTCTTGTGTGAGAATTTGCTTCCTGAAGTGCAAATACACTTGAGCTGCAAATGCTGAACGCTTTGAAGGCACCCAGGAGGACATACCTATATGCTTGGGTTCACTCCTGCACTTCACTCCTGCTTTCCTCAGCATCTGCATCTGTGAACAAGTTGCAGAGTTAGATAGGACTTTAGAAAGGCAGTTCTTAGGAAATAATTTGAAACTTCTTGATGCTCAGCATTTTTTAAAATTAGGCTGGCTGTTTGACTGTCTAAAGGGAGATGACAGTGCCTAAATTTGGAATGTTGGAAATCCTCATCAGTTTCTTCTGATTAATGGCTTCTATATATAATTCAAGAAGCCTTAGCATTAAAATGCCACAAAAATTCAATGAGGACATAGAAACAAAAGCTTTTTTAATTAATTAGAAATGCTTTCTGAATTGGCAGAAAGCTTTCCCTTGGGAACCTCCCAAATACGCATAAAACTCCAGAATACATAGACTAAAATCTCACAACAAATCAACGAATTTTCTCTCTAGACTCAGGACAGCACAAAAGAGAGTTCTGAAGGAGTTAGCTTGCTGCCAAAATAATTTGTCAATGCTCTTTCCTCATGTCTTCTCATTTCATTGGTTCACTAGCTTAAGAACATAATTTCTTTTACGTTTTTGTACTATGAAAAAAGACAAAAGATTGGAAGCATTATGGTAAATTCCCTGAGGGCTCTTGTTTCAAGAATGAACCCTGATTTTATTTATTTTCTTTTTTTAGGTTTAGGTTAGAAATTTTTTTCTTTTGTCTGAGTATGTCTGCCTCCCCTGTCTACAGTGATGAAAGCTTACACATAAGTGTTGTCCTCAACATTTATTTGAGGACTCTGCCCTGGATCTGCATTTCTTGAAATCCCAGCATTGCAGTTTACAGACTTAGCACATGCTCTTGTTGAGGAATGCCTCAAAACTTTTCTTCATGAAGTTCAGGCTGAGCTAAACTGTACCTTGAAACAAAAATTACAGACTTATCCCCTGCATGTATAGTGGGTGACATAGGAAGGATATAGCTTTAAAAAGCCCCAGAGCGAACATTAAGGTTAAATCAGAAGAGTGTGTCGCTGCTGTCCTCTGGGTATGGTCTGGCAGAGCTGCAGGTGGGGTTTCCTGTATTGCATGCCATGTGTTGCGTCTGTGAAAGGTAACACACTGATAGACCTGTGACCTTCCATAGACTGAAAGCATCAGTGTCTCGGTATTTTTGAGGTAGCTGAGAACAGACAAAGAACAACACAAAGTAAAAGAGCAAATGGCACTCTACAGCATATTGGCTTCCTATGCATCCCTGCATCAGTCTTTCAAAAATGTGCTGGTGTTAAACAGATGTCTAGAATGTTGTTGCTGCTTTATGTTGGGCATACATTTCTGAAATTCTAAAAGGCCTAATGGGTACTAATTAAGAGTGAGTAATTTGAGCAACAGTAACAGTGTTGCAGTGTTTCTCCTGGGCTGAGAAACCCAGGCAAAATGCCAAGGTAACATAGCTATGCAGGTCTGAAATTTGGGTCTTCTTGTAGGATTATACTTTGTGCTATGTTGAAATCTCTTTACAGATTAAATTATTGTGTGACTGGCTTTACCGTATCCACACAGAGGAGTGAGATGACTACAAAAAAAAAGCAAGAATAATTTTATACTGAAAGAGCACCTAAAGTGTATTAAATTTATCTCATGTTTTGCAATGACATTCTGATTGTCCTTTTACAAAAATACCTCTGGTTGTAAACAACCTATTGACACAGTAGATTATGCAACAATCCATATCGTTTGAACTTTTAGAGATTAAGGCATCATTAAACTTCTATAAGCTCTTTACAAATGCTTTCTAGAAAAAAGGTGTGGGCAAACATGACAAATTGCTCTATTTTGTGGTTCTGCCTCTTTCTGTCTGCCATGAGATAAGGAAAAGTACAAGTAAAATCAACCAAGTATAGTATGAAAGCCATTCAGTGGATTACTTAAGTATATACCTACTTTCAAGTCTGAGTTGCATCAATGTTGAATATCAATGAGGACAGAGAAATAATAACACCTGTGAAAAACTGTATAGGTCTTCTTTCTGAGATGGCACTTTCATTCATACATGCATTATATGATACATAATCAGGCATTTTCCACTGTTTGTCTTCAGTATTTGTATTAGACTATTAGTTTTCAATTAATTTCTCACATTATGTCAAAGGGCGGAACATGTATAAGGCTATGGCTGCAAGATTAAAAATGTGCGTATTTATGATTACATCACAGGTTTTTTTTCCATACACATCTAATTAGGTAACAGAGAAAGAAAATATGCTCACAAGTACTCTTTCACAAATAGATAGAAGCTAGCAGGTCTAAAATAATTTGCCTTTTGCCTGTAAATATTATGCTTTGCATGTAATAAATATTTATAAGAGTTCTATTAAATATTTTTAGAAAGGGGTTTATACTTCAAACCAAGAAGCTCAAATACATCAACAGCGCTCATTTGACCACCAGTCTGAGAGATAATGATTGGTATTACGCAAAAATGGCTATAGCATCTCAAAGTGGCAGGGAAAATTGTTTCTCCTCCCATCTCAGTTTCTGAAGAGGCAAATGAAAAATGTGATAGTATTTTTCTCTCTGCTTTCTTTTCATGCAAATTATGATGTTTTGGAACTGAAAAAACCCCAAAGTAGTATCAACTGGTTTCTGTGAAATTTAACATTTGCTATTTGCCAAATGTATGGATCATTTTGGAAATGCCCATCTTTTCTGTTTTGACAAGCTCTTTTTCTGCAGTGATTTGTGCCAGAGATGCTTCTCAAATCAATGGACCTTTTCAAAAACTTTTGTTCAAGAAATATTTTGAAAAAATATGTAGGGTTGAGGAATGAATCCCTGTGTCATACCATGAAGAAACCACTCTATTTCTGTTGAGAAAATACGATTTTATTTTGTTAACATTAAGTTGCTAAATGGGAAAACTTAGAGATAACCTTTTTAACTGAAAATTCTCTTGGCCTATAGTATTTTCAAATAAATTTTGTATCAATTTACTGAGAGCAGGTATAAACCCAACAATTTATAACTACCTGCTAAAGTTCTTTTTCTGAACCATACTTCCTGACAGAAGTAATTTGTAAGATTAATGTAAAGTTTTGCATTTTCCCTTCGCCTAAGGGATGTTCTTTATTTGGACATTGTTATTTTGCCTTCCTTCATCAATGGCACACAGCTGCATGGTTCACCACGCCTGTCATACTCGGAATTGGAAACATACTTCCCTCCTGATAATGCACCTGCTATGAAGCACATCTTGGATGATGAGATATTCATTTTTCTGAAAACCGTCCAAGAAGGTATAGGGAGTTTATAACAGAAAGTTTTGGGCTGGATTGCCCTCATTGTCACTTGACTGAAAATGGGGTCCTATACCTTTTCACTCATGAACTCATATGTGTGTCTTTCTGCAAAATCAATATTCTTTTGACTGGATAAGATTTGGCTGTGTATGAAATATGCAATTCAAAAAAGTATGAAGCAGAATTCTTTTTGTGTTGAAGATCTTGATTATACCATTAAAATCAATCCATTACTGTTACCCTTGTCATTTTTCAAGAGAAGTGTAAGCAACAATTCAGATAGAGTTGATCCAGTCTTGTGAATTCAAACAGTTTATTACAATGAAGAATGGGCTGTTCAAGTGTACCTTGGTGGAAATGAAGAAAGCTAGAATCAGAAGCATATGTCATTGTGTAATTAATATTTTTTCCCCATTTATGTTGTATTGCTGTAATTACACTAATGAAACGTTGTCATTAAAGAAATACACAAGGTATTGGAATATCAACTCCATTTAGTTCACTGGTGCACTTGAAGAGAGAAGCCTTTTATACCAAAACAGTCATAGAATCTGCTCCTATAATTATTGTACTATGAAAGGCAAAAATTAGTTTTCAGTATAATCTCTGGAAATGGGTGGTACCATAAAGCATGGCAAATTAATGCTGCTGACCATTATTATAACTTTTTGGAAATTAAAGCTTTTTTTCTTGTTCCAGATGGTTGCTTGTGAGAACAGTTCTGAATTAGGGAGTTAGCCAAAAATCCACATTGGCTTTTGATCACTGGTTTGTAAAACAAGTCATTCAAAGTATAGATGAAGGCAAGGGTTAAAATAATATGGTTCAATTTTTGCTGTATTAGAAGATGCTAAATGGCAAGGTGTAACAAGCTGTGGAGGAGAATTCTATGGCAGCAAATGGACGGATACTTGCACTTCAAGGGAAATGGAGATTAGCTGTCAGAAAAGCAATAATACTAGAATTTAAAGGAGGCATCAAAATTGAGAACAAAGAGTACTGTGCAGAGAATCTCTGACAGAAAAACTGATAATAAGCTGTCAACAGAAACAAAAGAAATTGCAAATATTCTTAGTCACCAGGTTAATGGATGTACTTTTTGCCAAGCCCAGCACTGCAGGCAAAGGTGTCATTTGCATTCAACTACACTTGGGAAAAACTAGATGAATGAGAGCATGTTGACAAGATGGGATACATTTTTAAGTGCAGAGAAATTTGAGGCCCTGGAAAAAATTAGTAGTGTTTTTCTCAAGGAAGCAAGCAAATGAAAATAGAACAGCAATGAGTATTTGATATCGTTTGATTAATTTTTTTTTTTTTTAAATGACACATTTTGTAATTGTTGTTGTGTACAGAGTGGAAATCTTTTACCCACTGAGAATGTTTTATATTCTTTAATTTAATCTCTTTCTTTAATTAGCTAAATTTAAACTATGTATTTGTTTAAGAAACTTTAAATGCATTTGTAGAGCTTAAAAACATGCGGCTTTGAGAAAATGATAAAGCCTTCTATAGTAGTAGAACAGCAATATAATCCCAAATTCTGCTGAGGCATTCACACAGAGGGTTTATGATGCTCCGTATTAATTGTTACAAAATGTTCTAACTCATAATACCCAAGCTGCTGAGAAATTTGTGAACTAGCCTGAACAACCAAATGCCATCTCCTGAGCGTCTGTTTGGCTGGCAGGGTTGCCTCCCCACTTTCTGTGGAGAGGAGAGGTAGGCAAACAGCAGAACATGGATGTGAAGAGATTTCTTAAGAAAATGAAAAGAATAATTGGCTCTGTAGTTGTAGTGCTAAACAAAGAAGCCAGAGTGAATAACCCATGATTGTGATGATGTGGGGAGCACGCTGGAAAGCAGATGGAGCTGTGATCTGCATAGGGCAGCCCGCAACTTTCACAAGCCATTGCTAAAGGATTGATCTGTGAACAGCTTACAGAGATGCAAAACTGCAAGACTGGGCATGGAAGTATTTACTTTCATTTGCAGTCTACTTGTGTTCTCCCTGAGCTATGCTTTTGTTGTTACAGATGTCTCTCAAAAGAAAATTTTTTTAAATGGCTGCTGATTTTTCAAGTGTGATTTCTGTGTTTTATTGTAGTTTCTTTGTAAACTTTGACATAACTTCTTTGTAAACTAAGACAAAATGTCTTAGATTGGAAAAAGTTACAATTCTTGAATATTTTGACTAGCTCTTTGGTGATAGCAGTTGAGTTTTACTCTGAAAAAATTCAGATGTTCTATCTTTTCTTTATTTTCCTTCCAAGAATTTGCAAGTTTATAAAGAACGTGTGTATTCAGCTAGGTTAAATGGAAGTATTACACAGCACCTCTACACTTAGATCACATTTATCCTAGTGCAAACGTGAATTTTTGCTGGCCTACATTGCTCATCATACATTTAAAATCTTTTATTAACCACTGCTGACTTTACAAGAAAATGATTTAATGAATTTTATTAATGTTTTCCAAATACCTCTGTGGAAACTAATATATGGTAAAATTGGAACAGTTTTTATGTATGCATATTTCCAGATAATCTTTTTCCCAAAAGACAGAACTCCCAATTTGGCTCTTTATTATCTTTGTAAGTTTCTTTCTTTATTGTGTATTTACTTACAGCAGTAAGCAATCTTCTTTCTGAGACTTTATGTAGAAGTGAGAAGGGTTCCTGATGGTGGGATTGTTGAACAATATCGAGACACATTGTTGGATGAGAAATGTGTTTGCAGAAGAGGAAGCAGGTCTGCTTTACTTGGAGTGCATCACAGCTCCTGAACAGAAGTACCTGATAATCCAAGTAGAACTTTGATCTCAGTCTTTTTGTCAGAATATTTACATCACCTCTTCCTGCCGTAGCTAACCCCCTCCTAAGATTTGCAGGCTACTGGTCAGGAGTAATGTATGGTTAACATGCTCTTTTAGCAAAATGTGTGGTTTGATTACAGAGAAAGTTTTGTTTCTAGGGTAGTTTTCTGTTCCAGTATCATTCTTTTGGTTGTGCGAGTTTTTGTAAGTAGCTGTGTGAATTTTTTGAAGGGCTCTTCTCTTTTACTTTGGCTAATTTCATGGCATCCTCTGTAGAATAAAGTTTGACCATGAATTTTGGACGTCTCAATTCTTATAACCGTAACCAAGAAATTTTCGTTCTTCATTCACCATGAACCAATAATACATTTCCAAACTGTCTTAGACAGAAGCGCTAAACTGAGTAGCAGCTGAGCAGACAATTTACACTGGCCATGTTGCCAGCATGGGTAATTGTAAAGACCCAGAAAAGTATTGACTGTGCAGCTTTGTTTGCGTGTTCTGAAGAGCAGTAATTGGCTCATTCTTCTACTGTGCAAATCTGGTGTTTGCATGTATTTCAAAGCACCAATTATTAATCTAAATAACTGTCTGGGATCATTTTTTTAAAGTCACAGTAATATTACTGCCAAATTTAGAGTAAAAGAAAATATTCTTTGCGTCAAAAATTACCATGTCTTTACATAATTAAAACGCTAAAATGATCCAAGATGGAACAGCTTGTTCTAGTAATATGGAGGCAAATGGATAGTACTACTTCATCCCTTCTGGATTGCATCTTCAGTAGTTTTGCAGAAGGGAGTGGGTTTCTTTAATTATATGCTTTGATATTTAGTGTTTTTAAATTATTATGGCCATATAATAGTTGGCTCAAAGGAACAAATAATCTGAGATGGAATCAATTCTGCTAAGCAGAAATGGCAGGTGTTACTTTGCATTACAACAGACAAACATCACCTCCATTATTTCAGGTCTGTAATGCTGCTGCAATTACTATCAGCATCTTTACTAGAATTCTTTAAGTTGTGTGATCAGTAGCTATGGAGGCCATTAAACATTGATTCTGTTGATTATTTTTAAAAGATTTTAAGCTGAGTGCAGTACATGTTATTGCAGTTTTATTTTATGTCATATTTCCTGTTCTTTTTTTTTTTCCTTTTACTGAAACACATTTTATTTTCCTTGTCGTTTTCTTCTTCCCTTATGAGGCTGTGCAGAAAAAGACTTCTTAGAGAAAAACGTATTCTTTGGGATGCTGGGATGTTTTGTCAAAACCAGCATGCTAGCTGGATTCACCCTCACTCTCTTTAGTGCTTACCTCCCTTCTCTGCCACTGACAACAAATTGTTAATCTGGCTACCACATTCCTTTGTATTATGACCTCCTTAGCTCTACTTACAGTTCTTCCCTATTTCTATTTTCTTAATTCTGTGACTTCCTGCCTTTTATATTAGAGAGTTTCTGAAGCTTTGCTTTCCACAGCAAAGCTGTTCTGAATCTGTCTGCTTGTCTGTCTGCAATACCAGCTCTACAATCCTCCAGTGTGTACAGGCAGAGGGGCTTGTTCTCTTTCCATCTTGGTTAGGGCTCTGTTGACTTATGATATAATTTTACACTGTCCTCTCAGTCTAGACTAAAATGCAAGCTTGTCTAGTTGAGGCTCATTACATCACTTGCACCTGTGGGAAGAACTTCTAAAAGAGGCTTTGTTTTACAGCTCTCCTAATAGCGCCACATTATTCTGAATCAAGAAAAGAATGCCTGATAAGGGAATGTGCTATAAGCTTTCATTTAGAGCCTTTGTTTCATGCAAAACAAGCTTAAACAACTCAGTTTTCAAATACAACAAGCACTATTTCTGAAAGTTACCCCTTTTAAAATTACATATTTCAGTAAGTTTCTTGTCCTTTTCTTTCTTGCCATATTCATGCAATAATCAAGCTATATTATCTGTTTAATGATAATTGCTTTCCCTGATAATGTTTGAAATGCAGGTATTTCTAAATCTAGACATATAATTTGCTCTAAAGAAGGTGACTTTTGTCTTTAGCTTTCTAAAGAAACATCTCTTCCTCCTGTACACTGTGCAAAGCAATGCTGTCACTGTTTTTATTGTCAGTACCTTGGTCTATATGCAAAATTCTTTCTAAAACCCATCTCAGGGGCAACCCATTTTCAGATTTATAGCCTGTCCTTATCAGCATTCTATTTTAGTGAGTGCAATTCATATCCCTCCACACTAACAATTAAAGGCCCACCATTTTCACATCAGTCCATCATCCTTTTAATTAAGGCACATCTTTTCCTTGTTCATCTCAATGAAAAATGGGAATTCAGCGTTAAATAAATACTCGTTTAAGTGTTGATATAAGGATTAATGGTATTGTAAACAGAACAGAAATAACAATATCTTTCTTAGTTATTGAACCAGAATTTGAATGTCCTCTGATTGTGCAGCATGAAATCATCAGCCTTCTCTACCACAAAAATAAATCAGAACCTCTGAAGATTACTGGACATTCTGCAAACTTTTGAGTAGTTGTACAAAGTGAAATCTCTAAAGCAACATCCTGAGTCTCCAAAATTGTGTTCACAAAATCCACAGAATCTGCTGTTTTTCATGGACTGTATTATATAGCACATAAGCACCGGAGACACTCAGTCCATCATAATGTATCATGTTTTATTTTCTGTTCTTTTTCTGCCTTTTTTTTTTGCTGTTGTTGTGTGGTGGTGTGCAGCTGTGCTCCTTTGGTTTTTTGGGTTTCAGTGCTCCTACTAGAATGAAAGGTAGAAGAACTCTGACATTAAGAGTTAGTCCTCCAGCTAAAAAGGGAAAACGTCTTATCAAGTGTGCAAGTCACTTTGTGAAATCATGGTCATCATCCACTGAAATGTGGGGAAACTTTCATGAACTTTGTTATCTTCACATCAATGGGAAGTGAAGTCTAAACTTTGATCTGGTCTTCAAACTGGATTGTCCTTAATTCTAAGACCGAGAGGAAAAGATTAATTGTGTTTTACATAATTTGTCCTCATGTCTCTAAACAGGTAGGCTGGAATAAGTTGCAGCTGTGGGACTGAACCATCATGTGAAGATAGATACAGAGGAAAAAAAGATTGTAATTGCTCTTGGTTAACATGTGAAAAACTCTCTGAACCTGTATGAAACTTAGGCTCCCCAGTCCAAATCTGCATCCTTATTATGCCTGCTGAAGACATAATAAGGAGAGCCTTGAAAATAATGGGTATGGGATGGGCTTCTTGTGAATTCTTGTGATGAGAATTGATTGATAATGTATCTCTGTGAATCAAAAAATCAAAATTAGCAAAGAATGCATTTCTGACCATCTACTTAATATTACCCCAGAGCCTGACTCAATGGGATTGTTGTTCATAATTAGGGCTCAGAGAACATGCAGGAATAATTAGACAATAATACCAGTGTTGCAGTAGTAGTGGATGATCAAAAAATGACATGGTAATTTGTAAAGAACAAAAATATTTACATATAAAGTTTTGGAATGGCTATGTATATTGAATTGAACTTTTAAAACCCCAATCTGCTACATTTGGATTTATATTTTAGGTTTTGCTTTAATCTGTTTTAGACTTAAAGCACATTAAGCATATTATTAGACTTGGTCTTTGGAACAAGGATTATTTTCTGAGTATGGGGTCTGAGTATGGGGTAATGCCACCATAATGCATTTCCAAACCTGTATTAAAGCTAGTCAGTATTGTTATTTTGCAAATAATACACAAGTGTTAGGTCCTGGTAGCAAAGACATTTTTATTCCTCACTATTTCTAGCCCTCTCTTGATAGCAATTTTCTGTTATACCAGAATAACCAAAATGGGCAAATATTCAAAAAATGGTTAATGAAAAGTGAAATGCCAGAAGGAATTTTATTGTCCAAATTGGAAATAGTGCAAAAATAAACAAATATTGAAGTAGCAATCCCAGTACCTTTAGCAAGGAAAACAGCACCGTGTCTAAGTAATGAAAACCAATTCAGTGAATTGCTTTTGGCAATTAAAAGCTGCTATGCAAAAAGTTTAGGCACGAACTCTTGCATCTAGGGATAAGTGTGCATTATTATTTTGTTCATAATTGTGATTGTCTTCAGAAAATTAATTTGTGAACAGAGGCTTAAAAGCCTCTATGGCTAATATCATCTTCTGCAAACAGATTTTATAGCATATTTCAGAAAAATATTATGAAAGCAATCTTTTATCTGGAGCCTTGAAAATCACTTACTACTGAATATAGAGAGCTATAGTCAAGAGATCACAAAGGGATAGCAGAAAATGAGTTTACTTTTCTCTAAGAAATCTGATCTTTAAAATATCATGCACAGATTACAGGATGTGGCAAAAATGGTTTTTCAGAACTGGTTTCTTATTTTTGTGGCATTACTGTAACTACTTTATGCATAATACATAATACATAATATATAATATATAATATATAATATATAATATATAATATATAATATATAATATATAATATATAATATATAATATATAATATATAATATATAATATTGCAGCCATATTGTGCCTGAGATCAAATTAGCTGTATGCACAGATGAAGTCCCCAACTATTTTTCGTGTATTTATTTCTGAATCTTTGTAGCAAAGAACATCATTTCACTGAAGTGCTGAGAACCATGGGAGGGCTAAGCCCTGAAACACACTTCCCAAGAGACTGTGGACAATACTTTACCTGGTAAGATCTGGGGCAAGCTGATTAAGTGCTGAGTTGCTCAGTTTACGGTCTCCAGGGATCTGTCCTAAGATTTTCTGTGGTTCTTTCCTCTGAACTAGAAGTGGAGTAGCTGAGGTGTTCATGTGCACATTCACAGAGTCCACATGAATGTGTTTTCTGTAGTGCTGGAGTTCAGGGAGAAGTACGTATCTGTAGTGCCCATGCCTGCTGCTCTTCAAGATCCTCAAGACTCACAGAATCACTTAGGTTGGAAAAGCCCCTTAAGATCGCCAAGTCCAACCATTAACCCAGCACTGCCAAGCCCACTACTAAACCATGATGATAAGTGCCACATCTACATGTCTTTTAAATACCTCAAGGGATGGTGACTCAACCACTTCTCTAAGCAGCCTGTTCTAGTGCTTAGTGAAACACTTTTGGTGAAGCAAATTTTCCTAAATGCCCTCTAAACCTCTCCTTGTGAAACTGGACGTTGTTTCCTCTCATCCTATCACTTGCTACCTGGGAAAAGAGACAACCACCATCTCATTACAACCACGCTTCAAGTACTTGTAGAGAACAATAAGGTCTCCCCTCAGGCTCCTATTCTCCAGACTAAACAGCCCTGTCTCGCTCAGCTGCTCCTCATAAGACTTGTGCTCTGGACCCTAAACACCATACATGACTTGTCTTTCATTTGCCTCAATACAGTCTGGGGGACAGGTGAAGAAGTAGGTGGTGAATGTTGAAGAATTAGTGATAAGCAAAGATAAGTTAATGATAATATTTTTTTAAAACCAGTCCTTGTCTGCAGTTTCATGATATAGACAATACTAAGCAGCCACTCTACTTTAGTTTGCTCAGAAGTGATTTCTCAAGCATAGAGCATGCCCTGAATCTGGTGTCATTATGCCTGTGAGATGGCATAGTATCTTTAACACGTACAATCAAAACTCCAGCAGAATGCCTCATGCACAGGATTGAGGTGCTTCTTGAAAAAGGCAGAGAGGCAGCTTGAGCTGTGGTAGAGTATTTACACATCAAACATATCTGCCCTAGTGATTTCGCATTGTATTCTCAGCATGGAGATTACCATGCCATTGAATTTTTCAGCTTTTAATCTTAACAGCAGTTAAACTATTTTGTCTGGTGTGAGTGGAAGTTAGAGAGCTATCATGATGACCACTGAAGGGATGCAAAGGAGAAAGAAGTTAGACAACTCTCAGGGATAATCTGACCAAAAGTCTTTTCTGCAACAGTTTCTCTCATGCCTACCTGTAGCATCAAGTCCCAGAGTTGCAGTTAGGGAGCTGAAACCTAGAGCCCTGGTGGCTGCACTGGTCTCTACTGCCTTGAGATAAGTCCTGAAAATGAGGCTAGTGATGAGTCTTTTAGTTCTTACTGGTCTAAATGAATGGACTTTTATTCTCAGAGAGAATATAAAACTTTCATGTGCTGCTCTTCAACCAGCTAATTTGGTTACCATGGCAAGCAAGGAAATTAAATTTTGGACACTTCTGTGAAGCCACGGGATCTGGAAGGAGAAACATTTTTCATTACTTTGGTTCTGACCAAAAAAACCCCAACCCAAAAATAAAACCCAAAAAGAAACAACAACAACAAAAAAGAAACTGATGACCCTAATCTATTGACTGCACAACCTCTGAGGGGAAGACTTTCCTCAGAGAGAGGAAAGGGGTGTAAAGTCCATCCCAAATGACAAAGGGTCTCTTGAGATGGAAAAAGCATTTTCTTCCTTGCCATGCTAAGAAGCAGGCTGAGGTGAAGAATAGAAAGAAATGTAAATAGAAATAGATAATCTTTTAGAAAGATTGTGGTTTCAGAAAATGTTTAGTACCATAATGCAGCTAAGCCAGGCAGGTAGACATGTCTACTTATTTAAAATGAAAACTTTTAAAAATAACTTTATGGGCTTTATTTGGCCACCTTTAGATAATGCAATTTTATTCCAGAGATAGAAACCTTTACACCTTGTTTAATCAATGATTAGCCAAGGATGGTGCACATTAGAAAAGTCAAATTTAGTCTGTATGGAAATCTCAAATTGCCCCATCATCTGCTGTCAAACTCCATATTGCCCCTGCTAATATGCAGCATAAACCAAATCTGAAGTGATTGAGATGCCACAGCTCATGCCTAAGTGCAAGTTGACACTCAAACACGATTGAGACCAGGTTTGGACTGGACCAGACTTGTACTGAACAAGCATATATATTTTTGTTCAGAAATCTGTTAGTTATGTATTCACTTAAGAAGCAAAAGTTGTGTCATTCCGCTGGCTTTGTCTTACAAAATTAAAACCTCAAATCCAGATTTCACACATCTAGTACTATTGCCAAGCAGTGGATTATTGATGTTTGCAATATATTCTTATGTGTAGAGGGTAAATTGCACAAGATTTAGCAGTCTGAACAGAATTATTCCACTGAGAGGTTTTCCATAAAGCATCAGACACTTTATTCTATTAGAAGATGACATTTAGTGTGGAAAAAATAAACACTTCTTGCAAACACTTTTTAAGGAATTTTCCATCCTCCATAGTGTCTAAATAGTGACTAACAATTTTTAACATTGCTTTCTCTACCAATTTCTACATTCTAGGTCTGTTCACTCACATCCCTCAGTGACTATCAGAAGGTTTCCCAAACTCTTTAAAAGCTAGGTCTTCTAGAAGACAACTTCAGTTTCAGCACCCTGGCCTTTATCAAACATTGTAGCCACATGCACGCTCTCCTGTACATCTTTATTTGCAGCAGTGAAATATGTGAAAAAAGGTAGTGCAGACCTTCATAATATGTCTATCTCTCTCTTTTATTGCAGCTATGAGTAGGCAGTGAAGCTTTAGGGTGAGCAGGTGTTTGAGTTATCACTAAAACTAATGAATTTTGTCCTCAGAACTTTTGAGACTCATTGCTGCCCTCCTCCTGTAAGGTAGGAGACAGGGAATGAGCTCTGTCCTTTCTCAGAGATCCATTAAGGGTTCTTTTATTAGATCTCATAAAAGCTGGCCTAGAAGATAGCGATTTGAAGAAAAATGACCTTCTGTGGTAACAATGCCAGCTAGGTGGGGCAGAGCTGGCCAACCTGGCTGTTTTAATGCATCAGGATAAAAAATCATGCTCTTTCATATCTATCGCTACTCGCCTGAAGGAGGGAGTGAGGAGGTGAGGTCCAGTGTGGAAGCAGTCAGCAGAAGTAAATTAAAAGACGCTAAGCCTTTCAGCAGCATGCCAAGGTCTGTCTCTCAAGAGGTTTCTGCATGGGTGAGTTTTGTATAAAGGCCAGACCTTTGGTCCGAGGGGAAACAACTCCTATCTCTTGGCACAACACTGAAGCTGAGTGGACAAAAAGATTTTTGTTTCACCCCTTCTCCTTAGCTGTGTTATCCTATAAACCTACCTTGGATTCAATTTAGGGCTGGTAGGATTACAGTACTGTTCCTCTGTGCTAAAGACTGTGGCAGTTTGCCATTTTAATCTATGCTGTGTGTCTAAGTAATTCTTGCCTGCTCATTTGAGCAACTTTTCTCTGTATTTGAGCTGGGGAATAAGAAGGAAACAATAGATGTGGAAAATGCAAGCTGAACAGAAATTCAGCTTTTGAATAATCTGCTCCTTCTTTCATCCCTTATTTTCCCATCTCAGCTTTGCAACTTTACTTACTCAAGTGTAGCAAAACTTGTATTTATTCATTCTTTATATGAACTCCTGCAAAACATTGGAGATTGAACTCTTGGGAGAGAAAAATCCAGGACTAAATTTTCATGTTTTCTCTCAACATCTGAACACAAACCTCTTCTGTCTCTTCAAGGACTGCTTTGTTTATGACATTTTTTATTGTTTTAGATAAGTACTTGGCTTCTGAAGTTGGCTCTTCTAGTGTTTGTGGCTTCTAAACAGACAAAGGCAGCAGTGCTTTTATCCTTTTGACTACTTGGTCTTTGTATTCTGAATGCATTTGTGAGATGGAACCTCCAAGAAAGGACCAAAATAGTTACGTTGCCTTCAAACATGAATAGCCTGCACCTGGGGATGTACTCATTGAGTACTTATATTCTACTTCCCAAGCCTTGCATATTAACAGTTTTCCTCTCTTCTTTCACTTCACTTAAAAAATATAAAGTTAAGGGTCAAAAACAATCCCAGCAACAAGCACATTGGTTTTTGCTCTGAAGTCTAGGCATGACAGGGGGGAGTCTTAAGGATCTTCTGAAACTTTACCAACAAAGTTATATGTGGCATTTGAGCATAAAAATACAATTACAGTAAATGATTGATTGACCTTTCTGAAAATGTGTTTACTCTTCTGTTTACTTCTAGGACTATTACAGCACCTTGACATCTTCATGCTCTTATAAAAGCTTAAACCAAAGCCTAGATGGCTGTACAAATATCTAGAGGATGGTGCTCTGTTGCAGAAAGTCGTAACTCTCCTTATTTCCACGTAGGGTAAAAGGTAATAATGACTAACCACATACCTGCATAAACAGTGAAACTTTATACCCTTGTTATTGATGGGGCCACCATTCTTCCTAAATTGTGCATTTGCAACCCTCTCCCAAATTTTTTTTTACATTTAAGATGCAGTAAACCCAAGTTTTTATTACTACTTGCCTTCTTATCTGGACCCCGATGCCACAGTCAATGACACAGTCACAAGCTGGTGCTAAATAGCCAAATTATAGAAGAATTACATCATTCCACTTCCGGAGCCATAGAACCCAAAGAAAGAGATCACAGAACAAATTAAAGTCATAGTCATCTTGAGATAATTCAAAGATCGTGTTTTAACTCAGCAAGCACTTTCTTTGCGTTCATTCACTCTAAGTTTGCTCTTCATACATTTTTCATATAAATTCAAGCACTTCAAAGAGCTGATTATTGTACATAACTTCCAGTTTTTTAAATTACAAGCTGTTTGATCCTTTTTTTGTTAGCCACAAAGTGGGTGATCTGCAGCAATGGAGCTTGGTGTGCATTCCTGGGTGTGCTGTGCCTGAGGAAAAAGGGTGCAGAAGCCAGGAATTCCCACTCTTTCCATGATAAAAGGGCTAGCATAACCCCAAGTGAATATGGGAAAAGTGCTGGTTCAGTCATCTAAATCCCTGAATTAAAGTTCTCTGTCTGTGGTAATCTTCCAGAGCAAGGTGCTGAGGCAATTAATGATCACAGACCTGGATTTAAACCCTGTTGGTCTTGTGCAGCGAGTTGAAGAACAGTATTACCAGAAGATTTTTTCACTTCAGAGGATTCTATTAGGTTGGGTCAAGAGGCTAAAAAAAGTACCCTATACATCTTTTTGCATTTTGTATTCAGGCAAAGTATAATGTGATTTATTTCTGAGAGCCTTTTTTGGTGAATTGATGGGTTATAGATCCTGCTTGAAAACCCATACCTTCAACTTGGGCTTTTTAACTTAAAGAGAGTGTACATCTGCTTTAATGGGATTGTAATGTGATGCATTAAGAAAAAGAGTTTCACAGGTGATTGAGAAGTAATTAACATATGGCTACTCCAAAAGCTCGAGTAAATAGAAGTTTCCTTAGTGACATATCCAAAAGTAAGCAAGACAACCATCAATGCTGAGTGAAATTCTCTGGCACACCATAGCACATGAAGATGCAATAAATACAGTTTGTAATGTCTTACTCATTTTGATATTGATGTAATTTACTTACAGAGTACTGTTTTACAATATCAAATCTCACATCAATATGCAGCAGCAAAGTCTGAAAATGACATAATAAAATACAAGCAGCTGTGAGACATCATAAAGATGACACAAAATGATGTGAAACAAATTATATTTTAGAGTAGAATTACCCAATTTGCTAGAGCTATTACTAGAAAAACTTTCTCTGCATTGTTTGTTCACAACCCAGATATTTCATAGTATAAATTATATTATATAACACAACATGTTTTCCGTACCAAAGGCCTTCTTGTACATCTGGACAGTTTCTTGGAAGATTTTCCTTTAAGTGATTGATTTTAAACAAGACAGGAGATAAACCCCTGTTACTAACCACTTGAAAGAATTGCAATGGGGAATAGTTAAAGTTGTTTCAGACTTCTTTTTTTTCTATTCAGATGGGTGAAAGTTTACCAAGATTTTTCTGTTATTGCAAAGAAAACCTCCACAAATTCTGCCTGCCCTCCCCCTCAATAAAATTCAAAAAACCCAAACAAAAATTATTTATAATAGAGATAGGAAAGAAGGATTTTAAGCAGAACAAAAATTCAACAATTTGACAATTTTATGTGTGAAAGAGTGTTGAATGAGAGTCATAAAACCAACTATAATGTAGTAATCTGTATGAGTAGTGGTATTTTAATTAACCAGCAGTCTTGAAATGATTGTCAGTCCTCACAGTATTTATGAATAGAGCTCATTCAATTCCATCTTTCTGTGGTTATGCCTCCATAGAACCTTCTTAATCAGTGGAAATTTAATTTCTGGCAGTGCTGCATTAAATTGTTGAGATTATCTGTTATATAAAGGCATTCTCTGTAAGCATGTTTTTTTGGTGTTGTTTTTTTTTTTTTTTTTTTTAGAAAGAAAANNTAAAAGCGTTTTTTGTAAGCATGTTTTTTTTGGTTTTTTTTTTTTTTTTTTTTTTTTAGAAAGGAAAGAAAACACTTTATGGTGTAATGTATCTAGTATTTGACTATCCTATGTGACTGGGACTAAATTTATAGCATGTTACACTCCAAAGGTTTCATTCAGACTCATGCTGGTTCTTTATGGCTCTAGATCTTGCTGGATTGCTTCTGTGGTGGCTGTTTCTACCTGAAGATACCTGTAGTTTTTCAGCTTGTTCCACCTGTTTCAGCTTTTGCATATTAAATAGGCCCAGAAGCTAGAACAAAGGAAGAAATTTCACCTCATCAGGATGAAGTGCTATTCAGTTTTCTTCATAATGTAGACGCTTCTCGTTAAAAGCTAGGATTTTTCCTACAATGTTCCTCTTCTTCAACCGTGGAAACAAGGCAATGCATATAAAAAGTGCAGAAGGTACTTAGGCAGCTGAAAATGTAGTTCCTCTGTTTATACTTCTAATTTAGCTTCTGATTTCCTTCACAAGCAAATTTATATCTTGGCTGAGGAAAATAAAATGAGGATATTAGAAAGCAACCTAAATCTGAGAAAATAAAAAAAACATGACAAGCTTGTTTTCCTAAATTCCACATGCATGCATTTCTGATGTTAATATAGTTCTTTTTAGTCTGCAGGAGTTGAGTCTCACGAAATAACATTTGGCTGTGACACAGAAACATTTTCAAAGTGTTACATTCTTATGCAGTGATACATAAAGTGCTTTTGGTGACATTATTTTATAAAGATACCTTCCTATCACTTCATACTCAGTTTCTCAGAGTATTAAAATCTTGGTTTATTCAGCTGATAACACTTGATTTGTTTTCAATTTTGTTTAGCAAAGCTTATAGAAAAATAACAGAAAAATTCTGATACAAGATGAATCACTGAATATAAGATAAGCAAATTCTTCTGCTCTGGCAGTAGCTGCCAAACTACAGAGCTGTCTCATCCCCTCAATTAGATTGAGGCTGTATTGATACCTTATTACTGCTAATTAAGCATTCTAAAAGTTTCACATGGGTTGGAACTTCGGACTACAGATGAATGAAAATGTGCGTGGTTCAGTGTGCCCTAACAGTACTGTGGACAGTTACTACTAACTCCTTACATTATCAATTCATATTAGACAATCTCCTGAAGAGCTGCTGGTCATTGTTTATATATGCCTTATTACACTCTTGCAAATTAAATCGCAGGCAATGATAATAAATGCTGAGTAAATAAATAAATAAAATATCAACACTAGTATTTAGTTTTTCGCTTACGTTCCTACCTGAACGTCTTGCTCAGCTAGTAAATGAAAAACCTGGAGGATATTCCTTATTCTTTACACCTTTCGAGTAGGTAAAGAAATTAGTTTATTTGCAAGTGAAGCAGCTCTGCTAGTGCCCTCCAAACATTCAACAGCAAATTATTGATTCAGCATACTCTCTATTAAAAAAAAACAAACCCACAAATAAAAATTCATGTCAGATTCTCTATAACATAACTTTTGGGAAAGAAACCCTCTCTGTAGTGCATTGAAGCTGTCATTTGATTGCACAGCATGGTGTTCTTTTGCAGCCTCACATGTGTTTAACAGGATATATTAAAATAAGCTCAGTGGGACACTCTGTGTCTCAAAGAAGATGATGAAGCACCGAAAGCAGACCTCTACCATCTTTGCCAAGACAAAGAGAAGAAGCTAGCTTAGACTGACTCCTCTCATCCCTTCCAGAAGTTATACCAGGGATATAAAGGTCTTATAATCAATGATGGAAGAACTAGGGGGTTTTGGATGTTCGTGGAGTAGCCAGATCTCTGTCCACAGTGCTGAGCATGACCATTTCTTCTACAGGCGCTGGCAAAGCCATCCTCACTGTGTCCAGCACCTCGGACAGGCAGCAGAGCAGTGATGAGTCTCCGCTACAACTCATGTCCTTAAGTGTAGGGCCTTAAGTGAGGGCCGTCTGACCTTTGCAGTGGGCCCTTGTCCTGGCCTGCATTGCTGTTCATTTGCTTGAACGTAAAGCTGCAATGGGAAACCATGGGAAGATTTAGATCACAGCTTGCAGTCAGTCACAGTTTGGTGAAACCAACTGTTGTGAATTCAGGTATCTTAAAAACACTTTGCTGTGTGATGTTACAAATATTCTGAGTAAGAGTGCATGCTGGCAACTGCTTTAATGCATGTTAGGTATATGTCAAGTCTTGGTATATAATTAAACAAAACTTTATTTAGAGCAGAAATTAGGTCAGTGTCTTTGATTGTACTCCTATCACTACAAATTAACAGCCTCTACTTTGTGAATGTACTGAAGCAGCCCTTTTAATTGATTAGTATACTATGCTTGATTTAGTAATATTTGCAATCGCTACAGTTTTCTATCAGCCTCTAATGTGGAGGTCAGTGTGCCTAGTATCTTTTGCTTAGAAATCTGATCCTCTTATTTATTAATGTCAGATTTCATGTTTTTGCATTGTCATACTCTGCTGCTCAACAATGGTGAATAATCAGAGAATTTCACTCAGCTTTCTCCTGACCAAGCAGAAGCAGTACAGGGGGAACGGTGAATGCCTTTAAATACATCTCACCTGAAAGCAAGTGGTAGCTGTTTTGTAATCTGATTGAATTCAACACTGGGGGCTGCTCTTTGCAGTGGCTACAGATATACTCTCTATATATTCCCTGTGCTTTTCTGCTGCCCTGGATACCGAGCTGAGATATTAATAAGTAATCTCTGGGCAATTGCCAGATAGGATATAGTTTGTTTCGTGGAGATAAATATCCTAGGATGAAGAGACCATGCTAGTGGTTCAGCACTTCTGCATGAACACAATTAATTACATAGCTGAGCCCTGTGTTTAGACACTTTAATCTTTGATCTGCCTAACAGCCTCTCTGCTAGGGATTATCTTCCATCCTTACTGACTAATTTGACAACGGACTTTATCTGTGTCCTTTGAGATAAAGATGAGAGACAGAGCTGTCGATCAGTGCTCTGAGTTTTGTAGTGTTAAAAAAAAAAAAAAGCCTTTACAACGTAAACTCCATTATGGAAGATACAAAGGAAGTCTGCACTGCAAGTATTCTAATCAAAGAGAAGTCCCCTGGTGCTACTGAGGACAGAAATTGTGATGAGTTCTGTTCTGCTCTAAATTACTAATTGACTTTTTTCTGAAGAACACCTACTAGGAATCTTGAAGTTTTATGGCAAATGCTAAACAGCAGCTGTTTTCTGATTGTGCTTCCCATTCTACAGTCCTCACAAATATCTTTTTAGATTAATAAGCTGGAGACACTTTCAGTTAAAAGCAACGCTGATCAGAGACAACTGTGTTAATGTAAGCAGATAGGTCTCAAGCTCAGAAAAGCCATGAAAATGATGGATGAGTTTTAATAAATCTCTCTTTAAGGTGCTTTTATATGTTGGTATTTTCATAGCTTGTTTTAAGGCATGAGAAGCTGACATGCTGCTATGAGCATTCCCTGATGAATGTCTGCCTATCAGGACACTGTGAAAGAAGTAATTACAGCATTAATACTGAGTTTTATGTCATTAAATCACTATTTGGACCTAGGCATAATTTACATTTAAAAATATGATCGTCATTGATGGTCATCTTGATAAGTTAAGAAAATTACTGGTAACAAGACATTCTTCTGGACAGAGTTTGGACCTTTGTGCCAAACTCTCAGGTTGACAACGGGTGCTGTGTATACACATACACACTTTGCCTACATTTTTATTTTCTTTCATTTTACTTAGCCAATTCACTGACTTGCATGGACCAATGTAGAAATGAATATATATTTCTTACCCAAGAGCACACATTTTATATATAATTGATACCAAAAATTTTTATTATTCTAGGATAAATGTATGGTGGAATTTTTTGCTATTAATACTGGTTAAGTGTTTGCAAAACATAAAGACAGAAAGGAAGTCAAAACGGTGGTGGGAGGAGTACTTAAAAACAGAAGATAGGAAGGAAGAAATAGGTTACAATTTTGCAGATGTTCTCTCTGAATAATTTATTTTACACTTTAAATAGGTGGCCTGATTTTCAGGTCTATCAAGCAGGTTTAGGTACATGATATAGTTTAGAAATGTAATTAAAAGTTTCATTAATATTTTTGTATAGGTCAAAAGAATTTTTTTTGGTAGACAAAAGTGATGGCAGGGACAAGTACTCCTAAGTATTACATTTGGATCAATGTAGGATTTTGAGCCAAATGAATCAGATGTGACATTCTATATCAAGTTTTCTTCACAAATGTGCTATATCAAAAAGCTGGGTTTAGGTTTTGAAGTGCAAAAGTGGAACATTTAACCCAAGAAAATCTTGATGACATTAGTTATGCATGGGCAAAACCTACACTTGCCTGAGATGGCTGGTTCCAGCAGTGACTGGCAGATGGGAACACTAAGGAGCCTGAACTGCATGTCTTCATGGACAGCCTGAATCCACTGTGCCCGCAAGCCTGTTCTGCACTCGCCTTGGACAACAACGGGAGCATTTAAGGAGACTGTTCTGTGTTTTCTCAGTGGTCTGGCCTGTGCTTTGGCAGATGGGACCGAGTGGTTGACGTGCAGAGTGGATGGAAAGGCTCCATTGGGGCACTCCCTGTGGTGCATCAGCTGCTGCCTCACCCTAGACCTAAACAGTGAGGGATGCTTCAGGAAGTAAGCTGCACAGGCAGCTGGCCAGTTAGCTTTGAGACTGCTCTGGCATTGTCATCTGATTATAACCGCAAACCATCTCTGTTGAACCATGTCTGACTGGAGGCTCAGTGAACCCAGTGTGATAAATTGCTGCTAGGTTAAAGGTCTGGCATCTTTGACATTTATCCACCTTGGTGTGAACGACTATAAAAATCTCAAGGCATTGAGAGGTCTGGGTTCAAAGGGGACTGCCTGCATGAACAAGGCATGCAGAGTCTGCCTCTGTGTGAGCTTTTGAGCAAGGAGGCATTTTATATTGCCTTTTCTATCATCAAATTTTCTTACCTTGGGAACTCACTTGTGAACTGACCCCAGTCCATCATGCTATACATAAATTACTAACAGAACTTTGAAGTTCTTCACACATTTAAAGAGGAGGTTCAAAGGTATATCCTAAAGGGATTCTAGAGAGAGATGTTTTGAAAATTAAAGGAAAAAGCAGGCAAGAGATTTAATATCCAAGTGAGTCTTGTATCAAGGAGAACAATGTTAACAGTGCTTCAGAATATCAGTCATGTCAAAATGTGCTAATAGGCAAATCAACCTCCTTGCACAGTTATACATAAAGATATGTATTTACTTATAGTCACATATGTGCACTTTTAAGTGTATGCAGGCAAGTATATAAACAAAACCTGTTCTTTTTTGTTATGGGAACATTAATATTTGAACTTTTTCTAGCTTGTAAGTATGTGAAACTTGCTAAGCAGTGGATTTTCCTGTGAAGGTAATGGCTTTCATTTATGCCATCGTAACAATGATCCCTCATCAGGTTTTGCATAAACAAGTCATCACACATTTTGTAACAATTTTTAAAATGTAAATTATTTACGCAGAGAATGCTTATTGCTTGGGTGGGTGACTCCCATAGCTTATAAATAAGTTAATAACAGAAATAAATAATTTAGGTACGTTTATTTTTGAAACTGTTACTATGAAATCTTTAATATTCAGAGCAAGTATATTTTAAAGATTGTTGGCATTTCTTGAGCATATGTAGGATTCATTATTGCAGTGTCTATTTCCATTGTTTGCAAACTACTTGCATGCAGAGGACCCCCAAACTAAACAAAACTATTTTACAACTATTGAGGCCTTGTTTCAGTGATGTACTTGAGCCACATTTGAGTGCATTCTGAACACCATCCAGGTCATTAAAGGCTAAGCATGAACTTCGGAACTGCTGAATTCAGTAAGAGTTAGTATGAACACAAGTGCTTTCCAGAACAAAAGCCTAAATTCTTGCTAGGCTTCTACAGACTGTAAAAATCCTCCCTGAAGGCAAATGTTATGCTGCAGACAGAACATGCTGCAAGTGCTATTGCAGACTTTCTCATCTTTGCTGGAAGCTGCTTGCAACTGCTGTGAAACGCTCCTGCTTTCAGGGAGTTTCAAGGAGGAGGGGATTGTGTGGAGTCACTGTCAGGTTTCCCTCTTCCCAGCTTTTTCCAAATGTAAAGCCCTGTGTTCTTGTGGAGAGAGAGAAACCATCAGATATCAGCACATCTGCCAGAGAACTCGCTGCTCTACATCTATGCAGACTAGAACAAACAAGCTCTCTCCTTGCACAGTTCTGGGTATGCTTAATCAATTAGAAGTTCAGGATATGTCGTGCTTCAATGACAGTTATTATCCTTTTGCTGTGTCCTTCAAGCAGAGGAATCCAAGCTGGATTTTCACTACTAAGTGGGAATTTAATTTGATTTGATGATTGAAAACTTAGATGTTGACCTTTTGTCAGCTAATGTTAGTTTTTCTACCCTGAATCTTCCCTACATTTTCTTAATGTCCATATTCTATGTGAGGTTTTTATCTTTCCTTTTTTCTTTTGTACTTATCTCAGCTTTTTCCAATTTTTCTCTTTTTGTACTTACTGTCTCTTCTAAGTACTCCTTTATACTCCTCTGTTTCCAATGTTGTAAGAAACTGCAAAATTTAAGATAAAATATAAATACATCAAGTGCATTTAAAAGTTAATAGAAAGCAACATCTCCCCACCCCACCAAAAAAACTTCATGCCACCTTCTCCAGAGAAACCCCAAACCCAACAACCCAAACCCACTTTCCTGTGTTGTGCCCCTCCCTACCCTAATTTTTTTTCTCCAATGATTTGTTTTCCAACCCCACTATATTTAACACAATATTTGGCTGAATGTGATTCTTATTCTGAAACATAAGAAAATACAGATTTATCTTTCTTTAAAATTAGACTGATTGGACTCATTTTCCTCAAAACCCAATGTTGGAAATAGAAAGTCAAAGAAATGCAGTAAGAGCTGGTTTGTATCCATCTCCTCGGACTTACGTATGGTCAAAATATGCACATTATCTATCTGTCGCCCTGGTTTTTCTACTGTTCTGTGTTTTTACTTTTGTAGTAGAAGTTCTCATGCACTTTCTATAAACATAGCTCTTGTTTTCTAACTGGCCTAGAATGTTTTCCAAACTTCTGGATTGTTTTTCATTCCATTCTCCTAGGCGGAGACATTTGATGGATTTTTCCTTTGACCAGTGTGATTGAGGGGTGGTAATTTCTCCCTCCAATCCACGGTGGTTCTTAAGAAGATATAAAATAAAGTTTGGGGTCTTGCCCCGGCTCTTTTCTTGCTTCCCACCTGGCCAGGTCTGTGTGGTTTTTTTGTGTCTTGAGTGCGACATCTATCCACTGATGCCTTGGCACGTATTGGCACACAGATAATTAGGAAGTTCTTTTCCAAGAGAAGGTCACTGTGTTTGATATAGCCTGAATATGCCAGATGTTCGGACTGCCAGTGATTTAGCTAAAGACATGATCCAGTGATCTGGTGACTGAGAGGATTCATCATTATTATGAATTCAGCAGTAAATATGATGATATGTTAGGACAATTAGGGTGATGATCTGCTGCTTCACAAATGTGCAGAAGAATCATTATGGAGAAGGGAAACGGATAAAATCATCAAAGTGAATGTAAACTTGAACTGGATTTGTAGATCATAGAGGAATTTCCCATGCAGAACTGTCTGTTACATTATACATCACTCATAAATGCTTAGTACTTTTAGATTATGAGTGCATCAATCCAACTGTTTTTGCACATTGTTTAGGCATATTTATTATTTATTTTACTTACTTGCCTTTTTACCTGAAATTGCTTAGCATACATCAGAGAAAAACATCATGAAGGTTTGAAGGCACAGTAAGTTTTCTATGGTAGTTTCCTACCTGACTGTCTTTTCTTTTAGAGACTATATTACAAAAAAGAATGAAAGACTCACAAATAAAAGTTAGTAGAAATATATCTAATAAACTAAGTAAATCAATAAATAAAATGTCGCAAATTTAAATTGGAATCTTCCATATATAATTTTGTTGTGGAATGTTTAAAACATGTTAAGGTTAATTCCTGCCTTGTTTCAGAGTATTATTAAAATTATTAAAATTAATATTAAAATAGTCTAGATTTGATTTCCATCTAAAGAAAAATTTACTTGTAATATCAATTCAAAATATAGCAGCCTCTCCAAAAAGAGAAGAAAAGAAAGTGTAATAAAACTATAAGAATAAATTTACTTCTTAGTTACAGAGTGAAGCAAAAAAAGGCGTGTTTAGCAATAGGTCATCCGCTGTGATTTGATATACTCTTGGAAAAGTCCTTTTGTTAGCTGAATTTCTCATGGGTATTCATTTTAAGTGTGTTTTCTGAATTTTAAGATTCCGTTTGCATAAAATGAGGGACTCTAGGGGCTGTACCAATCTTCTGGATAGCTCAAGGAACAGTGAAGATCTATGCATGGTTTATGCATGGTGCTGATTTATTTACCGGCTTTTTTTTATCTTAGCTTATGCTTAGCTTAGCTTATGAAAATTAAATTCTGTAATATGTCAGTAATATTAATTCCCAATTTAAAATTTCACCCATGTGGTATAAAATAACTCTTGAGATGTTGTGGTGGTCCTCCTTCTGCTATGAGAAACAATATGTGTCATTGAAATTATCTATTAGAAAGTCCTTCTCTTTTTTTAGAGAAGTTTGGTAAGACAGTTTCCTACTCCAGGGACAACTGAAGTAACAAAGTGTCCTATATCCATGGTGCAAGAAACAATAGCCCTTCTGTAATTAGCTTGGGCATTTAAAAAAATATCTTCTGACTGTCATGTTTAAAGCATAGTTTTTAAATTTGATTTGTAGAGTAAAAAAGTACTTTCCTAGCCTATGACACTGAACGCTACGTTAAAGTACAGGAGATAACCATTAGGAATTGCTTAAGAAACAAAAATATAACCTATGCATTTGAAATCTTATGTCAAAGACATCTCTCTTGGTCCAGATCCATGCTTTTGTAACTTAATCTGTCTTTCAAATACTGCACAAAGTACTGCCATTGAACTCATGAATGAAAACTTTTATTCTAGTAGATATGGGATTGGTAACTTTTCCTCAACCTTAGGTTTTTTGAATGGTGTTTATAATTTTGTTCATCGCACCTGCCTATCTTTCACCTCATAATACATGGTGGTACATCTGTTGGTTAATGGTTCATCTCAAAAATGACAACCTTTAGACATACTGTGAAGAAAGTAATTTTCTATAGTCTTCCTCAGATAAGCTGTGAAAGGAAATATTTTCTTCCAATATTACAGTTTGTACTGATAATGACTTTATTTATCTAGTTACGACTTTGCAAAGAAAGATGTATTTCCTTCAGATTATGATGATAGGTTCCTGTAGATCCATCTTCTTTGTGTTCGCCATAACAAATGCAAACTGCAGCTTCTGACTCAGAACTCTTGTGGCCATGATAATGCTTGTTCTGTTTTCTGTAACAGCTCTTTATAAAGTAATTGAATATATGATGAAGAACTGTTCGATTTTTTTGAAAGTCCTTGATAAAGAGGAGAGATTATATTTGAAACTCTCTTTATGAAAGTTCTCCTGCTTCATACTTGTGCTTTTACATGCCTTTCAGAAAAGCATTCAATGAGTCAGTCAAAACTCTAGAAATATGCAGCAGAGGCATCCATTGTTGGTGAAAGTGGAGATGGGTATTAGCAGAGTTATAGCAAAACTCTGGGAATATTTCTTTTTTTTTCTTTAACTGTACTTGCTGGTGGGATTTGGATGAAGAAGGATATTTGGCAGATCACCCAATATGAAGAGTAAGTCACAGGTTTGGTTAGAGTGATGGGTGAGACAAAGCTAGTGGCACAAGAATATGAATAAAATACACTTCTTCATGCCGGTTGTACAGGGACACTTACTGCCCACATCACTGGGCAGTAGCCATAGGATGTAGAGGGTTATCTGAGCTGCAGAAATCCTCAAGGCCTGGAGCTAGAAAAGCCCAGATTCTCCTTCTCCTCAGGCAGGAAAGCAGGGCAGCCTGAGCAGAGGCTGTCAGACCTGTCAGACTCTGAACTTCTCCTCCCCTGGGCTCTTTTCCTTCTTTGGACAGTGCATCCAGGGTAGTGTTTGATACGGAGGTGTCTGTCATTGCTTACAGTGACATGGGACTGAGTGTACACCTTTGTTCCTAGACTGTGCTGGAGTTTTGCTAAGCTGTGAAGAGACCTTTGCAATGGAGTCAGGGATAAAATGAGAAGGTATAAAGCATGCTAGGTTTATAACAAAGAAATGTGCAATTTACTGACATAACAGGGAATGATAAGGTTGAAAGGGTTAAATTCCACTACTCTTTGGAAAGAGAGTAGCAAGGTGTGTTGCCATTGTCAACACAATGACAAGGCCAACTAGGGAGGGAAGTGGTGGAAGGAAAGATACCAGAGTAATTTGTAAACCTGATCTAAAGACCTGGTCTAAATCCACCAATAATGATTTTTAGGGATTTATAAGATTACTATTTAACACCTATGTTCATTTTAAGAAGTTTTAATTTTTTTTCCTTTTTTTCTGAAAGGTTAGCTTTATTAGTGCATTTATTAGTATTTTAAATTGATCCAACTTTTTCACTCTCAGAGTATTATATTTAGTACATTGAGAGTATTACTTTTGATATTTATTTTACTTATATTCAAGCCAGAATAGACCTCAGGATGCTGTTATCATTCTGTGATATTTCAAAATGCTGTGCTTGGATTTTAGTCTATATATACGTGATCAATTATTTGCCTTCGACAGTGCTGTTATTACATACATATTCCACAATTAGTGTGTGTGCTAAATTTGTTATTGATCTTCAGAGTAGTGTGAACAGTATGCATTTATTTACATGTATATACATGTATGAGGAGGTAATTAATTTACTTGCTATTGATTTGTTTTCTTTTTTATTCTGGCAGGTTGTTCAGCATTACATTTTGTAATTTATGCGATAATGTTCTGATGGAAGTTGTAAAAGCAGAACATTAGTAAGCTTATTTTTGCTGTCTTAGTAAATCTGTTCAGAAGGTAGATTGTATAAATGGTAGTCTCTGCACCTGTCTTTTTACAGAGGAATATAAAATAAAATGTTTTTCTGAAAGTAAAAGCATAAAAGTGCTGAGCTTACCTCAGCATTCTTGACATCAACATAAAGCCTGAGTGATAGACCAGGATTCAAAGTGAGGAGGTATCAATCTGCTAAGTTTAATCAGTGAGGGGTCCCAGCAGTGCTATTTAAATTTTTTAAAATGCAAGTTTGCTGTTATACTGATGTGTGTAGTTCTTATTCTCTACCTGGAGTATCCAGCCAAACCAAGAAAAATTCCCTCAAGTTCAAAGCCAAACTCCTCAAATTAGCCATTTGTATATGCTAACCTCTGATTGGTTTGTCGTAGATGCTACTAAACTATGAAGAGAATCAAAATTAAGTATGTGTTTATGCTGCCTCATAGCCCATATGTATGCCTGCATTTAGTGTTGGACATGCATTTAAATGTTTTTTTCACTCATGAGCAAAGTTCTGCGTGAGAAAAATAAAGCCTTTCTGCCCTATCCCTCCTGATAGCCAGTCTGGTGGCAGTAGGGATAAAGCAATGCTGTGCCCAAGGGTTGTGTTTACAGCTTGCCATTTTATATTACAGCACCACATAAAGGCAGACAGAAGGGTTAATTTTGAATAATTTTCTTGTATCAGTTGACCTTTTAAATTCTTTTTTCTGTTACTATTTTTACACATATATTCCAGCGAAGATGAGTTTTGGATGAAACGAAAAAATTTGTAAGCTCTCTTGCATAGTTTTCAGAGGATATTGACAGAAATAGTGGTCTGATTCATAACACAGAAGAAACGCAGATTAGTTTTCACAGAGAGTTGGAAATAAAGTACAAAATGAACCACCATGTACAACTATCAAAATGCAATAGATTACTCATAAAGTAAGAGACTATATGTTCAGAAATTAATTTAGGACATGGGTGAATGTGCCATGATTTATATAGCAGCATGTGTAATGGCTGTGATCCCTCTTGCAGTGATTGTCTACATTCCTTTTAAGGTGCAAGGTCTATTTTGTGCTTACCTGAATGTCTACTGCCAGTAAAATTTGCATTTTCTTAAATGCAATGATATTCTTCTGCTCTTTCCAATATAGGTTTCCAAGCATTAAAAAAAGGGAATACTGTTCCTCTTATTTTTATGTCCGTTTTACAACAGTATTTCAATTAGGAATGGAAGCATCTCTCTGAAGTTCTAGATTTAAACTCTGAAAATAGCACTTTTGCTTCTGAAATTATTATTCCAATGTCCAGTGTTTGTTTTTAATTGAATGAATCATTTCAAACCAGAAGGTAAATAAAAGTGAATAGTTAGAAATCCAGGTAAATATATATACTTGTGTTAGTATAAGAGGATATATGCTCAAGGAATGTGGCATCAATTTGGTAGATGAGAAATATATGTAATCATATGACATTTAGGAGTGATTATTTAATTTTAAAGCATTTACAGTGCAATTTATGACAATTATTTTAAATCACATTTGAAATTCATTTTTTAATTATAAAGTATTGTGAAGAAAAGTACATGAAACTAGCATTTTTGTTTCATTTTCATGCCTGTTGCAAAAAGGAAAAAAAACTCTATAGAAAGTGACATGTTATAATGAATTCTTTGTGTATTCAGAAGAATAATTTTGCTGCCTTTTGATAAAGTAGTATATAATTTAATAGCTATTCTTCTGTAACTGAGGGCTACCTGAAGGCAGTGCTTGGCAGGTCTGTTAAGCTGCTTGCCAGTTGTGAGTAGGGATCCAGTTTTGTCCTCCTCTGCATGCAGAACATGAGTGTTGGTGAGAGACACAACTCCTCTCCCTGCTGCTGATACTTTTGGGAACTCGACCTGGGTGTGAAGGCTGAAAGATGCATCCCTTCGAAATCCCAGATTCCTAGGAGCTAAGGACAAGACCATGGCTTGCACTGAGCAAGACACTGGGTTTGCAAGCCAGCACTTCTGTGAAGCAGGCAGAAGAGATGCTTGAAGCACAGCTACTTCCTCACTTCTTCTCTCAGGATTCAGATGGTCTTCCATGCTCTCTCTGCTCTTGCTGTGTGCTCTCCTGCAGGATTCAGCACGTCGCTTTCAGGTAGATCCTCTGGTGTGCCCTGTCAGCTTGTTCTTCACCACTCAGTCTCCCCCCGAGTCCTGCAAGGCAACCCTACCTTAACGAAGGAGACAGTGGGGCCTGTCCCTAAAGCAAGGCAGAGCTGCCTCTTACCTCCCAGGAAACAAATTCTGTGTACCTTTAATACATAGATTCTGTCTGTTTATATACCTTCATTGATGCCTCAGAAAACTATTCTTCTTTGGGAAGTTCAAGTTCCAGCTTCCTTTGCCCCTCCATTATCTATAGGCCTGGGGCAGAGGACAGTGTGAACTGTCACAGATTTCGTGAATATGCATGTACTAAGCAGGGCTGTAGAAAAGTGGGGAACAATCACTACCCTGGGAGTGCAGAGGTCCCAGAGAGTGTTGGGCTGACCCACGCTTCCCACCGGTGTGTGCCCCTGCTGTTGAATCCGTTTCAGCACAGCTCAATGCCGTGGCAGAGGCCCGTGCCCACAGCACGTCACCCGTGTCTCGATCCTACGTGAATTTCCTTAGGAGAGAACTGATAGCTGAGTATATTGCATCTTACAGTTTTTGTGCTTCAGGCATGCCCTGGATCCCTGCCGACTGCAGCCCGAGCTTTAGGGAGCCTGAGAAAACAAAAGCGGACCCTCAGGGCAAACACGAAGTGCTCAATAGCAGATGTTTGCTCTGAACAGCGACATCAGTGACATTTAGCCTCTTCAGCAAATTCTTGTCTGAGCTTAGATGCTTTATTCATCTATCTTCTGACAATTAGCCCTCTGTTATGCAGGTTTCACCTCAGTTTACTTGAAAAATAAACCCAAATAACATATTCATTGCTACTAATGAGTAATGGCTTGTAATATTGCTTCTCCATTCATGCTTAATGACTTAACTTCAGCACATTTGCTAAGCTGTAGGTGGCTTTTTTTTTTTCCTTTCTTCCTGCCTCCTTTCACTGTGAGAAGGTTGAGGCTGTCAAGGAAGTCATTACCAGTGCTCAGGTATGTGCCACGTTTCAGAATGACAAATAATGCATCTTAAAAGCACATAGGTGGGCAAAGTAGCTTGTACTTCCAGGATGAAAAACGAAAGGCTGACTGACCTACCTGACACACCTGCAAACAGCTCGTAACTGCTGCTGTGGGAAGTCAAAGACTTTCTTTCTTTACATCCTGACAGTAGTCTAAGTAATTATCTTTCTTCCTCTTTTCCTGCAGCCCTCTCTCTGTCTTTCCATTTAAGATGAAGAGCACCTCCCCTTCTAATTTTCTTTCTCCTTTATGATCTGGACAAAAAGGAGGGCAGATGAAGAGCCCATGACAACTTTTGACCGTATTTTGTCCTTACATCAACTGTGATGCTGGAATCATTTTATTGCTGATGAGAAAGGTTAACTTCAGGCTTTTTTTCTTGGATACCAATAAGTGACCCACTAATTCAGAATGTTTGTGTTTGTATTATTTAAGTGATTTACCTTTGATTGATAATATAATCTCTTTGTTTTTCTTCTATGTCATATTCAATAACTACAGTTTTCTTCCCTTTTACCTCTAGAATTGTTTATATTTGAAGAGTAGATTCCAACCCTAAGTTGTGTAAGTCCTTTGCTCCCTTAACAGGTAAAAATATCTAATGAAGATGATGTTACGTTTAAAACAGTCTTCTGATCTCTACATATTACATCTTCTTATTAATCACAGTGTAAGCTTTCTGTAAGATCCTGTGTTCATCTATATCCTAATACTTTCTGTAGATGATTCTTGTAATGCTACAGTGCAGGCATTAGAATCTCAGCCTGCTGGGTTGGTCAGGGATGCTCTCTGGAAGGTATGTGTAATGGGACCCTGTAGGCTTCTTGTGAAAGATAAGGATTAGCAAACTAAAGCAAACTGTTGGACTGTTAAATAGCATAGCTAGTGAGAAATTAACATGGACAACCATAGGAGAAAAAAAGTCTGTTTGAATAACATGAAGGATGTGTGTAAAATTGGTGCTATTCTTACTTCTTTTATTAGTAATAGACTCTTCTCCTGTAAGGGAAAAAAAAAAAAAAAGTAGAGGTAGAGAAAAATGAGAAAAATGGTGAGGTCTGTGAAGACATGCAGCAGTTGGACTATTCTGACACTGCTGTGTGACTGTGCAATTGTGCAATAGTGTTGGCAATTCCAAGTATATGTGTCTGGAAAACTTTTATAAATTTTCTGAAACAAAATAGGAATAATTAGTTCCATTGCTCTGATGATGTATTTTCTTTTACTAGCAATTCACTTGGTGTCACTTACTCTGTTTTCTTCAGTGCATAACATTTTGAGATAGAGAGGTGCATACAAAGTGTATATACAAAGAGATATGGAATATGGTCGAATTTCTCTAAGTTTATACATGGCCCAGAGTCTCTGTTTAGTCAAAATTCCTCTGAAATATACTGTGAATTCTGACAAAACAGGAATGTGGGAAGAAATTCTGGCAATTTTGAACTTAATAGAAGAGGCATTTTTGCTAGAAAGGCAGCAACATTTAATCACAGAATGCAAATTAAAAATAGGAAAAGGACATGCAGCTAACCAGATTGCTCAAATTTTATATAAATTGAGGCATATTTTATTTACGTATCTTAGAGGATGAGGTCAAGTGATAAATATGGCTAAATTTTTGCCACACTCATGAACAGTTTCATTTAAGACTGTAAAAGAGTGGCTTGTTAAAGCATTTAAGTTTGCAGTTGGTCCTTCACCTTTCTATTGAACACTCACAAAGGATGCTTTGAAAGACCAGGTTAAGTAAAGACTGTAGTGAACTATAGATTTATAATTTGTAGGGTATACTTTGTGTCCATGCTTCCACTGAACATAAATTTCCTGGTGCTGACGGTTTCAGCTGAGTTCTGAGCAGGGGCTGTGAGGACAGTGAGTGTATATATTTCTCTGAATCCATTGCCAATTCCTTCCATGAAGGATTGGTGACTACACAGCATGAGAAGAAGATTCCTTCACTGCAGAGACATAGATACAAGTGTAATTATAATTGGCAAAAGATGCTTTCTTTGGAAGTTGAGAGTTGTCTGATTAAAATGAAGCCCTCTTGTAAAGCAGAGGTCATAATGTCTCTGAAAAGGAAGGTGTGACCTAATGGTCACTTGCTATTCCTATAGCTAAAAAATTTTAAACACAATTACTGACCTTGTTACATTCTGAAGATTTAGCAGATTAATGATGCTTGGTGGTGATTATGGTGTAGTCTTTGGCATTGTAATAATTCCTTAGTGTTGTGGGGCTCTGCGTTGTTAACTGATAAGAATTAAAAAACAAGTTATTAATTTCCAAGTAAAAAAATTCATGTCTTCACTGGTGCTAAATGGTTGCAGCTTATTGATGCTGGTGAGTATTTTTTATCACTTAAAGGACTGCCCTGGGAAGCATAATCATTTTTCAGTAGTGGTTAAATAATTTGCAGACCCAGAATTTTCCATGGAGGATCAGCTATTCAGAATACTCCTACTTATCCCATATCCTACTTCATATCTTCGATTTGGTTGAGACATGCACGATAAAAAAATTTAAAAAGGCAAATAGACTCTTTTAGCAGGCAAAACACAGTGCAGTTCCCTCAAGCTGACTGCTCAAGCCGGCTGTTCCTCACAACACATTCAGTCATGGAATCTGTCAGTACTCAGACACAGTCTCTCACTAAAAGACTCTCATACCTTGCCATCTGTTATGTTCTGCCTGTTCCCATGGTAAAAATGGCTCCCCCAGTTTTGACAGATTTGACAATAATTTCCATTGAGATTGGTGATGGATCAAGCTTCAGAAATGTGTTCCTTTTCCCGCTTCTTTGCTTGGATTGATCACATCCCACTTTAGGACTCACATATGTAGTTCTAAGTGGCTTTGGTGGGTCTTCTAAAGGATGAAGACTGATGCACAGAAAAGGTTGTGCCTGAACTTTGTCAGTAGGTAACAGTGTAGAAAGGCTTTGCTTTAAACTTTCTACATTCTTTCAAAGTTTTGGTAGAGTTGCTCACCTTCAGTAGAAAATCATACATATTAATTGGATACTGTTTGAATACATTTTCAGAAATATCTAGCAATGATGATAGAGATGGAGGCAGTGAGAGGACAAGAAATCAAGAACCGTCTGCGAATATAATAAATCGCAGGGGTGTACTGTATATGGACAGAATGCAATTTCATGAGGAACAAAGAAATTACAACATTATCATATACATATTTCACCTTTAGCTATCCACCACAACACATAAATACTAATCTGACAGCTCATACTTCTTTTTCCCAATCAAATATGAATTTACAAATATTAATTCTGTATTTTTTCCAGTAGAATATCAAAAGGAGATATATTACCACAAATTAGCAACTTCAGTGACTTCTGAAATATTCTTAACGTCTTCCTTTGTCACTGTGATGCTAATTTTATGTTCAGTCTTCATCTCATTTCCCAGATCATCAGTCTCTGCATTTGAGAGCTAAAATAGCTGTCTTTTAGCAAGCATCAGTGACACACGGGTGATCTCCAGTTCCCTGTGCACCAGCTGCAGCACATCTTCAGTGAACACCATGGATAGAAGAGACTTAGATGTGCCAAAGATGATGCCAGAGCATCTGTGCATAATTGGCATGCTCATGACCCCAATCCATCCCACTAGTAATATCTACTGATATCTCCATCGTTCCTATCAGGCAGACCTTTCAGGTGCCTTGGCCTTTTTTTTGCATGAGGATTCTTCACTGTAAAAATGTCTAGAATTAATAGCCAAATTCAAAGGGTGTGCACTCAGATATGAATTCAGTAACTCCATGAATAGCAAAGTAAAGAGCATCCTCACATGATAGACAACTGTTTAGCTGCCACAATCCTTGTAGAATATCCAAGTAAAAACATTATGGTGCATTCAGAGAAGGCCTGATAAAGCAGGGAAGCGTGCTTTGTATCTGTGGTAGTTACAGCATATACGTAGTACAGCAGGTACACTGCACGTATCCAGACTGTCATGCGTGCAGGACTTTAAATGCATTGTAATAATTTATGCTAGCTGAGGAACTGGCTTGATGTGGTATCAAAAATAAATTTCTGGTGATTTGAAAATATGGGCCCAAGCCTTGATGACTGGAGCCACTGTTAATGATCTGAGAAATATCTGCAAATCTAAAGCAAATATGTGAAGCCTGCAGGCTTTCCACAGTAGCTTTTGGACTATATGTTTCCAGATGTCTTGCTGGATGCACTTACAGACTTTGCCTGTGTGCCCGTACTTTTCACACAGGTGGGATGGTCAATATCGTGTGTGACCTTACTGTACAGTTGCTTTTAGCAAATGCTCGTTAAAGAAGCCATCACGGAATCCATTTTCTAAGATGAAGCCTTCTGTCAGAAAATAATTTTACAAAGTTACTTTATTTCTTGTGAATCTGCAGTTCTCCCAACTGAGAGAAATGAATTGGATGTTCAGGGACAGGAAAAGACATTATGGTTTCACAGAAAAACAGTAGCCATTAGAAATAATAATCATTTTCCACCTGGGAAAATTGTTCTAGGTTTTCTCATGTGTATCTAGGAATTCAAATGTAACTTCAGAAGAAACTCCCCTGTGTTCTGTTGTCTGGCATAGGAGCACAGCAAAGCATTCTGTGGACTGCCACTTCCAAGTGTGGATGTTCTAGAAAATTGAGGGAATGCTACAATGTGTATCTTTCATGTGTTAAATCAGCAGATGTTCAGATCTTCTCCGTAAAGGCTTCATACTTGTTTCCCTTAGCTTATACAATTTATCACAAACCCCAAAATTTTCTTTCAGGATTTGCTGTCATAAATGTAACAGAAAGAAAACTGTAGCTAGTAGACCTGGTATTCAGCAGTTTTGATGTAACCTTGTAAAAACTCTATGAAATCTTTTTGTGTTACAGTAAGTGGTGATTTTATGGTGGTAGCCACTGCAATATGTAGTTACGTGTTTATGTCCTTTTACAGTCTTGTCAAGAATGCATTTCTAGTAGCGTCAGAAATTGTTCAGACAAACCTGTCAGGCTCTTTGTGCATCTAAAAAATACTTAGAAATATTTGTATTCAACACTTTGTATAAATTCAGTGCTCTTCTTGTTTGTGTGATTAAATTTTGTTAAGACTTTGTGCTATCACACAGTCAAGTGCTTAGTATACTTTTTTGACTGAAAAAAATATTTGCTCCTATTAGAAGGCAAGGAGAATAAATACGAGACACCAGATTAATACATCACCATAATCTGAATTTATTAACAAATGTAAAAATACTACAGAAAATTGGAGCATGAGTATTTTTTTACAGCAGAGACAGCACTATTTTCTCCATACTATTTCTTATGCTGTATAGGATGCTGTTCTTCTGTGGAAATCCTGTTGTTAATGCTTGTTTTTGTCTGTATCACACTGCCATTACTGTGAGGTGAACTCTTTGCTGTCTGGAACAAGTCCAGTCTTGTCCCATGATAGGCACTCCTTAAGCAGAGAAAAGAGAGTCCTCTCCTTCCAACAGACTCTGGTATCCACGGGCAATTACTCTAGAAAACCTCTGTGATGGGAGACTGTATAGTGTTGAGAAAAAATGTATAGCTGGATCACTTAATTCCAGACATTACGGACTGATGACAGCTCTCTGGCAGTTGTAGGCAACCCTGTCTCATATCAGTAAAGCTGCTAATGTAAATTCAGAAATGTGAGGGACAAAAATTATGTGTAATACTATTTCTCTGTGTTTTTCGATGACTGTACCATTTGGTGGGCATCTCTCTGATGTGTTCTGTTACTTCTGGAAAAAATCCTTTATTGAATTAGTATTTCATCTGCTTACCTCAACAGCTGACTTCATCAGACCTCCCTCTTGAACTCATTAGGAGTCTTTAATTAGTTTTTAAGTCAAAGTCTACTGAGGGTTCTGTTTGGCTAACTCAATTTCCCTTTGAGAAATTAATAAAAATTTACACTAAATTCTGTTCCCTTTTTACTGTGGAAGCCTCTGAAAATCAAAGCTCTTTTTCTCACTTATTTTTATTTCAGAGCCTTATCTTTGAGTTATCCCAGTTACTGACTATATGATCTTTGTACTTTTCCACTATTGCAGACTACTAAGAAAAATTTTATAGCTTAGAAGAGTATTTATTTGGTTCTTCTTTTTCTGCATGGTGTAATTCTTTCTATGTCCTGGAAATGCATGTAGAGAAATGCGATGAGGTATTTTAGTGATGTAAGTGACAGTTTTGGCTTTGTGTCTCATTATCCGAAAGACAGCATCTCCAGCAGCAGAGACATATCTCATCCTGCCAAGGCCCAATGTAGAACATAATGTGTGAAAGAGACTCCAAATGAGGGGAATGGATCTCTTTCTTGCTTAAAATGCTATGAATTTATTCCTTTAGGGTGAATGACTGTATTTTATAACTCCAGTTTTAGAGATAATAAATAATTTTAGGCCACTGAAGTGACAGGACAGTACATCTGTGTGAAAAGTGAATCATCTGGGGAATAAATATGAGCAAGTTCACTCTGAATTAAGTGCATGAGCCCACAGCCTGAGTTGTTGGTTTGATATTCAGATGTTAAAGTGCAAGAGCTTGCTTTGTGCTAGTGCTATGGCCAGAACTGCTAGAAAATGTGATCTCACAGGCTGAAGCTGCTTGGATCTGGCCCTGAAGCAGAGATGGTAAAAACTCTGGTGTCCTGTTTTCACTTTCTGGGCTGTCAGCAGTGTCTTCCAGAGCCAGAGACCTGGAAATTGAAGGATCTAAGTGACATGAGCATCCTGGTGACAAGGACACAAGAACCTCTGCAGTCCGCCCACACAGAGATCCTGCTGGCTGTGGGACCACCAGCCCCAGCTTGAATGGGCAAGGAAGGTCTGCACGTACCTGGCAATTGTGTCAGGGTCTGAAAGCTGGCCAGTAAAATTGATACTCTGTTGTTAGGGCTAATGGAGATAGATAGATAGATAGATAGATAGGTAGATAGATAGATAGATATTCAATTGAATAGACACTAGAAGTTCACAGAGGTGGTTTTTTGTTTTGGTAAGGGATAGGGCTTTTAAATATATAGATTAATTACAATTGATTCAAACTGGTAGTAAAGTTTAAATTTGAACTTTTCAATTTGAACAGCTCTTTGGAGTGTCACTTTTTACAAGGACCCAAGTAATAATTCAAGAGAATCCTGCTATGTCTTACGAAGTCTGGGGAGGTCGCAGAGGGAGAGGAACTTTAGTTTGTTGATTTTGGGTCCTAAAAAAACATTTAGTAACTGTTATCTGTAGTTAACAGATCCACAGGACTCACACTGATTAATTTCCTTATCTGAAAGACATTGCTTTTCATACTGTAAATGATATCTAATGCTCCCTGAAGGGCTCTATAGTTTATAGATTTTATAAGAGAATGAGGAAATGAATGCATTATTTTCTTGCCTTTTTGTGATACCATGATTCTGTTATTCATAGAATGCTCTATACAATTTATGCTTTTACCAGCATTTTAACATTTTACTGTAAAAGAAAAAAAAAAAGACACTTTTATCATTCATGTTGAAAAAAGCACTTAATTTTAATCCACCCAGAGTCAGCAACTGCTATTTGATCTTAAAGGATGGTGCTCATAAACTATAGAAAGGCAAGGGCTAAAACATACTTTATGGTGTAAATGTTATAGTGCATCTCATTTATTGAAGGGACCATAATTATGAAGAGCCATTACAGTGGATATTCATGGCACTGTATCAAGCAGCATCTCTGAATTTTTTATCAACTCTATGAGCCTGAATGAATTACCTGTATCTTTTCATTGCATTCCACTTTTCCTCCTATTTAAATCAACTTCCTGTGAAAGACTGTATTGTTGCATAAATATACACGGCTGCAGCACAGGAATTAAGGAAGACCATAAGCGTGGAGACTGTATAAGGTCTGGCTGAGTTATCATTAAAGTGAACCTGTTGCTTTTTTAGAATTTATTTTGTAGCATTTTCTGTACCATCTTCTGTTCATAAGTTTAACTCATATCTGAGCAGTGTTCTAGTGCTATGGGCACTTTTTAGCTCTGTATTTGCAAAGTACAGATTAATGATCACTGCTTATTCAAAATGCTTTTCCAGTGTTGCTTTTCCTACTGGTTATTAGCATGAAGTGGTTACAAAGCTGACCACACAGAGCAAGTACAGATTCCTCCTAAGTTCAGGAATCGCCAGGTTTTGTGATGCTGTTTGTCATTCAGAAAAACGGAATTAATAACTATAAATTACATTCTGATATTGACATTGATTTTGGAGAAGGACTTTTTACTAGGCCATGCAGTGATAGGACAAGGGGTAATTGCTGGAAAACTGAAAGGTAGTTTTAGATCTGATATTAGGAAGAAATTCTTTACTATGAAGGTAATGAGGCACTGGAAAAGGTTGCCCAGAGAAGTTGTGGTTCCCCCATCCCTGGAAGTGTTCGAGGCCAGGTTGGATGGGGCTTTGATCAGCCTGGTCTGCTAGAAGGGATCCAAGCCCATGGCAGTAGGGCAGAAACTAGAGGATCTTTAAGGTCCCAATCCAAACCATTCTACAATTCCATGACATTCTTCTGGAAACCTTATTCTCATGTATGGGCCTGGGGAACTGTGTCAAAGGAAGGCAAATGAAGAAGCGAATGCATGCTTTTTAAGGCAGTTCCTTTACTGAAATAGCTGCTCAACACCCTAAAACCTCCAGAAACCTCATCCAGCAAGGGAAGGTCACAAGTAAGAGCTCTGCCTCCTCCACCTGACCTTGCACCGGCAACTTTGCCCAAGTGTTTAATCTCAAAGAAAATCAAGACTGCATTCTAAAAGTCAGTTTATTAAACCATGCATCTTGTCTGATTGCCTGATTCTGTAGGAACTCTTTCTGATCTACATTTTCTGCACACAAGAAAAATAATATTAATTAAACCAAAATATGTAACAAAGACTAAACTGTTAGATATAAATCCATCTTTACACAGTACACAACTTTGTATGCAAATATAAGGATTTTCATATTTCGAAACAAAAAATGGCTAATAACTGAGAGAAAATTGAGGAAACTTCCCATAGTGATTAAGTATTCTATAATTGTCCAGTATATGAAGAAAGAAAGAAGGAAGGAAGGAAGGAAGGAAGGAAGAAGGAAGGAAGGAAGGAAGGAAGGAAGGAAGGAAGGAAACTTCTACTCCCCACTATTGGTGAAAAAAGCATCCTAAATAATTTCAAAGAATGATAAATTTACTCTCCAAAATGTACTGTAATACTTTGTAGTTTGCAATGAAAAGGATTCCAAACAAGTATGCTGTAAAATTACATGTATCCACTGAATGTATTCCTAATTACTGACATTACGTTTGGGAAGAGAGGGTGACTCAGAAATCACTGCCTCGCTGCTCCTGTCCACTCTTTGGCAAATGTCCAGCTGATTTGAATCAACTGAGTTTTCATAGCTCAGAAGATTAAGATTATGGCACACAAGACCAGGAAAACTCCTTACTGAGTATAGTGTAGATTCAGGCTTATTTTATGCAAGGAGATGAAACATTTGTAATTGTTCATCTAGAAATGGCTGTTCTCCTAAGTGGAATCCTTTAAGAACAGGACTTTGCTCTCATCTCAGAGCATTGCTTATGTTTTGGAGAAGCTAATCCAACTACTGAATGTTAAAATGGAAAAAAAAGAAGTTGTTGTATTTATGTGGATCTAAACTATCAGGTTTTCTATTACCTGTTTGAGTATACTGTTCAATTTTTCTGTTGTTATATAAATTATAAATGTAAAGAGAGCGAACTCCTTTGTTTCAGCTGCAGGTGGTGTTTTGCTCCCGCAGGCCTGCTGTCAAAACCCTGGTGGGAATTGCAGGCTGGATGCATGATGACCTTTCTCTCTTGCCTCAGAGGCGCCGTCGATGGCTCAGCGAGGAACAAAGGATTTCTCTCCCGAGCCCCAGCCCAGGAGCGGCTCCCGGAGCACTGGAGGCTGTCAGGAGCCAGCAGCGCGCCGGCCCGGGCACGGTCCCTGCTCGGCACTGCCGTCTGCGTGTCCGTGTCCCCGCACTCACGGGCACAGCGCGGAGCCGAAATGCCGAACTTGCTGCTGCAGGGGGAGCAGGCAGCCGAAGCTGTCTCCAGAACAAGGGAGTGAGCGTGGCTCTCGGCAGCACGGGGCTGCGGAGAGGGCCGCTTAATGAAGCGTGACAGGTACGGGAGGAACGAAATCACGGCACTCGGCAGGCAGGCCATTTAAAATGGTAATACAGGCAGCCCTCATCTCATCCCAGCGCTGACACTCCTCAGCATCTGCCTGTGCTGCTCGTTCTGCGCAGATTGTCAGGTGGATATCAAAACAAGCACAGCAGGCAAATAAATACGCCAATCTGAGCAAATACTCTCTCTCCTGCAGGAACTGTAGACAAGAATGACTGACGGGAACTCAATGCTACTGATGATCTTGGTTTTTTCTGACTGCACTCTGTAGGTTATTTCTTGTCATGCCCTACATTTCAGATTACTTATGTAGGTCTCTGGTAAACTCCCCCAGTCATAATGGTGTGTAAGAATATGATCTGACTGGCTGTGTTACATGAGATTGCTGTCTGAAGAAAATTCAGGGATAAACTTTCGTGGTTTGATGATGGAAGTGTATTGGCTAAGATTTAATAGAACAGCTATTAATAGATCAGAGATCTTGAATGGCTGCTTTCATAATTTTTCTGCTTAAAATGACTAGAGTGAGATTAAATGGAAAAAAAACCTGGTTTTTTTTTTTTTTTACATTTCAAACTTTATGCTCAAAAATAGGCAAACTCTGTTAGGTCTTCATGGATCTGTTATTAAGAGAAGTGATGGCCTGACCACAGTGTGTTGCACAGACAGCCTGGAGGCCCAGTTGAGACTGTCAGCGTCCTACAAATTACATAGATTACCTCCATCTTGACAGAGAGCTTTACTTCAGTAAGATTTGGATCAGGCTCATTACTATTCGTTCTTATTTAGAAATTGAAAATACTAATAGTTGTCTACAAAATAAGGTATATGAGAAAAAAAAAGATAGTTAATAATGCACATTGAGATTGTTGCCCTAAGCAATTCAATGCTGCATATTAAAAAGTTCTTTTTCTTCTATTTGTACAACTCCTCTTACATGTGGATCTCTTGCGGTGTGGCAGCCCGTCCCTGGGCTGTCTAACACCAGCCAGAAGCTAGCAGTCAGGAGGCTCCAGCAGTGGGACCTGGTTAATGGGCAAACTCCGGGTTAGGGTGACAACATAGAACCCTCCCAGCAGCCCTCGCACCCCTATGTAGACGTCTCCCTGGGCATTGGATCCTGGTTTCCCCTCCCTTCTTCCCTATACTTGGTTATCTTCCAGAACTTTCTACCTTCCTCAGTAGCCCATTGGCTCTTTGCTCCCTCTGCCCGCCTCCCTTGTTCCCCATTGGGCCTCGGTGCATTTCCCCGCCTCTGTAACACCCCTTTGGCCCTCAGTTATTGGTTCCCTGGGGTTTCCACACCCCTTCTTGTCCCTGGTTCTTAACCCCTTGTCAGCCTTTGTTCGGGGCTCTCTCGGCACCTGCGCTTCCGGACCCTCATCACCGCGTAATAAACCCTGTTCCTGTGGAGCTGTGTCGGAGCCCGTCCGCTTCTTTGCTTCTTCCCGCGCCGTTGCCACCTGGAAGCTGCCGAGCCCTTTGTGAGCCTCGGCTGCTTCCCCGCTGCGAACAGATCCAGCAACTCAGGACAGCCCGCTGGGTAATTGGCACTGGCCCCCGGAATCCGGGTCGGGGCGAGTGGTGTCGTGGACCTGTCCCTGTTTACATTAGGTTTCTTTATATTATCATTAACTTATCTTTATTTATCATTAATTCTTCCTCATTCACCACTTGCTTCTGTTCTTCTGTCCCTCAGACTGTCAATATTGAAGCAAATGAAAGTAATATTTGGTGCTTAGGGTCCAGAGCACAAGTCATATCAGGAGTGGCTCGGATAACTGGAGTTGTATAGCCTGGAGAAAAGGAATCTCAGGAGTGACCTTATCACTCTCTACAGCTGCCTAAACTGTGGTTGTAGTAAGGTGGTTGTTGGTTTCTTTTCCCTGGTAACAAGTGGTAGGATAGGGGGAAATAGCCTTAAGTTGGGCCAGGGGAGGTTTAGATTGGATATTAGAAAAAATTTCTTCACTGAAACATTTTTAAAGCATTGGAACAGGCTGCCCAGAGAAGTGGTCGAGTCACCATCTCTTGAGGTACTTAAATGGCATTTAGTGACATGGTTTAGTGTTGGACTTAGCAGTCCTGGGTTAATGGCTGGACTTGTTGATCTTGAGGGTCTTTTCCCACCTAAATGATTCCATGATTCTATGACATATATACTTGAATTTTTTGAGCCAAGATCCTACCTATAGTTATTCACATACAGATATTAGTTGTGTTGCTGCTGGAATACAGGCTACATATGTTCTGTTTAAGTGTCTGGATGTATGTGCTTTTGGTATCTTCTTGCAGTGAATAGAAGACCAGTGTCTGAATAAATTTGGACAGTCTTTGGACAACTATGCAAATGTATTGCTGTATTAAGTTAAGCTCGCAAGTCTCAGTGCTAGGCTTACCCGGCTCGCAGTTAGAGGAAACTTCTCCAATTCTGTGATACTTCCTGCTGGATTTGCATGGAAAATGATTTTGGTTAGTGTATAGAAATGACTCTTGAGAGTTAGATGGTATTACTAATAATTTGTGCAGCACTTTTTGCATTTTTGAATAGATCTCAGGTAAGAAAACTTGTTTTATTTGTTTCTAGTTAAAAGAAAAAAAATCAAAACCTCTTCCTCTACTCCCAAGCCTTTCATTGCTCCCACAGAGCTTGTAATTGGGAGAAAAGAATGAGTTTACTTTTTCTTTGTTTGCAGAAAGCAGCAGTAAGAGAATATGCTATTTCAGGCTGATACGACTGGGTATGAACTAGCTTTTTAAACTGTTTTATATTTATACATTTAGTTCATGCAACAGTTTTTCAGCTTATATTTTGGAGGAAGAAAAATTTCCATTTTTGAAGAAATGTCCCTCCATTCAAGAACCAAGTGTCTCTTCTTTTTGTAGAAGTTACATTCTTGGGAATGAAAATTAAACATCTTTCAAAAATCATACCATAAGACATTCTCTGCACAGCATGCATTAATTCTGGCTGCAGCAACTTAATGGCAAAGAGGAAAGAACATTATAGCTGTTTTGTTAATTGTGATATTGATAAGGATTTTAAACTTTATTTTCTCATTCTTCACAAGCTGTTCAAAATTCTAGTCTGAGGACTGTTTAATTTGGACTGGTTCTTTGGTGTGTTTTGAATCACTCTCAGAGCATTTATCAAAAAAGCTTGTCTATGATTTCGTCATCTCTGAATCATTTCATTATCTCTTACGATGTCCTAGACCTTTCCTGTGGTTTGATGTACAAAGGAAGGGCAGACTTCCTAAGTCTGCCAGACATTTTACATACCGTGCAAACTCTTAAACCTGTTCATTGAGATAAATATGGCACTTGCAGATTGATGAAACATTTGGCTATGCTATCACTTGGCTAAGAAGTTGGGAGAATTTGGGATCTTGCAGCTTTTTCATCTTTAAAGTTGTTACTTGAAGTTCAGTTATGATTCCTTGTTCTTTCCAGATCTTTTCAGTTACTTTATCAATTTGTCTGTTGTTATAGATAGTTTAGCAATACCCTGCATGTTATACACACAGTGTAATTTTTTTCTGAAATGAAAATCACCAAATACTAGTCACAGATGATTTGCCTTCTAATATTTTTACAGCAACTCTATCCCAAAGTCACACTGCATTCATCTAAAGAAACCTTTAATGATACTGCAGCAGTGGAGTTCTACAATAGCTTTTTGATGCACTATTTATGCACTGTTAATTTTCTTTCATAAGAGCCTCTTATGCTTATTAGTCACTTACCATAAAGGAAATACTTCAGGATTCAACAGTGCATTGGAGTGATATTTTTAGAGTAAACTCATGGATATCATTCTCTACCTAAAGCAAAATCTCAGGGCGTCACATAAGGGAAGGCAGTGTAATTGGGCAGTGCTTATCTTGGGCTTGTGAGGCCAGATCTAGTTTACCATACAAATAATTTTTCATCCCTTTGCCTGTGTCCTTAACCACTTATCCCACTCTTTCTCAGCTCTGTGGATCTTTCCTTCCACCTTTCACACCTACTCATCCCATGCCTCCCAAACAAGGCACAGCAGTTGTGTGTGTCTATTCCCCATTGTCCTCTGTTCCTCAACTGCTTATTCTGCCCCTCCCTCCCACTTCCAAACTTCTACCTTTCAAGAAGGTGAGTGTAATTTAGGTGTAATGAATGATGAATCTGATGCTTTCCACTAATTCCACATTCTGTCCTGTCTTCACCTAGATAATGTGATAGTTTGGACAGCCTCGTTTTTAGAGTAAGTCTTTGTTTTGACAGGGGCCTGTATTTTTAATGTATGCATTTCTGAAAGCACGTTCCCAGAGGCAAGGTTATAGCAGAATGTCTTTATTTTGAAAGATGGAGGTTAGGAAGATTAGAGCCATTTCTTGGTGCTTGTAGAAGTTTGCTCCTTAGCCTCAGGCTCACCCAAAATAAGTCATGCACAGGTAGGCTTTATTCCTGCAGTCAAGACATTCTGTTGTGCTTCAGGAATGAAGCTGTCAGCCATAGTCCTTGGACTTTAGACAAACATGTCAAAAGATACCTTCTACCTGCTCACTTCTTTCAAAGGAGAGGAAAATGAAATCAATGTTAAGTCTAGACCCTGGAAGCACATCATCAACTGGGATGGTGCCAAGGGTTAAAATGTTAAGATCCCCAGTTAGTTCCCATTGCCAGTCTGACTTTTGACTTCAATATGGGTTGAAAGAGTTCCTTAAAAAATAAAGCAGCTTTTCAGCTGATGGATAAGCTCTATGGCAAGAAGAAAAGATTACTGTAATATTTTAAAAGAAGTGTTTGCTATCTGGCCTCAGAAGTTGTAATTAACCTGTGTGAGGCCAGAGCTATGTATTATAAAAGAGTGAAAAGTATCTGTGCTGTCTGTAGAAGAGGCAACTCATGTATTTTACAGGCAGTGTAGCATTTTAAAGTATAGACTTTTAAGACTAATTTTAAACGACAGTGGCATGATCTGTAACTGCAATATACTGCTGTAAACCATCTTTACCATACTCTTTATTACCTGTGTCGCTGTTTGTTCCTCAGTGGAACCTGAAAGAATAATACAGACAAATTTCATTTCTTGTTGTTTCACACTTCTTCACCATAATAATATACATAGCTAACAGGTTAACAAGTATGCCCTGCTCACTTTCTTTTTATTGAAAAGATTTAACAGGTCATAGAAAGCTTCTAAACCTCACTGTACTCTTCAGAGCTTGCAGTAATAATAATGTTCATTTTCTCTTTTCAGTCTTTCTTTTTCTATTGCTCTCCTACTTTACTGTCACACTCAACCCTTTTTATAACTTCTGACAGGATGCTGCCTTCAATCCAGTCCCTCCAACAATTATATTATGTGAGTTTGATTTTGTGTTATGTATTTAATGATGCATTAAAAAAGAATCTTGGTAGGACTGAATCATTCTAACTTCACTGGGGCTGAATATCCAAACAAAAATATCTATGAAAGTTTAAATTACTTTCTATCTACAGAAAGAAATGTTGAAATTACAGGACTCCTAGTTTATATGGTATCAGAAGAAGATATAAAGGGCAGGTAGGTGTAAGTGTGATGTAGAAGACTCAATAGGTTTTTCTTCTCTGGTTTTATTAAAAAATACTCCTTTGAAAATGCATTTTGTATACAGTTTTAAACATGAGAAAGTTAGAAGGTATCATCCACACTTCTGTAAAATTCTGAATGATAATGAAATGTTTGAGGTCTTCTGGCAGGGTGAAGTTCTCCTCTCAATTAGATGCTCAGTCTTAACAGAACTCAAGATAGAATCCGAAGTGCAAGAAGCACGGATTGTACTTTTTATCCTAATTATTCATCCTTCTGCTTTTGAAATTAGCTTCGGGAATCCCAAATGATGTTCATAAATTCTACATAAATGGTATGCTGAAATATATATTCCTCCATCTCTTGTGTGACTCAGGAGTGTAAGAGTGCTATTAGTACTAGACAGGTAACTCTTTATGTGACATAGGGTGGGTTTTTTTATAAAAGAAACTGATAAACATTCCAGAAAACAGAGTTCTACTCTGGCTTCTACTTATACATGTTAATGCAGATGAGCTGTTTTGTTTTTGTATCACAGCAATGGCAAAAAATCTCAGAATAATCTAAATTTGTGTCACTTGTCTAGGGATTTTTTGTCTTTTTTTTTTTTTTTTAGTTTTAAAAGCTTCTGTTTTGTTTAAAGGTTAGAAGATTCTGTTTACATGTTTCAGTCATCCAGTTAGGGATGAAAATCTATATGGCTTAAAGGATCACTTCCACACCATAGTCAAAAAGCATTAAATATCAAAAGTGAGCAGAAAATGCAGAGAGCATAACTAACTCTTTGAGTAAACTAGAAAGTGAATATTTGTGTATAATGAATGCATTCAGAGTTATCACAGCAGACTTCCAATACTTAGAGAGGGCCCACAAGAAAGCTGGTTGAAGGCCTTTTTACACAGGCATGTAGTGATGGGACAAAGTGGGATGGCTGTAAACCGACAAGAGTGGTCTTAAGAGTAGATATGGGTAAGAAATTCCTTACTGTGGGTGTGGTGAGGCACTGTAACAGTTGCCCAGTGAAGATGTGGATGTTCCATCCTTGGAAATGTTCAAAGCCAGGTTGGATGGGGCCCTGACCAACCTTCTCTAGTGGAAGGTGTCCCTGCCCATGGCAGGGGGGTTGGAACGAGATGATCTTTATGGTCCCTTCCAACCCAACCCATTCTATGAGTCTATGGTTCTATGATCATAAATATCAAAGAAAAAAATGGATGTTGTAGTTTTTTGCATAATCATTTCCATACACTCAGTGGTTACTTTGCTCAACACCTCAAATTCTGTATTCACTGAAAACAAACCCTAAATTAGAAGCTTGCCCTTTGAATTTTGCATGGATACTGAATGCTTTAAAAATAATTTTCTGATATTGCAGTGCGGTAACATCTTTGTCCCTGTTCATGAGTTTTGTAGACTTGATGTTTTTCTCTTTAAGTAAATCTGAATGTCACTGGTGTGTCACAGGCCACATAACTTTAACTCCAAGGGCCAAGAGTCTAGGTTTAGGCTCCAGTGCAAGAGTCTTCATGGTACATCCTCCCACAGTTCTGCTTTACTAAGTATCCAGTCATGCCAGGAGTTGCTTCCTTTCAGTGTCTGTAGGAGTCATTGCTGGGGAAAAACAAAGAATGTAAGGTTGTAGTGGTGATTGTCAGGAAGGTGGTGGAAGGTGCACGGGCTGGTCTTGTTTCGCTCAGGAAATCAGGAAGGTGAGAAGAACCATAAGGGCCCTGTCAATCCCAAAATTATGTCTCAGCATACCAGGCCTAATGGCTCTGTTTGGATGGTTCTTCTGACTGACTGTGCTTCACCCCAGGGATGCTACTGACCTTTTTGCTCCAGCCGTCTGCCCTGACAAAGGGAGAAACTACTGCAGTAATTTTTTTCAGAAACCTCCCCCCTCAAATACCTTTCATGACCCTAAATTGATCTAAAGATTAGAAAATTCAGCCTCCTTTGTCTTATTCTCAGTGTCTCTGAGTACCTCTTTGATTACATACATATGAAGACAGTAGGGGGATTAATTAATGTTAAATGGAAAGAGCAGAATTATTCTCAAAGTACATTATTTTATTTCTCAAAACGAAAAATCCATTAGGAACTGATATTGGTAGTTTCAGAGTTCAAAAATGTGCATAACCTAAAAAAACCTTTAATTTTTATGGCAGTGGCTGTTATCAAAGTATGAGACGTGACAAATAACACACAATGGGAAGGTTGATAACATGTCATACATTGGGCATGATCGGCTGAAAGAAATGACTGACGCTTTCTCAAAACTGTCAGCTGTTGTCTTTGAGGATTTTGTCTTCCAAAGGTGGAAGGTGGAAGTATTCCAGTACTTGAGGAGGGAAACACAGGAGTGGAGGGGACAGCCAAGGTCAGAAATTCTAGATCAAACCATTCAACTTCAATATCCAGAAATAGTCAGAGCATTTGCAAGCACCTGGAGCGTTGCAAAGAAACCAGCACCAGGCAACATGGATTTGTCAAAAACCAGCTACCTTCCTTTGTGACAGATTAACAGGCCTTGTTGTGAGTTACAAAGCCATAGAAGTTGTTCGTTTTGAATTTAGTAAGAGATGTCTGGCTCTTTTGACATCTTCATAAATAAGCTGGAGAAACGTATTCTAGGTTAAACTATTGGAAGGTAAATGTGAAACTCACTGGTGGACTGTACTCAAAAGAATCAGTGGTTTATTGTAAAAAAATAATATATCCAGTGCATTCTGGGAGGGTCATTTTTAGGCCCATAAGAAAGACATAAATAATAGAATAAAGAGCATGCTTGCTAAAGGTCTAAATAAATTAGAGGACAGGGCATGAGTTTGAAATATTCTTGGAAAATTGTAAGAAAAAATTTGATGACATTGGATTAATGTAATATGGATAAGTGCAATCTCCAGTTTAAGCAGTGGTAATCAGCTACTGAAGTTCTTTTTGGAGAACAAGTGCCAAATTTTGTGGTAGAGGACAAGAAGTTTCTAGCTAGTCTAATTAAGTCAACAGCGTCATTCTACTGTAATAAGCAACGGGTACAACTAAAGGAATGTCTGTGACAAAAAATTGTTTTCTGCTCTGTCCAGCTGGGTGAGATAGAGATATCAGTAAGAGTGGAGCCCATTTGAGGCAACGCACCACAGAGTGTGTGAGGAAGAGCAGAGGGAATAAACAGGGGGCAGACTGTCTGGAGTGATTTAACAAAGGGAAAAAAAAAAAGAGAATGAGAGAACTCAAAAGATGAGTTTTGAGCATGCAAAAGAGTTGCAAAACACGAGGAACAACAGGATGAACTAGATGGCCTCTTGGGGGCCCTGTTTGCTCTATTTATGATCATTCTGGACAAAATCTCTGCAGGAGATCTTTGTTCTCTGCAGTTTTTTAGTACAAATAGAATTACATGGGTTTGGTTTTAATAGCATGTGCTTATGCTCACCTGTATCCTTTCTTTCTGAAGGCCTACTCTTCAAAGATTAGGATTTTAATTCTTGGATTGAGATCCAGTTTGCAAAATGCTGCTACTTTTATAAAAGAGAAAATGTAATTTCCAACTGATCCTATTTCTAGCTTAAGTTAAAGCAGCTTGATGGCTGCAGTAATTCAAGCTGTTTGCATACAACCTTGTTAGAGCTTGATGGATTTCAAGGGGTTAAGGTTGTATATTAATTATCTGGAAAGTACATGATGAGAGAGTTGGTAATGGATAGTTGCTAATTGTTTGGATTAGGGAAGACCATGAAGAATTTCAAGGGGAATAGAGACAGCAAAATGAACAAGTGGTAGATGGATTTTAAGGTATGTTTTAAGAGTGATAGGAATTAGAAACTTTTCTAGGCTCAAGATCAAACATAACAACTCAGGAAAAACATGTAAGTGTCAGTATAGGTTAAGGTTTGTGAGTTTTATTCCTTTGAGTTACAATGAGAAGGAAAGCTAGTTATCATGATGTTTAAATAATGTAATGATATGGCATTACAGCCCCATGTGAATTGTTGGTACATTCATCTCAAACAGTTCTTACCCTTCCAGTGAAGTTACGTACATGCACAAGGGCATCATTGTTCAACAATGAAATCCCGAGGGGACTTGTTGAGACACTGTTCTGTTTTGGAGCCAGGCTTTGAAGGGAGAAGAGAGAAAACAGGGAACACCATAGAATGAATGAAACCACGTGTGGCTTATAGATGTGTAGCAAGAGCTCCATTTTCCCCTAATCTGAGAGCAAGGAGGATGACTGCAAACTTGAAAGTAGCAAAGGAGCTTTTATGATGTGTCTGCTACCTGTGGAGGTGATTGCCAGCTACAGCGGTGACATCCTGATCATGGAGCATGCTGATCACAGAGACTCAGCATCCCTGATGAGACATGCCCTGAGGAATATCTGTACATTAGTCTGTGGTCTTTATTTGGCACACGTCACCTCACAGGATATATGTGAACATCCCTGTTTGCTGGATAAGTATGTAAAGTTCCAGCTCCAGCCTCAAGTCAGTTAGTTCCTCTTCCTGCCTTCTTTCTCTCCCATTTCTTTTTACCTTTCTGCCATCTGTATTTTAACTCATTTTTTGCTTATGCTTAAAATCATGGGCTGCCAATTAATCAATGATTTTTTTACTGCATTCTTTCTTTATTTATTTATGCCCTTTGGTTATTTAAAAAAGGGTTTAATCCTCCTGCTAGCCTATGATGTTAATATAAATCATATTATTGTCCCTGCAGACCATAACAAAGAGCAGCTAGCACTGCAACCCTCCTACTCACTGCTACTCTGATCTTGTGCCCTTGCACATTGCTTTTGCAACACCTATGTTTTCATAAGAATCTGGGATGCAAAATCTACACCCTCCAGCTTATGCACAAATAAATTTTCCTCGACTGTGTATCATTTCTGACTGAACGTGTTATTTTCTTAGAGTTTTTACACTGGAAGTCTCTACAGTTCAAAAATGTAATACTGCATCATTTTCTTTACCTTTTGCTGCACTACTTTTATTCCATACTCTTGGAAAGACCTGGGTCATCCATAGTCAGACTCCAGGGAATGAGGTGAAAGTAGTAAAATCTAGTCTGTCAAGAAGGTACTGGCTTCAGAAGGAAGAAGGATCTTTATGAGTCAAGCACAGTGTGCCTTTCAACTTCTTTCATATGAAATGCCTCATTTTCTGCCTAGCTTGGTGATAGTTTCTGTTTAGGCTCTTCAGTGTAATGCCTTGGCTGAAAAAAGATAATTCTTGTTGCACAGTGACTTAGACTCAGCAGTTTGTTCACGTGTTTAAATGACAGGCCTACTGCACTGCACTTAAGGCAACAGTGCTGAGTGAGTGGGCACAGCCTTATGTCATGGTGCAGATATATGGCCAGGGCTGGCATCAAAATGTGGCTTGTTTTCCCCTCTGTATTACAAAGAACTCTGTACTGCATTTTACCATTGTTAAGGTAACTTTAACTGCCTGACGCTGGCTGGTCCTTGGCTCCTGTTCACCTGCCATGAAGATCTCTGTTGGAAAGTTTCATTTTAGGCAAACAGTAAGTAGCAGATGATCAGAGTGAAGAGGGAATGAGTAAAACTAAAACATAATGTTGTTTTAGCTGTTATATATTTCCAACTTAGTGCTTCTTCTTGTTACAAAATATATACAGAGAATTTCTATAGATCTAGGGCTATGTTTTCAGGTTTTTGACTGAAATAAAAATCTGATTCCAACTTATTTTATTATCAGCTTTAGATAGATATTTCAGACAAAAGTTGTGGGAATATCTAGCAACAAAGATATCCCATTTTAATATACTAAAATATATGTGTATCAGACACTCAGACGAATCAAGTAATATAAGACCAGTAGGCAATTTTCTTTGTCTTTTATTGTGGTCATTCATTGACATAGAATTTATTAAAATAGTATTTTGCAGTGCATACTTCATTTTAATCCTCTGTTAGTATTTCACCAAAAAATGTGATCATTTTTTGTACCAATAAGTTAAGTTGCTTATTAGCATAGGTTGCCCAAAAACCTCAGATCTGAGGACCTCTGCCATTTTAACAAAACCTAAGTATTTGTATTAGGCTGTATTTAAAGACTTGTAGTAGAAGATGAACACTGTGACTGTATGCATAAAAAGTCATGTTTCCCTAAAGCAACTGAGTAAATGTTTGTGTAAGTAATTGGATTTGCAATTTGTTTAGTTTGTGTGTGCCTTTGAGTATCATAGGAGAGTTAACCTTGCTGGAAATCTTGCATGATGTGATGGTCTTAAGCTCTCATGAGACAGTCTAACACAAACTTCATAAGGCTGAGTGATAGACTTCTGAATATATTTTATTTTCCATCTTGGTTTACAATGTTTTACAGAAACATTCTCTAGCACTTTTAAAACCATTTCTAACAAAAATTAAAAACTAAACTTTATAAAAAAAAAGATGTGTGCCAGTTTGGTTTGACAGTTGGACAGAAGTTAGTGCTGGATCTTATTTTATCTGAAGCATTTTGACCATCCATAAAACATAATTAAGTTTTGCCCAATTTTTTCTTCTGAGCTAACTCTTAACACTGTCATACAATACATCCCCATACATCCTCTCTGTTGCCAACATGATTATATATAAAGTCTCAGCATTAAATTTTGAATTCTTTGATTTTGTTAAGGAGACTGACAGAGTTACAAAGGAAAAAGTTTGTGGGAATACAATTCCTCTTCCCTTTAGAAAAGTGATTTTAAAATAGAAGTTACATTATTTTCCACTTTTTGCTATTAGTAGATCTCCTGGGTACAGTTACCTTGGAAACATCATATTCTAAAGGAATAAGAATATATGGAAGATTTTCTTGCAGCCATTGATAATGTCTGGAAAAATGATGCTACTGATAGCAGTAGAAAAACATTCAGTTTAGCTGAACCAGAAGCCTGACCTCTAAGATAAAATTTGGAAAAGAGAGAGAAATCTTGGTTTGGAATGTCTGGAGTTGAAAGTGCTTGATGCTTTCCAGCCTCTGTTTTATAAGGCCAACTGGTGGCTTAGTGGAAAGGATTGTATTCATGGATCATGGCTTTATCAAGTGTATTATGTGAAGTAGAGCACAATTTGAATATAGTACATATATTAGAATATAATTACATCATTAAGTTGCAAAGAAAGATGATGCAATATTCAGGTCTAAGCTCAGTGCCTAATTATTATTTACAGATATCATGATTACAGCAAAGCTGGAGTAAACACTGCAAATTCAGCCTTTCTGAATTATTAAAATCATGGAAGCATTATTACTATTAACTACTGTTCCTTTAAATTTCTGAGCGGTGACAATGATATGTGCCTTATTTTGCATGAACCCTGATGTGGAGAGTGTTGTCATGATCAAGTGAAGCTTTTCAAAGGCTTCCTAGAAGACTTCCTTGAGTCTGCAGGATGGGATTTTCTTAAACTCTCAAAGGACACTTGAAATCTACATTGTACTTCATATCTGCACAGAATCTCCGGAAAATCATAGTCCTCATTCAACATTTTGGCACTTTGAAATCTGTATGTTTATGAGTGCTGCACATGGGTTGTTTCTGTTGAAAGGGAGATTCTCCAGATGGGACTGGCCTAAAGGCAGGATTGCATGGTCCACTGCTATCCTGGCAGTGACAAGGAAGATGCTTTGTAAGATGCAGAATAATTCTACCACCAGTGAGGTTGTCGAGTGTTATTTATTCATTTACCTCCACTTCAGGAGGTAATACAATCTCTATTTTTCAGTTTCATTTACTGAGAGATTTGATTTTATGTTACATCACATACTATTTACAGTTCTTAAAAGGGGGAATAGGTAAACTTTTCTTTTCACAGCCATCTGATTGTAAAGGCTGATGCCTTGTCATCGACAGTCTGTTAAAGCTAGTACCAAAACAACCAATGGTGCAGGAGAAGATCTAGTTTTCTATATTTGTAAATCTTAACAAATGAAACCTTTAGCAGCTCTCATGTACAGATGAACACAAAGAGATACGCTGTCTAGAAATGTGACATCTTTGGGTGAAAATCAATAGATCAAGCTTGATACTCAGGTGAAATCAACATCAAACTCAAGATACTAAATCATTATATTGGTGACATTAGTATTATATAAAAAAATTAAGAAAGCAATAAATGCCAATGGCATTTTAAATTAAATTAATCTATAACTACTTCACTATTTAGTTTCAAATTTGTTTCTTCAAAGCTTTAGTTTTCTCTCAGAAAACAGCAGAAGTATGAAAGAGAGAAGAAGATGTTGTCAGAGCTTCTGGCTGTGTATCAGGTCCCTTTTTTTTTGTACTAACTCATTGAATAGCTTTTCTTTGAATTTATAACTGATAAGTTGTGGACTATTGAAAACACCTGAGAACAGAACAGCTACAGCTCTGGTTTGTGGAAGGGAGCAGATGTTCAACAGATACTTGATAAAACTTTTGCACAGGATACCGAGGATCTCAGAAAGTGACAAAGTAAGAGTGCAAGGGAAAAAAGTAGGGAAGAGAAAGAAACCTATTCAAAATTGCGTTAAAGGTTACAGGAAATACTGCGGAGGTTGAACTGCGGAGGGAGTACTTTTAAAGCAATAACTTGGATTTTAATTTATTACTGAGAAGGTGAAGAGTAGCATTAGACAAAATGGTATTGTTTGCCGGTTTTTCCCCCTTAGATTTTTTTATACTGATTTCTTAAGGAAAGACACTCCCCTCTCAAATACTGACCATGAGTCAGATAGATCTTATTTATTCCAGAGTGCTGGAGCCATGTTTGATTGTGTCTTGCCATTTCTATTATCCAAGTTAGCAAGTTCTTTTAGTTTTAGGGAGGGGATGTACCACTGGGAATTAAAGATTATGATCACAGCAGTGTCAGGCGGAACATCAGTCATGTGCTTGCTGGAAGAAAAGAAATAAAAAATAGTATCACACCTTCAGCTGACCTGTTGGAGAATGAATTTTATACACTTACCTCTGGTGATGCTGTGAGACCATGTATGTAGTTAAGGTAGGTCATTATGCTGCTGTGGAAGTCAATACAGCCAGGCAGTTTGATGAATGCCTGACCCAGCATATGCAGGGCTAAGTGCCTGAAGACTGCTCCTAACACATTACCTCATGGTCAGAGAAAAGGCAGCCAGTCTACTGTCAGTTTAAAGACTTGAAAAAACAGAATGGAGGCTGATGTATCATGTCAGCAGTGAAGAGAAATATTTGTATCACTGACAGTCCAACAAGAGATTTGGAGTCATTATCAAGCTTGTTTGGTAAGGAAGAGAAAAAAAAAAAAAAAACCCAAAGAGAAAACCAAAGATGAACTCCTGATTAAAAAAACACAAAAATTTTATCCTGTACAAGCTTTCATTTGAAAAGAATTCTATTATTTTCCTCTGGAATGTGGTGCATTTCTCTAAACAAATCTTGTCTCTCCTCAGATTCATAATGACAGCTGGGTATTGTAGGAACTACAGCTGAAGACTGAATTTTATATGTAAGCATCTTTATTCAGCAGTAATGGCAAATAAAAGGAAAACACTACATACGAATATCAAAAGAACATTTGGTAAAGTCCAGCTCTCCAGCAGACCAAGCTCCAAGAAATGAGCCCATGGGTTCCTTGTGCCTAAGCATCTTTAATCAGTTAAATTTGACAGGTCTTAGTATCTTTACTAATGGGTACTTTATTTATTTCCTGAAGGTTGTTGCCTGCTATAAAACTTTCATACTTTCATTGACTTATTAACTGATTTAGCTGAAAGTCAAAGATATTTAGGCTCTAAGTGTTAGAGCAGCATGCTGGCATTCAGTTCAGAAGATATCTTCAAATGCTATATAAATAATGTTTTCCAGCGTCCTCATTATGCAATATGACTGGTGTCTTTATGTGGATCAATGCTAATTCACTGCCAGATAATACACGTTGCTCATTAGTCTATTACCTAGCAGTTTATATCAATCATCATCTTAAGCACCCATCACTTCATTTGCAGCACTTTATATTTTTCAGGTCAGCTCATTGTTGCCTTAATGTGCAGTCACAATTCCTTATTCTCCAGCCTTTTTCCTTCATGGAAGCTCACTTCTGACAACGAAAGTATTTAGATACCGTGACAATATAGGGTTTGTGTATATGTGTCTGGCTGCAAAACATGGACTGCAGTATATAAGCACTGGAAGAGGTAAAAACTGGCTGACTCTCAAGAGTGTGGGGTGGGTGTCCAGGACTGGCAGCTGGAAGATGAAACCAACCCCCTTCGCATAACACGTGGGACATCCTTCTCATTTGTTAACAGCTTCTGTAAGCAAGCAGGAAAACAGAGGAGAGGCTGAGATATTTATACCCTCAACAGCTTGAAGGGCCACCCTGGATGGCAGCAGTCAGAATTGCTCTGCCGTGTCAGAGATCAGCACATTGCATCATGCTCTTCTTAAAAGGTCTGCTGGCTGCGCTCCTTTCTGGCACTGACAGCTTTAGAGAGAAGTGATGAGGAAAATTTTATAGCAGCAAAGTTACTCTGAACTAGGGAAATATTCAGCTCAGCTGCTCAGCGTGTATGCAGTTACATACCTAATGCCAAATAAGACAAAGTACATTTAGCAGGTAGATAAAAAAAATCACAGAGGTACATTAACACAGTTCTACCTTAGTGAATTGTCTTTCCTAGGTAGAACCATTAGTTAAAGATTGCTACAGACCATAAGTTAAAGCAAATTAGTTGCTTGAAGATGGGGAGAAAGATAGCTTTTTTTATCTGCTTTAATTTAGCATTCTGGAAACTTCCTTTCCATTTCAAGTAGTTTATTCAAATTTAATCATGAGGGTGTCAGAGTATGAAAATGTCTAGTTATGATGTTGTTGGAGAATTTCAACTTTCACTTTAATGATACTACTTGTGCCTGTATTGAGAAGAGAAGTATCCATGGAAACAGTGCAGTAATTCATAAACTGTAGAGCTGTATAAAGTCTCTCTACAACAAATATGTTTCAGCAAGAAAATCAAGAAGACACTTTTCATATCAGTGTTGCACAGCTAAAGAGGACCTCTCTTAAGTCAATAATTTGAGCCATTCCACAGTATATAAAATTATTCAGTATTTTCTGCTTAAAGAACTGAGAAAACCAGATCAGAACCATGAAATTCTCACCTTCCCAAGCAGATAATGTATCACAAAAAAAAGCCTGAATATGAGTTTTCATGTGAACTATCAAATATAAAGTTGAAGTCTATGAGTATTTTTTTTTAAATTGTCAGATCATAGTGGAATAAACAGAACATAAATAGTCTGCTCGTACCTGCCTAGACTGTAGGTTGTGTTCCTATTTAAGTCCAGCTAACTAAGCATGAATCAACTTGACTAAGGTAACATGATAAAAAATGGTAACATGATAAAAATCTAAGTACTCTGGAGATTACTTTCTAAGGCAAAGATTTTTTTTTTTAGGTTTTTGTTTGTTTGTTTGTTTTTCAGTTTTTTTACACACCTGTAAGCATATAATTTTACTCAAGTTACATGTCAAACAACTCTGTTGTTCAAATAAGTGCAAAAAATTGATTTCTGCGATGTTCTTGTAAAATGCAAATCAAGGAACTGATTTTCTAGACTTGGACTTTTCTAAGACTAGTCGTCTAATTTTGGTCAAGTCAGTGAAGACCACATGTCAAAAAAGGTTATTCCTCCTTTCTGTTTTCATTCAAAATGAGTAATTCATGTTGCTGTGATCCTGGCCGGAGGCCATTGTGCATTGAGGAGTTGGTGATTCCTGTCCCAATGAGTCTGTGTAGGTGCAGCCTCGTGCTGTGCTCCGCCAAATGTACAGCATGGACACCAAGCCAGTGTTGGACTTTGCATGTCCCTTGGCCACAGCATGAACTTGGTCTGCAGGCAGCTCCCACCCAGTGCTGGTCATTATGCAGCAACAAGTTATCAAGTGAGATGTTTTTTGTTTGATAGTAGAAAAGACATAGTAGAAAAGGCAATGAGAATTTTTTCTCTAAATAAAATCCTATAAGAGTGCAAAAGACTGAAATGAGATTGCCCTAGCATGGATGAGATCTGCACAGCATGCCATGCCCTCGCTGGACATCTGTTCAGTGCTGCCCGCCTCAGGGTTTCCAGCATGTGAATGCTCTTAGGATTGTCTATACTATTCTCTATTTCTTTATAGTTTTAGCTCCAATAAATGGCATTTTAAGGGAATCTTCCCTGCAGGGTCTGAGTGCTTTTCTTAATGGTACATAAATGAACTATCATCTCCTGGTACAAAACATGTATGTAATCTAGGTAATCAAATAAATCAGCTTTTTAAAATGCCAGAGGGGTTACACATAGCTCACAGTGTGAGATGAGGCATTGCTCTGACACGTTGCCTTTCTGCTTTGAGCTTGGAAGTTCAAATACTGATATGCTATATTGGTGTCTGATAACTGACATTTCTTGTTTACTACTTAGTGACTTCTTATACAAACTTCCTTTCCTCTGAAGAATGCCCTATATGCTAAACATCAACACATACTTCAAATAACCTCGTTTTCCAGTTACTAAGATAAACTGCTTTTGAGATAGACCAGATTTAAAAGAGTTTTGGAGGAAATTTTGAACAGAAGAGCAGCACCTTTTCTTGAGCTCTCTGTACCAGAAATAGCTTTTCCAAATAACCTTAAATGCTGGCAAAATGAATTTTGCTGTCACAGTTCAAGAAGGTAGTATCTGATGCAGAAATAACCTTTTTAAGGAGAGTTTTAAGGAGAAGGTATGGTTGAGCTTATAATACAATATATACTTCAACATTAGAGTAGGAAACTGCTCCTATGTTGTCTTAATGTGATTTTTACCAAACAGCGTTAGACAGTAATTACTTATTTCCAGTGAAATAACAGGCTGGACTTTTCAGTCTTCAATACCTTCAGATTATCGGAGCACTGAAAGCTAGCATCTCAAAAATAGAAAGAAAAATTACAATCTTACTGTTGCATCTGTGTTTAACAGCCAGTGCTCAAAAGTGAATGACGAGACAGGTCAAATACAATCAAGACCTTAGACCAAAAGTGAAAATGCCTTTCCCTTCAGGAATAATAAGACAACACTTGCATATGTAATAGTACAGTACAGGTTAGCAGAGATCTGCTCTGGATATCTGATTATACTGTTTGGAGCCAGCACAAGGAGTAGGTTTTGTTGATGATCAGTCATGGATGGTTTTCGTAGTCTGATACGTAGCTCTAGGTGTGATTACATCATGTAATCCCTGGACAGTCAGTGACAAAGGATTTAAAAGAAAGTTCCTGTTTTCCCTCACGATTCTGCAATCCATGTAGTCTCCTTGACCTGGAGATTCCTGTTTTCTCTCCTTACTGTTCAGGATATACACCCTTCTGAGAACCTGCTAATGACTTCATGAGCACAACTGAGCCATGAGCATTACTTCTGTTCTGCTCTAAATCCAGTCCCTGCCCAGGTTGCACTCAGATTGATCAAGACGTGACCATCTGTGCTCATAGTCTTAGCCCCTCAGGTTTCAACCTGTGCTTGTGTTTTGTGCTTCCAAGGCTTCTGGTATTCTGCAATCAGTACTCTGCACACTAACTTCCTTTAGAGTCCCTAGTAGTTCACTTGACACAAAAATGGCTTCTTTGGTGTGTATGTGTACATTATTACCTTGGCTACATGCTGTAGCATCTGTCTGATAGTGTTACTTAAAAAGAAAGACCCTTATAAAGATTCGTGACTTGGTTACAGTCTATTTTTTGACACGGGAATATATTATTGTTAGTTTACTTTTAGTATTTTTTGGTGAAATTATTTTGTTTCGATGACCAGGGAGATGTGTTAATGCAAGTGTAACTTGTCTAGCTGGAGGATTGTCTGTCACATTGTAACTGATTCAGGTTGGTAATCTTAACAGAAAATACCATGCTAACCTGCCTTAATTTATTGTAATATGATTTTCACTGTTGTTTACGCTAGTGCATATTCAGAGCCATTAGATTGTGTTTTGTATAAAATCACAGAATCAGAGAATCATTAAAGTTGGAAAAGACTTCAAAGATCATCAGACCCAACCATTAACTCGGCCGGTCCACCACTAAACCATGTCTGTAAGCACCACATCTACAATGTGTGTTTCTCCTATCAGTCCAGTATTTTAAGTACATACCTCTCCCACTTAAATTCTCTCATCTGTATTTGTAATACGCCTTTCTTCTCCACATATAATTCTTTCCTCATTACAAAATTCTTCTTAATATGTCCTTTTCATACCCTTTTCAGGAGCTTTTCTTACCTTTTATTTACTTCCCCTTTCTCATGCCAGCATAAAACAGGAAGTTTATTATAACTGAAGTTATATTTTCTCAGGTGTTCCAGATAAAAAATAATCTTCATGGAAAGTAACTTTTACTTTCAAAGTAAGTAAAAATTTATTTATATCCACTAGTTTCTTTGTTCCCATATCAAATTGTTACCAGAAAACAAGATGTTTTAGAATTTAAACTGCTTAACAAGCTGATATCAATAGTCTTACATTTCTCTGTGAGAGTATACTAAGAAAAGTATGATGTGCTTAATCCAAAATTACTTTAAGAGGAAGTGGAAGAGATTTTTTTCTATATTGACATGCAATTGTTCCTAGTAATTTTACTGTGCTGTCAAATTTTGTAATTTCAACCTGGAGACCATTTTACAATCTGTAAACATAAGCTTTTTTTTTAAAGTTTTGAGAAAATATGTTTCACATAGCTTCACATCTTCTACCAGGTACTTTCTCAAACTAGCTATACAAGAAGTGTCTTTAGAAAGTGTAAGGTTGAAACTCTGTAGAATATAATGAGATGGGACGTGTCACAAGAGTTACATTTCACTTTCCCTCCCTTTTCTCAAAAGCAGTTGTAGAACTTCCTCCTACCACGACCTCAGGAAATTTTTCTGAAGCTCTATATTACGGAAGTAATTTGTTTAAAAGATTTTGTTTGACTCTATTTATTTCGCCCTCTTTTAAAAATTCCCTGAAAGAAATTTTCAACACCTGCTTTTGCATCCTGAATGTGGAGATGGGGTTTTGGATTTCTTCACAATTTTGTTCTCCATCAAAAGGCCTGGTGTGTAAAATGCACTGTCCCTTTGCAAGTCGACTCATATGTTTTCTTACAAACAAGAACTATCTAGTTTTTTATACTCTGATTGAAATTATCTCACCTTTGCCATATCTCTAATCATCTCCTCTTGATTTTATCTCTTGATACCTTTATCCCTAAGAATAATCTCCTTATCCTTTATCGAAGGACTATTTTCTATGCTTACAAATTGATTTCTAATTACTATTATTTCTGATTAGATTTTGTTTTCCTGAGAAATTCTCAATTCTAGCTTTCTTTTGCCTATTTCAAGCTGTTCTATAATACAACAGGACTTACAGAAACACATACACATAGTGATGCTCTCACAGGATATTAATCCTAACCATAATTAAGTCTTCTTAGATTCTGACAGTGGGATAATTTTGGACATTACTCATGTGTCTTGAACTAATGAGAGTATGGCTAAGCTGATTGGTGAATTTGGATGTAAGTATCCAATTATGCCTGTTTATATTGTTATGAAAATACGTAGTGCCCTTTGCAGAGTCTTTATAGATGACAAAATTAATTAATCTAATTTTACTGTTGCTTATTGCACTATGAAAAGATTCACTGCCTATTGTTCATTTCCCTACATCTTCCTTTAATCTGTCCTCACTAGAGTCCATAAAAGCAACTTCCATGGCATGTGTTCGGAATTTAAATTCAAAAGAGCCCATTTTCAAGTTCTGCAGAAAATACATCTTTTACATTGTCCTACTTTTCCTCATTGAAACTTTAGGTACAAATAAGATAAGAACAGCTTTTTCGTAGTATCTTTTTCTAATAATTCTTTAATGACTTCCAAGGCAAAGCCTGACAATTGCATAATTTTCCCAATTTCTGTTGTGCTGTTTAATCTCCACCATAGAATTGCACAGACATTTAAAATTGGAGAGACCTTTCTGTATAATTTCTCGCAAAGGTGTGCTGCGCAGGTAGTTCTATTTTGCGTGACACACAACCCTACTAAGAATCCCTGAGATTCAAACCAGAAAGGCTGCACATGTAGTGATATTAATAGTTTCCCACCCAGCATGGTTTGAGAATCTTTGCCAGTTACGCTTTCTTATGGGTGATGTTATGCCTGGCCATCATTGCTCCCTTAAGTCAATCCCTGTCCTTTCACTTCCCTAGAAATATTCTAAAATCCTTTATAAAGTTTAGATTTCCAGGCTTTTCTCTTGCCAATTTTGCCAGTCTTTATTGCTTTTCTCAATGTGAACAAGAAAAGAATCAGTACTGATATTCTAGTAGGGTCATATTGATCCAAATCTCTTCGTCTCCAACTTTATTCAGACTAAAACAACTGACCTGAAAATACAGCCTCTCTTTCTGTCCCCCTTCCCACATCTCTTCTTTTTTTTCCCCCTAAGAGTTCAGAGGAAAATAGTAAGGCTAGAAATAGGTGGAAATTAATTTCAAATGGATCTGCAACCTGTTAGATGCAGTAGATTAACTCTAGCAGCAATGTAAGTGAATGGTAATTCAAATGACGTGAAAAACAAAGCCACACTGAACAAACAAGTATAATGAGTAATGCTCAGGCCATCAGTCTAAAAAAAGATTAGGGTCCTTTGTAGTCATGCAGAATCCATTCATTAAAATGGATCAACCTGAGCTATGGACTTTGCCACTAAAGAAATTATAAAGAAAAAGCAGTGTAATTTATCAATTGTAAACCACTAAATTTGTATTACTGGCAATAAAAATCCACAAGCTTCATTTTCCATTTCTCAGATATAGCAACTTATTCAGTGATTCTTCATCCACAATGCTTCAACAATAACTGACAAACCAGCTCATCAATATATAGTTAACAGCTTTAATTTGGTTTACTGATTTGTTAGATCTCCGTAGACTGCTCTGTCCTTTACACCAATTCACATTTATCTCACATTTCTGCTGCAATAATGATTAGTACTGAGGCTCGTTGCTACTCTAAAGAGTACGCTTCATCTTTCATTTCTTAATGTACTGTTTATTTTAGGTTACAGTGAACTGGAAAAATAAAACCATAAACATCAAATATATAGTTAAAACATTGCAGAAAGGTCAATGGATCAGCCTATTTACTCTGTAGAGGCTATGGAAATAAAATTTTATAGAAGCATTTGTTTTCAGTCTAGGTTCACAGACAGGCAACAATGTTGTCTTAGAAACTTGAGGTTCAGTGTTCTCCAGCTCTGTTTTTCAACAGAAGTGGAAAAACAAAAGATTTACATTCAAGAAAAGATATTCGCAGGAATCATGCACTTAAAGTTCCAAAAGCATTTTTCTTCAATGGATTATGATCATTAGTGTTGGAACTTTCCGTATCTCCTATACTTTCCTTGACAGTTTATTTTCACTGAATCTGCGACTTGTCCATTTAACAATATTTGTGTGAGACAGTGCAAGGGGTGCTAGCAGCCCTTTAGTAAAGCCAGCATCTGACACCTAAAAAATCTGTGCTTACCACTTGTTTTTATTAGGACAAAAATATAGAATCAGATCACACACATTCCCATTTGCAAATATATACTGGGATAAAAAAGAAAAGAAACACAGGTGTCATACATTAAGGCTCTTGAAAAGCCATGACCTTTTTGTACATTTATTACAAAAGATAAAGGTATTTGCTTTTGTTATATATGACAAAAGTGCTTGAGGTAGCAGAGAAAGTAGAGAGAAAGAAGTTTTTATTAAAAGATCCGTGGCTCTAAATCTCTAAGCCCTTTTGCAGGGATGGTACACTGTCCACATCATAGCGCTATTCAGTAGCAGCACAGGCTGAGAATAACTTCCAGATACCTCAGCCAGGAATTTGCAGAGAATAGTAGCAGTGGGGCTCCGCTATTTTTAACTGCTGTTAACTGTAGATAACTGCTAATGAGAAAACCTGAAGTTGACAGGTGGTCATGATGTATCCTACAGCGATGTAGCACATCTCTGATCCATAACATTTAAATGTTGACAGTACTATATATTTAAGGGAAGTTGCTTTGTTCTACTGGAAGCAATACAGCTTACTGATGTGAAAGTATTGATCAAGTCCAGTCAAATTTCATCTAGGAGATGTGTTTAGATCACAGTCTCTCCACCTCTTCTTCCTGGTGCTCAGTGGCCTTAGAGAAGCTATCAAAGCCAAGAAATAGCCCCTCTGCTTTCTGTTCTGACTCTTTATGTTGGAGAACACTTCCATTAATGTAGCTTCTAAATTTTCTCAGTAGTCACTCCCAGTTCTAGGTTGGTGAACCAAAATGGGGCATTTTGTCACTAAATCTTAAAAACAAATGGAAATACCAGGAATAAGCCATTGGGAGTTAGAAGCCTAATTACAACATGGGTCCAGGTGAGCTTTGTAAACCATTAGAAGCCATCTGAGTATGATAATGTTCAAAGACAGCAACCTTCCATATGCAGTATCCTGGGTTTGAAATCAGCAGCAGTAACATCTTGTACTTAGTCTCAAACAAGTTGAATTGCCATCACTGGAGGAATAAAGTCAGTTGAATCCCTTTAGTATGAGGATGAGTTGTCACTCACTGAGGTGAACAGCTCCTGTGCAGGCGTATTCTGCAGCAGAGCAGGGGATTGTGGTGAGCACGGCAAATTTCTAGAGCTGGGAAAACTGCATGAGAATGCTGAGACCCGTGTGGAGTCTTTACTCTTAAGTAAAGATCAAGTCTATGACCACCTGAAGAACCTGAACGTACATAAATCTATGGGACCCAGTGAGATGCATCCCAGAGTCCTGAGAGAAATGGCTGATGTAGTTGCCAAGCCACTCTCCATGATACTTGAAAAGTCATGGCAGTCAGGTGAAGTCCCAGGTGGCTGGAAAAAGGGAAACATTGTACCCATCCTTAATAAAGGTAGAAAGGAGGACTCTGTAGAGTACTAACCTGCCAGCCTCACCTCTGTGCCTGGGAAGATCATGGAACAGACCATCCCAGAAGCTGTGCTAAGGCACATGAAGGACACGGAGGTGATCCAAGACAGCCATCATGGCTTCACCAAGGGCAAGTCCTGCCTGACCAACCCAGTGGCCTTCTGTGATGGAGTGACTCCATCAGTGGACAAGGGAAGGGCTACAGATGTCATTTATCTGAACTCTAATGCCTTTGACATGGGTCCTCCATAACATCCCTCTCTCTAAACTGGACAGAGATGGACTATCGTGCATAGACTGTTAGGTGGAAAAGGAATTGATTGCATGCAGAGAGTAGTGGTCAACAGTGCAGAGTCCAGACACCAGAGAAAAGCGATGTCTCTCAGGGGTCCAAAGTGGGACCAGTGTTAAATATCTTCATTTATGACATAGACAAAGGGATTGAGTGCACCCTCAGCAAATCTGCAGATGACACCAAGCTAAGTGGTACTGTTGACACTCCTGAAGGACAGAGTGCCATCCAGAGGGACCTGGACAAGCTCCAGAATGGGCCCATGGGTATCTCTTGAGGTTTAACCAGAACAAGTGTGAGGTTCTGCACCTGGCTCGGGGCAACCCCCGGTACCAGCACAGGCTGGGGGGTGAACAGATTGAGAGCAGCTCAGGGGAGATGGACTGGGGGGTGCTCATGGATGAGAGGCTGGACATGACCCGGCGATGTGCACTTGCATCCCAGAAAGTCAAACACATCCTGGGCTGCATCCAAAGCAGTGTGGCAACAGGGCCAGGGAGGGGATTCTGCCCTTCTGCTCCACTCCGGTGAGACCCCACCTGCAGTGCTACATCCAGCTGTGGGGTCCCAGCACAGGAAGGACACCGACCTGTTGGAGCAGGTCAAGAGGAGGCTACCAAGATGATCAAGATGATCACAGAAGTGGAGCACCTCTCCTGCAAGGAAAGGCTGAGAGGGCTGGGTTTTTTCAGCCTGGAAAAGAGAAGGTTTTGAGGTGACCTAATTGCAGTCTTTCAGTACGTGAAGGGAGCCTACAAGAAAGACAGAGAGAGACTATTTACAAGGGCAGGTGGTGACAGAACAAGGGGGAATGGCTTCAAACTGAAAGAGTAGGTTTAGATTAAATATTAGGAAGAAATTATTTTCTGTGAGTTTGGTGAGGCATTGGAACAGGTTGCCCAGAGAAGTTCCATTGCTGGAAGTGTTGAAGGCCAAGTTGGATGGGGTTTTAAGCAACCTGGTGTAGTGGTAGGTGTCCCTGCCCATGACAGTGTGGTTTGGAACTAGATTATCTTTAAGATCCCTCCCAACCCAAACCATTCTGTGAGTCTATAAGGATAAGTGAGGATAACACTATTAAAGTGGCAGTAGTAGCTTTTGGGTGTTCACCTTAACATTTGGATATTCTGCTTGGCGCAGTGTGCTGCTGATGGAGTCCTGGATGTGGGTGTAGAGGGGAGCAGAAAAGGAGGAGCTGGACTCAGATATCTCTTACAGTTCCGCTGATGGTTTGCTCAAAGGTGGGATCCACAAATAGCATTAATTGATGCCAAAGTACTGGTGAGAGACATGTCAGCAACACTCAGTATAGATGAAAGTCTAACGTGGTTTATCTATTATTTGTTATCTGCCAAAGATGTTTTACATAGCTACACTCAAAAAATAGCGATCTTGGGCTTAATACTGTAGAAATATGCATTTTCTGTGGAACTGTGTCTGTGTAGGCACATATCCTTTTATATATCCATTCCTCACACAAGATGTTCAATGACTCACTTTCCTTGGCCATTAGGAAAGCAAACCACACAGGAAAGGGTAGTATTTCAGACTCATCACTCCATTCAAGTATTTCTGCTTTTCAGGTCTACAGAATAATTACCTCTGGTTTAGAATACAGTCAGCATTGTGTCTATACACTGATATGTATTTTAAGCGGCTTTTAACCCAGTTTGGTAAACTGGATAAGTTGAATCTCAAGAATAAACTTGTGACTCTCACGCCTCTCTCACTCTGAAAACACTTTAAAATTCAGTTGTCTCAAAGCTTTGTTGTGTGTTTGTTTTGGCTTTCTGCTGTTTGATTTCTAGCAGAACATTGTAAAGTTTATGTAATTTTGGGCCTAGCAGTTAATGTGTCCCCTGCAGGCAGGCTCCATGTGAATTAGAAAGAAATTCAATTACTGAGCTGCTGATAACTTATCTCAACAGAATGCAAATGGATTAAGATGGCTAAGTGCTCACTTGCTTATAAATGTAGCATTTAACTAGAAAACATGCTCTTTAAGAAAAGCAACAACACAAAAGCTATTTTTATGTTTTATACTTCTAGGGGTTTATGCATTTTATATTATACCACTTACAATACAAACTATAGTGGTCTTTGTTACAATGAATTAGAATGAAAACAATTAAAAAAATTATTTCCCAAACAGAGACAGTGGCTGTATTTCCTCTCTAAAAAAGATTAATGACCCTTTTGATAAAAAGTGTTACACATTTTATACGTATAGATTTGTTTTTCTAGGGCATTAATACTGAAATTAAGACTTCAGTTTCTGTAAAATATGGTCATCTCTATGCATGATCATTATTTATTATACATCGAACAATGAGCTAATTTTGTTTTCCTGCTTAAAAAAACCCCCTTCTTTATGTAGTTCTCATGCTGATGTTAATTTTATATATGTACAGAAATTGGTCTGTGTGTGTTTTTCACCTTCACAACCAGTGGAGGCATATGTTTATTAGCTTACAGAGTTAATGAATTAGCCCATATTTCTCTATGGGCTTAGAGAATATGGAAGTTATTTATTCATAGTGCATGTAATGTATATAGATGTAGGCTCTTCACTGAGTAATTTCCTTCCCCCCACGAAAAAAAGAATACTGTTCCCTGTTTCATAGTTATCACATAGGAAACTGACTGTCATGTAGTTTTGGGAAACTGGTTAGACTGAGATTAAAACATAAGGATTTTCACTGCTGCTTTTGATCTCACAACATCATATGCTTTGGCCGGAAAAGCAATACATTTTTAACAAGAAAATAATAATAATAATAATAAAAACTATTGAAAAATCCTTTGTTTGTGCCTTGAAGAATCACACTATGAAGTCATCCTACCAGCACTGCCAATTGAATTAAATTAGTGTTTTATTAAGGTAATAAGTGCTGGATAAATATACAACTTTTGTAGGCTGAAGGAGCTAATTTATCTTCTTTATACTGAATAGCTATAAATATGCTCATTGAAATAATTGGCATGAATCTGGATACTTGATTCATTTCAGTGGACCTTTAAAAGCAAATTTGTTAAGAAATATCCCTGTATAATTTTATAAAACTGATATTTCTTCAGATCATAAACTAATTTTTTTCTTTTTCGCAACAGTGAAGACATTAAGTGTGACTTGTAGTTGTGGGGTTGGAAGAATGAGTTTCATAAAAGTGTTTTTATGAAATAAGCTTGAAAGAAAAATAATGAATTATATATATCTGGTGTCACTACTATAGCATATTATTATTAGTGGCTATTTCAGGATGTGCAAAATGTGTTCAAAAACCAATATCCTGGGGTTGGGTCTTAGTCCTACAATGTATAGTGCTTTACAGCCCTGTCAAAAAAGACATTCATATATATATTTAGTCATAAATATGGAAGTATTTCAGTTAGGGTTATAGTCAGGACCTGCAGTCTGCCCACATCTTATAAAAGCAGAAGCTGCCTGAAACACAACCAAACAGCTTTTCAGAGGAATGTCAGTATGAATGAGAGGCTCAGTGGACAGCGTGGGATGGCTTCTGCCCAAGATCCCATCTGTGCAGCCCCACATGCTCTCAGTGCAGGCTGCGCACTCAGCACCTCATGTCAGCTCCTTGCAGCCACATAGAGACAGCTGGGAGCCTGGTTATAGTGGTCAGTTCAGCAAAAGCTAGCAGCCTGATAGATTCAATAAGGTCTGAATCAGGAGAGTCAGGAATGAGGCTTTAAATTAACAGTTCACACGGTGACATCTTTTTTTCCATGTTTGCTTCCTTAAACCAAAGGTCTCTACCTACTAAGGCTCTGTAGCACAGTAACTATGTAAAAACATAAAGTCCTGCACTTTAATAGAGATTATCTAATGTTAAAACCAGCTGGAATTTTCAGTACCAACCTATTGGTGGATTATGACTAAAGTATGCTATACGTTATAGGAACAAATTCTCAGAGCAAAAAATGTTTCTGCACAGGAATAAATCCAGATAAATACTATGATATTGACAACACATATATGATTATTTTTATTCTTGCTTCAGAAACATTTTATGAGTCATTTAGCACGTTAGTTCATCTGGAATAATAGATAACCTACTATACTCACATACTCCTCTGCCAGCTTGATGGGTCTGTGGAAGAAGATACAGCTTAGTACACACAGCGAAGCTGCATAGTCAGTTTAAATGCTGAGGTGTGCTGTAGTTCTCCTTGCTTGAGAAGGTCCAGAATAGTAGAGGGCTTTTTGTACAGAAAAAATACTAAAAAAAAAAAAAAAGATAGCAAAGAGATAGACTTCTTAAATATTTATGGCTTTAGTTTAGTAGATTTCTATTCTCTTTCTATTTGTATCACTTTTAAGTCCTTTGCTCATCCTAAATTTGGCTTAGTTTTATGTGACAACAATGGAAAGAAAGTTAAAAAATGGAATGGTATTTTTGCTGAAAAAAGTTCCATCTATAGTTCCATTCCAAACGCAGCCAGTGCCAAGTTACTTCTGTTTTTCTCAAAGGTACTTTCAGTAGTACTAATCAAGAAAATGCAACTTCAACTGCCAAGGATAATTAAATTATTCTATAGCCAACAAAAGACGTTCATTGATGCTGTGCCAAGACAGGAGGTCCTTCTAATTAGTGAAGTTTTCCACTGTTATAGTGCAGGAATTGTTTTAAATACATGTACCTGAAAGCACATAGTTCTCACAAGATGTCTTTTATTATGTTAAGACCATCCCAGATAAATTTGTTGATCATAAAGATCTGTTTCTATAAAGGAACATCACTTGATCCTGTAAAACCAAATGAATTTCAAATGTTTCTTAAAAAATACCATCCACTTAAAACTTGCCAGTAAATGAAACCCAAAAAATCTGTGATGCTTGTGGAAGTTGTAGGTTTCACTAAAACAAAGCTACAGACACCACAAAAAATGGTTCCAAGTTATTTCTTAGAGTAAAATGTAAGATCAAATGATTATTTTGTTAAAATTTTCAGAGAATTGAGTAATGAAAAACTTTGAGGCAAAGAAGGGAAAAATCCTTATGCACACAAACCTCTTTGTGAGTTACGATGTTCATCAATCCTTCAGTGTAATCTAAAACTATGGTGAAGACATTTTTAATATTTATAACATGGGAAGGAAACTAGAAGAACATTTAAAATCAGAGAAACAGATAGAAACAGATCTTTATGATCAACAAATGTATCTGGGATAGTCTTAACATAGTAAAAGACATCTCGATAGAGCTGTGTGCTTTCAAGTACATGTATTTAAAACAATTCTTGCACTGTAGCAGTGGAAAACTTCAATAATACTAAAATTTAAAATGTAAAAGCACTTTGAAATATATATTTTCACAATTTCTTTAATGGAAATATTTGACTTTTGATATTTTAAAGGGGTAATGATCTTCAAAGACAGAAATGGATAGATGGGTAAGAATTCTTGAAGGAACCTCTCTACAAGTGGAAAATTCCTTTTTATTAGAAGTTGGTCTCCAACAGTGTTATTAGAATATTTATAGTGCTAGATAGGTCTCTACAATAAACATTTGCTGCACTACTGTGCTTTTTCTTCTTTTCTCTAAAAAGCCAAGTGTTATAAATGTCTAAAGGATGTAATATTGTGCTTTATTACTGGGTAAGCAGCTCAGGAATGCAGGGTAGATGCAGTTATCAAAAGAACCAATTTTAAAAAATCAACGATATCAAACACTTTACAAGGATAAACTGTTTCAGTGTAGATGAAGAAAAAATTTATTTAGTAATTCCCAGTATAGGCCCTTTTCCTTGAGGGAGTTAGCACATGAGGATCTGGGGTACTTGTAGAAGGCAGTGCAGTCAAAGGACAGCTTAAAAGCTTTTACTCAACTTCATAGCCAATTCATCTTTCCATTAATCTGAAAACAATATCTAAATATGCCCTATGATACGTGCAAGTGGATCAGTAATTTATATATAAACAATAAAGCCATTAAATAACTTCAGCTTAGCAAAGCCTGATGAAATTCACTCTGGGATACTTAAGAATCTTGCCAAAACTTCTAGTGACTTTTGGGGGAGCTAGTGGAAAACTGGTGAAATCCTTGAAAACTAAAGCAGCTGTAGTGTAGAACTTCTCCTTAATTTGGGGGGTTAGATGGAGGGGAATGTTAGAGGTCTCTGGAAATTACGAACCCATCTATTTTGTTTTGTTCATTTAGGAGATACTCAAACAAATTACTAAGCAACCTCCAAATATATGGAAAATAATTGAAAGCAAGCATTGATTTGTTCTTGAAAAATCTGATTTTCTTATTTGATGTAATAATTGGGCTACTAAAAGGGAGAGAAATAATAGATATTATGGATCTTGACATCTTCATAAGCAAAGTACATTAATACAGTCTAGGGTAAAATTACCATTTTGTGGAGTGATGGATCAATAAGCACTGTGTAGCAGGGAAGGAATTAACTCCAGCAGCAATTAGGGAGGTAAAGCTATAGAGACCCATCTGCAGAAAAAAAGTACTGGCAGATGACTAGGAAGGGAAGAAAGCTGTCTGGAAAAATCCAATCTGTGAGTAGGGTTGCTAAGGAGGCCACATGCAGACTCACTGAGGGAAAAAAAGACAACCTCTCTCAATGCTGTTAATTGCAAGTCCACATACACTGAGTAAGACCAGTATGTGTCAGAAATAATAGGCAGTAGCAGTGTCTGGGGGTGAGTTTCTGGTGGGATGGGGTGACCCTGAGCAGAAAACGTTAAACCTTTACATTGCTGCTTTAGCCCAAAGTGTGATAGCTTGTTGTATCTGTGCTGATGGTTATGGAAGGTCTGTTCAGATTTCTCAACCACAGCCATACCATTGTTGGAGAATTACATCAGGAATGCTAATATATGACTATGGCCCAACGAGAATGTCTTGGTACTGGTCACCCAGCAGCCGATGAGTACTGCTGATACAGGCACTGACTGAGGGTGAGAATGGGCAGACTAAAGGCCATGGCTGGCTGAAATGGCATTGCACGGTGACCCTCAAGTGTCAGAGAACCATAGAACGGTTTGGGTTGGAAGGAGCCTTAAAGATCATCTGCTTCTAACACCTTTGGCATGGGCAGGGACACCTACTAGAAGGAGGAATGTCTGAGGACTTTGTCTTATATGGGCTTCTTAGCTACATGCTGGGCATTGCATGGGGCCAACATTCTTGGTGCTTTTCTTAATGCCAGTGGTCAGGGCATTAGAAACTATCAGCTATTCAGTTTTGGAACTGATGGTAATAACATCTGTCTTGGCTGCTACTCTGGACACAATGTACTTTGCTTGGAAAAGGCTAAAACCAATAGCTAAATCAGTCCTGAGATGACAAGTTTAGCTGGTTTAAAGGGATTCCCCTGAGACATTTATGTGAGGGAAGGCAGCAGTTTCACTGATACTGTTCGCAGCAGTTTCACGGATACTGTTCTGAAAATCTGAGTAATGGAGTATTGTCTTGCTATGGAATTACACTATTATCACTTAAAAGAGTGGTATAATGGTATGTCATCTTGCCAGCTTGAAGGTACTCTGGGATAGAAAAAGAACCATCTCACAAGCAGTCTCTCCTGGATGATGATGGAGTTAGCAGCAGACTCCCAATCCTGATGTAATTCTTCTATCAATAAGTGTGAGGCGAAGAAATTTACAAATAAAGGAGGTAGGTAGATTGTTCTCTGATCATTTGTTCATCAGCATCAAACCACATCTAGAGTTAAGTTAAAGGTTAAAATACCAGGTGTGCAAGAACAAAACCAGAATATTTAGGAGTAGCTTCAAATTTTGAACATGGACATGAGTAAGAAGTCATATTTAAAAAGAAAATTCTGTAAGTATCCTGAGGAGACATCATGTCTCAAAGATACTAACTCTGAATTGTAACTTTTCCTGTGAATCTCGTAATTGCTTTATATATGCCTCTGTACGGTTCTACTAGTAAGAATACAACGGTGGAAGCAGAGCCCTGGCTCTTTCTCAGGTGCTTAGTCTTGCTTATTCGCACTAGCTGAGTGTAACTAAGTAGATAACTCTGTTTTGCCACATTGCCTTCTAATTTCCCTGTACGTGTCAGGAAGCGGAACGGTTCTTGTTGTCTGACCTGCTCAGTCTGTACTGACTGATTCTGCACTAACATAAACCATATGCAAGCCAAATGCTGTTCAAGACTCTTCTGCTAAACATGCCAGCCTTATGCAGGGAGAAACACCAGAGAAAAGAAAAGTATACCTAAGAAATTAAATGAAACATCTCCAGCATAAGAAGCAACAAGTATGTAAATGGGAGCACATTTCAGAAGAGAGAAAATTACAGTTATACCTAAATTATCATATTCTCAATCTGGAAAAAAAAATTATGTTGTTGATACGTAATAAGCCTTAGTAAGAAAATTACTATGAAGATGTTATAGATATGAATAGGTTGCATTTTAAATTGTTATGAATCCAGCACTAGAGGATATCAGCTCTCAGATTCACAGCTGTTCACCTGCTGGGCTCTGTTAAACATCTGTTAACCCTTTACAGATAAATGGAAGTTTTACAGTTAAGTGTAGTCCTGTGGCACGTAAAATAGCATAGATAGTATATCTATGAAACACAGCTTTTGGTAGACAGTGCACTTAAGAAATAGCAGAGAGGTTTTGAAGATCAGTGACACACAGATCCAGATCACCGAACTACATTATAAATCCATGTTTCAGTTTCATCATACAATGCTAGTTCATATATTTAAAGTCTTCTCATCATTGCAAAGAACCTTGGATTTATATTCCTCCCTGAAAAAAGAATCAAAAGCCAATGACTATTTTATGAACCCAAATAGAGTTTCATCTTTAACCTAGTCTTACTGCTCTGCAGTCATTCCCTGTGCAAAAGAAATAGAATAAAATTACGTTCTGTAAGTGAATGCAGTCTTTGATTCTATATTGGAGTGCATCAGAAATCACTCAGTATTATGCAAAGAATGGTACAACAACATGGAAGGAAAGGACAACAACATGAGCGGAAGAAACAAGACATAATTTCAATGAGAAAATTTGTTGATTAATGTCCTAAAATGCCAATAAAATAGCAGAAATGTGAGCAAAAAGGTTAAGATTCAAACATATATGTGCTTATTATTATTTGTTGGAACTTTGGGGCTATTTAGAAATACTCTAGAGCTTCAGCAAAATTTATTAAAATCATACTTTTTGTTAGAACTGAATATTTTAAAGGGATTTTAAATACTGTAAGAAAATTAACAGGTTTGTTGTTCTTGTTTGTGTTGAGAAACTTTTTCATTAGCTCAGGTATTTGTGTGGGACACAAAACCCCCTTTTTTGCCTTGCGGTGTTAATTAGGACAATTGTGAGTCTAGGCTGGCTAAATGAACTTACAAGTGGATAACATGAAAATTTCACCTTTGAAAATAATATTCAGTATTCTATACTAAAGCCTTTCAAACCTGATGAAACATGGTATGTAACAGAATCTATTCAGGAGGTAATTAGTACTGAGGTTGCATTTAATCATTATGTTGCTTGATACAGTTCTCAGAAGGCAATGAATTCAGTTTGATTTTTGTAATGTTTTTAAGGAACACACTTCAAAGTAAGAAAAAAGAAGAAAAAAACTCAGAAAAACGTGCTTTTGTTTTGCACAAAAATTATATTTATTTATTATACTGTTAGTTAAAGTTTTTCAAGTTTAGAGATATGTAAGGTAGATTTTTGAGACTGAGGTTATATTTAATCTCACCCTTTTTTTGTGTGTGTGATCTATACAGCATTTTTCAGACAGCTGTGTTTTCAGTTTTATCCAAATCAAAAGTGGCCTAATCTCAGAAGATGTTTATTACTGTGCCTTAGATGTTGTACCCTGTACCTCATCAAAGTCTTTTGATTTCACGGGCACAGAATTTTTGAGGTTAAAAGGAACCTCTGGAGGTGACCTGGTCCAGCCCCCAACTCAAGCAGGGTTATTGTGTGGGGATGCTACTGGACACACTGTCAAAAAAGTCTTGCTGAGATCTGGGAAGGGAATATCCACTGTTCTCCCCTCATCTACCAAGCCTGTCATTTAATCATAGAAGTTTATCAGACTGGTCAAGTGTGACTTACCCTTGATGAATCCATGCTGACTGCTCCTGATCACTTCCTTGTCGTTCATGTGGCTAGAAATGGTTTCCAGAATTAGTTGCTCCATCCCCTTGCCAGAGACCGAGGTCAGGCTGGCCAGCCTGTAGCTGTCTGGGTCCGGCTTCTTAACCTTTTTGTAGACAGTCCAATCCTCAAACATCTCTCTCAACTGCCTTCATTATTCCTAGATAATCAACAGTACAATAATATCAATTTCCTCAACATGCATCCCATAAGGACCCATGGATTTCTATGTCCAATTTACTAAAGTATTCTCTATTCTGCATCACATTAATAACCAACATGGATTATTCTTGTCTGCCTGAACAATATCATAGAGTTGTGTCATTAGTTATCTACTCTCGAACATATCCACAAAAGCCATGAGTGATGAGGTTCAGGACACTTTAAATTTTCTTCAGTGTTGGCAAATGTGTTTTTGTCACAGCAATATTCACAAATAATTCTGCTACATGCCTACTTGAACCTTCCTCTAGATTGTTTTTGTTCTCCTCCAAACCTCTGATCTCTACCCCCATTTCCTTTTCTGGTTCTTTGTTATCTCAGATACAAGTTGATTGAATTCCGCATCCTAGGCCTTGCTTTTTCTTGTTGTGTGTGGGACAAGTTTTCTTTTTATTGCTCATCCATCATCCACTTGCAAATTTTTCAAACAAGCACTGTGGCCGTTTTTCTGCACTGCTTTCCCACTTTGGAGGAGCTCCCTGAAGATTTCTCATAAACATCTATATATGTCCCTCCACTGTCCTCTACCTCCTCACTACGTCCTTAGGCTGAGCCCAGCACAGGCCTCTTGTTTCCATTGCTTTCATACTGTCTTACACACAGATTACGTCTTTGTTTAGTGCCCGGTATGATCAGATTTTAAGATAATTGAAATGAACATACAAATAGTGCTAGTAAGATGAAAGAGTATGTATTCATACCCATTAACAGATAACATCACTTTAAATTCAGACAACACTAGGGAATATGTAGTGCTGTGTCACAGGTGAAAGTGATTACAACTGAAAACCTATTCTGGTCACAGCTCAACTTCTACTACTTTCTGGGGTTCATCATAAACACAGCGGGTTTTTTGCATCAGGTACCAAAAATTTTTTGGATTCCATTTAATCTCTAATTTGTATTTTTCCTATTGCATAAATGCATAGCAGAGATGCAAAACTGAAACTGGTGTTTATCTGCCTTGCTGTGCCTCAGGTCCCATTGAAATGCTGAAGAGCAGCACAACTTGTGAGCGTAGATACATTCACCTGGTGTGATACTCAGATACTGCAGAAATGAGGGTCTTAATACAGCTGTGGCCTTCTCACATCCTTCAGCATATCCACCCCTGTTCATGTAACTACTTAAGGGAAAGAGTGTCAGAAGCTGGCTCTGTCTATGGTGGAAAACAGTCTGGGGGGGATCCTAGGAAAATGAACATGAGCTTTGCTAAAATAACATGCACTTACACCAGCAACTGAATCAATATGCTTCTTATTATACTTAAAATACACATCAAATACTACTTACCAAATGCTTTATTGCTACTAAATGAAGTGCTATTGTAAATGTTGTCAGTATACATCGGTATATTTTCCTTTCCTTGGCGACATTTTTTGATTGTAAGGCACTAAAACTTCACATTTTTGAATTAAATACATTCAAGAGTGTATCATAACTATCAAAAAATGGAAGATCTTTATAATTATATAAAAACTTCGATAAGCTATTTGGATTTGCTATGAACGTGAGCATGATAATGCACATAGTTTAATCAATACACCTTTCAAAGGAGCCCCATGTGGGAAAATGCAAAAGCTGTATCTTGCAGTCAGTAATAAATATTTCATTAAATTATCTGTAATTTAACTTTCACTCCAATTGGCAAACCTCTAATGGTATGTACTTTTTTCCTCTTGATTTTATTGCACTGGTAACATGCAATCATCTCACAGCCCTTTGCTTTCTGATCTATGGTATATTGCCTCACCTTAGATTAATCTCATAGTCATTAGCTCATTTAAGTAGGTAATATTTGACCATCTAATCAGCTTAAAGCAACCTGAGTAGAGTAGTAAGGGCTTACATTTGGCATTCAGAAACATTTCTGAAACAACAGGAAAGAAATTTGACAAAAATATATGGTCTAAATCATTCTCTTTATGCATTAAAATGCACAGTGTTTTTACTGACATAATTAAATTGCTCCCATTTCTGACTTTTTCATATTGAAAAAGTAAAGCTTTCAGTGTTTAGATGATAAGATGATTTAGATGTTTAGATAATTTGCTATGTTGTTTTAAAGCAGAGAATCCAGCAGTACCTACGCAGGCATTTACTCTTCTTGTGGAACATAGAAAGAATTGAATCCGTGCCATAGCTTCTTAGTATGACAGATTTCATAAAGATTTTTTATTTTCCTGTTTTAAGTATTCCTTTTCACTGCTTGCATTTGTATATACTATTACGGTGAATAGAAAAAATTCTGTTTATCATGTCATCCAGCTATAGAAAGAAATAGTATGTTCCGATTTCAAACTTGTCAAGTTTTTTGATACATAAACAGAAGTTCTTTTTCAAGGCTTTAATGTTTTCTGGGACGATAGTAAAGGCTTCTAGATGCTCTTGTAAATGGGTAACTACTGATCCTGATGCCAGATTTTTGATTGGCAGGTAAGAGTTGCTGCTTTTTTGGTGGCTATTACAGCATCTGCACCTTTGGGACAGTGGGGATGTTGCCCATCTCCAAGATTAAATTTTTTCAGAAACCTGAATGGAAATGAATGTAGAATAGTAAGGAAACTGAATATAGTCTCAATTAGGGTCTCATAAAATTTGTCTACAAATGGAACACAGGACACTAACAATTTAAGTACAAATTAATCTGTAACACAGATTAGCAGTATGAAAAGAAACCCCAGAGTAAATGGCCTTCCTCTCTGCGTGTCACAGTGAAGTGGTGCTATAGGTTAGTTGAGTCATCAGTGATCTAAAATAAATTGACACAATGTTTGCTTCTAAAGGCTTAGCTACTTGCTTTTATTTGTCAAAAGACCCTTGCCTTGCTTAGACTGAAGGTTAGATAAAATGCATTTGCTAAGACGTCGTCTCAGTTCTTTATAGGTAATCTTTTCTCTATGAAGCTTCATTTCTTAATCCCTGCACAATATCCAGCCTCAACTTTTTTGGTTGCTTGCCTCATAGGCTTGATACTATTCTTCCTCTCCAAAAATATGTCAGTAGCTTTCCACATTGCATCCTACTGCTTTGTCACATTCTTAGTTTATTTTAAATTAACGAAGCTTCACAAATTTCAAAATTTTCTATGCTAGGTATTTATTTTGACATAATCAAAGTTTTGATAGGCCTGCAAATTTGGTCCTGTTTGCCTAAAACCCAGCTGGAAGAACAAATCCTACAAAACCTAAACTCTTCCCTTCTTCAGCTGTAATTTCCAGCACTTTCCCATGGCCCTCAGCAAGTGCACATAGTAATAGTGCAGTAATCCATGAATCCCTCTCACAGTCCTCTAGATCTCTGAGGAGAAGTGAGACTCTATTTACCTATTATTCCATATTGAAATACGGCCGATTGTCAGGGTTTCCTTTGCTTTCAATATTCTGCATAGTCTAGCACAGGGGAATGGAAAGATTTGTATTGGATCTTATAACAAGAGCCTCAGGTAGTCCACGTTGTGAAGTAAGGGAAGACAACAACTGTTTCTTATGAAGTACATATAAAAGTACCCACCAGTTTAGACATGCTGGACTGAAAATAATCAGGAGTTTCCGTGTTACATCAACTTCACTTGCCATATGATTTTTTTTTTTCTTTTCCTTGCATATACTTGGTGCATTAAGCTTACAACAGAAGCTTTCAGCACAGTTCTTTCCAACATTACTCCCTAAGAAACACTTCTGAGTTCAGTGAATTGGCGGTAGGTCCTACCCTGAGACATACCTGCCACTTTGAGAGATAATTTATGACTACCATCACACTATAATTTTAGCAGAACTTCTTCTGATACTGCTATAACATCCATTTGTCATTTAGTTTGTTGATTAGCTGTTCATCTTCTTGAAAGAAGAGTACTGTATATTTTCCTTTAGAAAAGGGCAAACAAAAATTCCAGACACTAAAACCCAAATCCTACACTACAAATTCTAGCATTTTGGTTCAGGAAATACACTACATTTTATATATCTATGCTTATGTAATATTTTTTCATAGTCGAGTAGTTGTTAGATATAATTACTTGTGTTACCCAAATTAGGTTGCACGTGCAAACCAAATATAGAAGAAAAGCCAGAGTATACCTTCTTGAGCAAAGCAAAATTGTAACCCCAGCGGAGATTTGGTTTTATAGTTGTTTATATCTGTGCTAAAGACCAGTATTTAATCATGAAAAAAAAATACTTACTTTCAAAAATAATTCAGTAATTGACAGGGAAAAAAAGAACCATAGAACTATTCCAGTGGCTTGTCTGCAAAGTACACTGAAAGAAGAAACTGCAAAAAGGCTCTGGACCATGAAATAGAGTAAATAAAGCATTATACATTTAGAAAATAATAATGAAAACCACAGGAATGAAAAAGTAAAGAACATGGATCTTTTTCTCATGGCTAAATAGAATAAAAGTAGAGAATTTAAAGAATAAAGCTAGCCTCATAATGGCAAACTGCTAAATATTTTGATACTCGTTCTATTATTTAAGATGTCACAGTGCACTGCCATTAAAATTTTAATGGCATACCTGCTTTATCTGTGTGGCATACTCACGTCCAAAATGTGGCAATTGATTTGTTGAGTTTCACCATTCACACACAAGTTTGTTTTCTTCTTAAAAAAAAAAAAGATCTGAAATGCAATAGCTCCCAAAAGTGTCTGGTGACAGTGAAGTAGATACTGTTTATTCCTTTAGATGAGATGCATATATTCAGTGTCATTTTAGTTTTCATACTGTAGGGAAAAGAGATCATGGGTTTCTGTTTTCTCCATTCCCAAATGGCAGAATTCATTCTCTGGTGATATAAGGAAAGAACAGTGTTTATAGTTCTCTTTCTGCTGCAAACTCAAAATATGTCATAGCATCTGAAGCTGCTAGAGGCATTTTTCACATTCATGCATTCCTGAAGGGAGGATATATAACCAACAGGTGAGCATCTGAAAGACTAGTGTCCCTTTATGCTCAGTCTGTGAGTTTTCAAGGCTCGTTTCTTAACCATTGGGGGTTTTGTTGTTATTTTTAGTCTATCTGACAGAGTTTGGTACAAACATCTACATGGCCACGAAGGTGTCCTTGTTTTTCTTGGAGCCAGCCTTGCTCCTTCTAAATATGCATAGATACATACTTTGGGCTGTCTAGTCATGATTCACATGCCCAGAGCATAAAGTTTGGAACATGACATGTAGACTTTGAAATAGAGTCTCTTCAGTATGGGCTGCTTACAGAAGAGATCTATATGAAATAATGAGGTGCTTAAATTATTTGCCTGTGATGGAAGTGAAGATATTATTATGATACCACATTTATAATGATAATCTGCTTAAGTTAGCTGTTGGGTATCGCAGACTTCTCTGTTTTCTTCCTGAATAGATTGCTTACTTCTTTCGTTCAAGGAGTTCCTGGCTTGGGGTCTGATCTTGAGGGTTTGGTAAGCCTCAGATAATTCTGTAAAGCTGGAAATAAAGTTCTGCTTGGGCCTCAAATACTCAGGACATAGACCTGATGCTGTGCTAAACAGCCAGGATCCCAAAGGTAGGCTGCAGGAAGTCTTACAGATGCTGGTAGTCTTGGGATCCCAGATGGTATTTGCTTCCCTTTATCTCCCCCTCTTTTGAGGAAGGCAACTCAAAAGCCTGTAAATTCCCAAGAATGGATTAATCTGCCTCCTAAACTTGTTTTAGAACAACAGACTCAATCTGGGAACCTGAGCAGTGCACGGCAGGATGATAAAAACTTAAGATGGTTTCTGATAGACACGTGCTCGTGACTTAGTAAAAGTTTGCAAAAACTTCCTGTTCCCATCAAAAGGTCATTGCTGATGTATCTTAATTTTATAGGAAAAAAAAAATCTTACTGGAAAGTTCTCAGTTGTCTTGATTTGAGAAACGTAATCTTCACTAACTACATTCTGGAGTTTCAGTCAAAATTGAGTTAAAAAAACCATGAAAATTCAGGCTATTGTCGTAAACATACTGGAGCTGAGGAGCACATACAAGTGTTTGGAGTTCATAATTTCAAACTGGAAAGCAAAATTTTACATCGATGCACAAAATCATTTCTTTGATAGCGTGGATTCACTTAATGGAGCATAATGAGGAAATAAATTGATACCTCTGATTTCTAACCTCTTATTCCATTCATTATCTTTCTTTGATTTCCAGTAAGTATAATGATGCTCCTGTTTTCACATGTTCCTTTATTAAATTCCTTCCAAGAGAGGGAAAACCTACAAATATCCCAAATGCTGAAAATTCTCAACTGATTTTAATATTTTTCATATCTCACAGACCTACTAACAATGTTGATTATTGATAAAGGCTCGATTGTTCTTTAATTACTCTGCCATGATCTGGTATACAATACAAGCCCACGAATTATATGGCATATTGTAAGTGCATTGATTTTAATTGTATCTTCATCTACCAATGTGCATATTTCATTACTAAGCTTTATTTACTTGCATTTTAACATGATTATATTAATAATATTAACATGATTAATATTAATAAAACCCCTGGGTTATGTACATGAATAAGAAAACTATTACTGCATAGTTTTATGAGGCACCTGACATGAGGGTGCACTTTTATGAGTTGCAAAATTCCAAATATCAGCATTGGAACTGGGTGTGCAAATCATAAAGCTTCATCACTGTCACCCTGACTATCAGGTCAATATCTGTTTTATTAAATGACTTCCTATTGAAAAACAGGCACTCTGTGAAAGTGAGTATACTCCTCAGAATATGCTTTGTTGGGTAGAGAGTTAAAACTCTTCTTATCCTCTGTGGCCCTGATGATCTGACTTTCTGAAAATTATTGTTTGGCTTTGAGGAGGTTTCCCCTTAGATTTGTAAGAGATTTCCCCTGCATCTGTAGGTTTAAAGCTGAGATGAGTGTTGGATGCAAATCTGTGACTTTCTGCATGCTCTTATGGAAGGTTATTATGCATAAAATGAAAACAGTAAGCTCCTTAAATTGTCTTTCTAAGAAAAGATTGAGCACCCATTGCCTGAAACAAGTCTCATTCCCTTTTATATTGAATAAATTTTTAGAGCAGTGTTACATTAGCTTGAGTAAAATGACTATTGTTATTGACTGATAATAAGACAATGCTAGTTTAATTTATTATATCTGCTTGTTTATTACAGTCATATTATGAAGATGACATTTATGTATCAGCTTTGATTTGAGCAAATAACTTTGACATTCAGCAACAAAAGGTCAATCTCTCAATTTTTCTTTGAAGTTTAGAGTTCTATTGTTCAAATACGAACTTTCTCCTCTTTGCCTGCACCCAGTTTTGTACAACAGGATAAAAATAGCCAGGTGAAATCAAAAAGAATTGCATGCATCTGGTCATGGGACAGTCATGTATTTCCTTTATTTTGCCCATTCCCCTTTAAATCCAAGAAAAGGAGAAATTACAGTCAGATTTAGTAAAGGGGAAAAGCCATCAATACCCATTGTGTAAGTATGAAAACTGGCTTAGACGTTTTTCTTCCCATTCTTATAATGCTGTCTTTTCACAGACAAGTTCTCATCTGAAATGCCTCTCTCGTTATACCCACATTCAAAAAGACTTGTATCCTGAATAATTAAAAGGCTATTGTAATCTCCTATTCATAATATCCAATACACTGCAAAAATGCCATGTATCACTTTTTGAAAAACAATTAAAAACGTAAGAGAAGCAGATGGTATGGCATTTTGAAGGTGGTAGACTGCAAAAAGATGCTGAGTTCATTCACATGGTTGCCTTGTTCAATTAAAAAAGATGCCTTGTTAAACCCAGTGATCTCTGTAGGACTGATGATCTCACACTTCACATTTAACTATGCACACATAATCACTTTTGGAGTCTTCCAATAGCTGACATGTTACATTCTTGAAGGAAAGCCAAGGATTTCTGTACTGCAACATAACACAAGAGAATGTATTTTGAACAGAGATTAGGGTAATGGTTGAGATTCAACAGTCTTTGGACCAGAATTCCATTTTGATTTCTGAAGACAAAATCATGATCCTCTACTGATAAATCCTGATTTAGAAAAACTGGAATAATGTTTTCTAGACTGAAGGAGAATAACTGAAAGCCTTGAGACAGAAAAATGGCTGGATATATCATTGCATTTTGAGCATATGTCTTGGTATTCCTAGGCACTTTAAAGCTGCTTTAGCTTTTATTTTTTGCTCACTTTCTAGAAGAAAAAAAAAATCTATGCTTTAGAGCAGTGGATACTGTGCAAAGAACACTTTCTGTGGATATGTATATTTCATTAATTGAAGGCTTTAATTTTGCAATCAGAATGTAGGGATAGAAAGCTGTCATTCATCTTCAATTCTGAGTGAGCTTTTTACTCTCAGTATTACTCACCTTTTCTTTACAATGGGAAAGACAGCTCATGGTTCACAATGTTAAGTGAAAATGAATATATTAAAACAGTACTGGTGACTGCAAGTGTTAATGACTTCCCCTTGTTTCTCTCCGATACTGAGGCTATTAATTGTCTGCCAATTTTGTCTTGCCTGTTTTCAAATATTGCCAGCCTTTGCTGAAAAGATGTGGAAAATGTTCCCATTAGGAACAGGAAACAAATAGTCCATGCTAACCATAATTTTGTCTTTAATTGCTTGCTCATGTATTTTATTTCCAAAGCCTCCTGGCTTACAAGTACATGAATACATGGCACTCATTTAAAGATCAGTGTCTAGTCTCATTCCTCTGTGAATGAAACATATGTCGTATTTCCTGATTTATTAGTCTTATTCAAACTATGCTTTGAAGATAGAACCGGGAATTTCTTACTGTTTCTGTCACCAGACAGTCCTTTTCACAAAAAAATTAATTTATTTATACAACATTTTGTGAACTAAGGGGTATGATATTTTCATTTTTTCAATCAGAAGGATACATTAAAATTATGGCTGAACAGTTTAACAAATGTGGGACTAGGCTCCATATGTTTTGTACTAAATTTTTTAGGAAAGCCCAAAACCCCAATCCTGTACCTTCAGGTGGAGCTGTGCAGGTGCACATTGAAGCAGAAACACAGAAAAGGTCAGCCTGAACACTGCTTTAGTATAGCAGGAAGCTACTGGTAACAAATGGAAGCAGAAGCATTGCCATAAATGTCAGGCACGCAGAATGGGGCAGTTGTGTGTTATTTGGTGGTAGCCAGCTGGCTGATCAGCACAGATGTTTTGGCTACTCACTTAGTAGATTTACAGCTCTTAGCAGCAGAATGTGCTGATTCTTCCTCACCCAACTGACAGGAGGTGGTAGAGGGAGCGAAAAAGGAAGCTGAAGGTGAGAAATAAAGGATCAAAGGGCACAAAGCTATAGTGAATTAGGCTTTATTACAGTCACTATACTCAAAACAATTTATCCAGCTGTGATACAAGGCTGAAATGGTCCAAGACCTTTGCTCTGGGTTTGGATTGAGAGGCAGTGAGACTGTGCAGATGCTGAGGGCAGGATAACAATGTCAGATACTTTACCCTAATGCTACCATCAGTCTCCTACTTAAGCAGTTTTCTGACTTGGAATTTTGTTATCGGATTTTTCCATAACCTCACACGCACTGTGTTCTAGCAAGGGCAATGTGCTCCATAAGAACACAGTAATAGAAACTTGAACTGTTCTGTTTTATAAAGGTGCTGTACTCTGTGATTATGATACACTGAGAAAGTATGTGCATACCATACTCCAGTTCTTTATGTAGTGATCAGGTTGGCTTACGCACTTACCTAGTTTTAAGTTGTGAAGTTTCTCCTTTCAGTAAGGCGGGAAAAAGCTATTTTTGTGTTCACTGAAACATAAATAATCCTGTACTTATCCAGGGACAGATAGCTTTGGATTTCATAGTTTGCTATAGGGATTTCATCTTAGGTCATCATCACGGAAAATTTATGAGATGCTTCAAGTGCTGTATCTCAAGGTCACCTGAAAAATATCTTCATTTGATTTGGAAGCATCACTTGTCTGTTTAGTATTTTTAATTTGTGTGTTTATTAACATCCTGACTTACAGAGGTCCTTGGCAGCAAAATCTGAAATTTGGTGGGTATTAATTTATATGTGTTTTTTTAAGGTAACCACAATGGCATAACAGTTGTGATTACACAAGCTGAAGGTAGTCAAAACAAATCCAGAAAACATCACAGCCCCAGGAGAGATAAGTGAGATTTGTCCATTTGAGCCTACTGGAAAAAGACTGCACAGTAGATACTGTGCAGTCATAAATTTGTAATGTGTAGCCATTGTGACTGGAGGGATAAATATTCAGTACCTGTTATTACCTGATAAAGTCATAAATATGTATGGATCCATTTTATGTGACAATTAGAGAATCTAGTTTTAGCATCTGCTTTTACCTGATAAACAACATTTATTATTTTAAATAAAGGAAAAGCAATAATTTACAAGCTATAGGCTCCATGAAGAGGTGAAGCAAAGCTAAGAGAAGGGAGGAAGAAAGCGGTGTTTTAGATGCACATCCCCTGTCAAACAGGAGGCTGTGCAAACAAGAACTACATGTACTATCCTTCTATAATTTTTTTGAAAATACTCCTTTCTGCTTTTGGAGTACATTTTTAAACAATTGAACTGAGTTTAATTTTAAATAAAACAGAGTTATGGACAAATATGGCCATACCAAATATGTTTATTTTGTAGATCAAGTTTAAATATGAGTGCTTACCAGGATAGCTGATTTGTATAGCCCACCTCTGGTGGAATATTGGATCAATATGTTCTGATAATCCATTGTCACAATGGTCACATAACAGCCAATGTACAAATAATTAGAAAATCTAAGTCAAGAATTGCTATTTTACTTTATAGTCTTAGTCTTGGGCCATAACTTGCATGCTATTTTGCTAAGTGCAAAATATTTGGAGTCCTTACTTTTCCTTCCCAGCAGAGGCAGTGGGAGAAACTGATGTGAAATTCAAATTTCTTCCTTGCCAGCCGATAAGGTGAGAAGCAGTTTTAAAAGTTACTGCCTTTCTTCAGAGGTTTTAAACTCTCACTGCTGTTTGTCAATATCAATTATTTTCTGTCTTTTATAAGTGCCATTTCCTTAAAATATTGCTTTATGATGAGGAATATATCTTGGCAAGATGGCCCCATAAAACATAGAAGTGTAGTTGTGAGAAATGGAGAATGATGTGTAAAATAAATGACTATTTTCTGTATGTTAGAAAAGCACAGGAAGGAACCCAGAGAGCCCAGAAGTTTTTGGATTTTGAGTCTGTGCTGTCTCTTGCTCTTTTTAAGAAAATTGCCCAACTGTTTCTGATGTAGAAAAGCGTTTTGGTACCATTGACATTCCTGCAGTTCTTTCCTTTGAACTCCTGTTTTGGCTGCCACTATTTCATTCCGCTGCTGCTGTCTTCTCACAGACCTGTTTACTGCACACATTTGCTCCTGCCTGGTGCTCCTTTCAGTTGTCCTCATCTCATGGCTGATCACAGCCCTTTATTCCTGCTGACAAAGTCTGGCAGATGGGCTGTGTGACATAAAAGCCTTTGATTCTGAGTGGAAAGAGATGGTGGTTGAGTCTTACGGGAGGAATGGAGTACTTTATTTACATGGATGGCTCATGGGAAATAACACCCTACACCTGATATTCATAGGTTAAGGTCCAACCTATGAACATATATAGAATTAATTTGACATGATACTTCTACCTTTATTTTTCAATGAGTTTGGAGCCACTCCTGGAAATCTGGTTATTTCATAAGGTATGAAGATAAATTATCCACTCTTTCATTCTTTGAAAGAATAAATGCATTTATTTATCTGAATAAATTATCTGTTCTTTAAATGGCCTTCATAACGCGGATGTGAAGAAAGGCAAAGAAGCTATCATCCTTACTGAGTTTTAGTAGTAGCAAAGACATTTTTGTTTTACAACATCTCTTCCTAAACAAGGTGCATCCTGTCACTCTTTCTCCCTGCCCTTTAATGTGGGCAGCCTGAGGATGAATGGCCAAAGCAGAGGTCTGCCATTTCCCCTCAGTGACAAATCCCTCAGAGTCCACTGCCAGCTGCAGTGGTTCTGTCTTAAGGCAATTCAGGATTTCCTTACTTGAAATGATTATAATTCGCTCTCTGATGATCCTGCCACCCCCCTCCTCTGTCATACCAGGTCGGTCTTATATGAGGTCTTTCAAGGCTGTTCCTGCAGCTGGCTAGATGATGACAGTACAAGATGTAGCGTGTTCTTCTTTCTCGGGAAAATTCAAAGAACGATTCTGACAAAATTAGTACTCAGCTTGATGCTATGCGTGATTTATAAAAATAATAATAAATTATAAAGTGGTCATTGATAAAACTCATGAAAGACACAAAAAGCCCCAAAACAATAATTAAAAGCAGATGGTTAATGTGAATTTGTGACTGGGTATTTTACTGGAACCAAAGACAAGTCATATTTAAGGACAAGGTATTGAGCCCACAAGTTTAGAGACACTGTCTGTGAAAGCAGTGACTTTGAAACCACTTAGGTTTCATAAAGTGCCTGTGTTGATATTTTAGTTCAGATGAAGAACATGCTTTTAAAATCTTACCATTGTGAAACATCCAGTCTGAGAGACCAGGCTGGCTATAGTCCAAAGCAATATCTACCAGAAAAGGGTGCAGTGTGGGCATGCAGCTGCATGAGAGTTCTCTGAGTGACCTGATAGCAAAAAGAGTTGGTGTGTAAGGCAGTCTGTGGGATAATACATTATTTTGCAAATAGATGTGGGTATATTTATGGTCATATGACCAGGATATTGCATACCATTCTAGTATCCGTAGTTTCAAAGGATTATAATGATGCAATCAGAAACTGTGAAGCTGAATCAAAAAGATTTCTTGGACTAGAAGAGATACCCATCTGGATCTGCAAAGTGGTGGGGTTTTTTCTTTGATTCGTATTCTAAAAAGTTTAATTATTGTGACTAAGAACCTTCAAGATCATTATGGACTAAGAAGCTTTTTAACAGACTTGACAAAAGGTATGTTGTAAACTAATCATTGGAAGATAGACAAATTGAAATTGTCTATATGCATCACTTTTTTTTTTTTTTTTTTTTTAATGCTGGGGATTAATGCCGGAAGCTGTACAAAAGCTTTCATGGAAAGTCATGATGTTTTCATCTTTTGATATCCCCAGACCAGGACAGAATGCCTTCCTGGAACATGTAATCTAGCTAAGCACAAATTACAGATCTACCTAGTGCAGGAGAACTGTGATACATGCCAGGTCGACCTAAATGATACCAAACAAATAGTCCTTTCCAGCCCTAAAATCCATGAATCTCTGTTACTAAATTTGTAGATGCCAACCTTTTACACAACTGACTCCTCATTTTGAGTCACTTTATAACCATCAGTTACCTGTTAGCTGTGCTATCTAGTTTCCAGCATGCTCTTGTTTCTGGAATCAGTAAATCTCTGTCCTGCACATTCTCAAGGCACTTCTCCCAGGCAGTGCTTTCATGCAGATAAGGTATTCTACAAACAAAAGAGCGCAATGCTCTTGTGACAGGTGGTGCTGTGATGTAACCTTAATTAATCAAACATACTGCTTGGGATTTTTTCCAGAGATCCTTACAAGAACACTCAGTAGCTGAGGTTGTGGGTGGCGGAAACGTGATTAAAAGGAGATCTGATATTATTTCAATTTCTGTCGTTATTTAAAAGACAATTGATTTTGTCCTTTCGTTTTATCTCAGGATATTTTCCTGAGATAAACCCTATAAAATTTTAAACTTTTCTGCTAAAATGTGCCATAGGACTTTTGAATTTTGTTTTCTACCCAACCTCATCCCAGCCTGGGGAAATGAGATTAGGGCCAGGAGCTGTATTTTTAATAACTGTATTATTTTCTTAGGAAGCTACAGTGCTCCATACATCAGCATGGAGTGGCAGTTGATGTTTGAAATGAAGATAAGAGATTCTGTTGAGTGGATGGGGGTTTTGCCACACTGTTTAGAGAGAAATGTGTTGTATTCTGACCTCTAAACATTGACAACTTAAAGAATCTTGGAGACTGGGCCGTTGATGAAGGGAACAAATAAAGGCATTTTCCATTCTTAGATCTAGTTTTGAGTGATTTAGGGTAGGTGCTACAAATAGAACTTGATCTATAAATAAAATTTGTTAATATAGGGCCATATATTAGAGCACGGTGCTAATAATGCCAAGGTCATGGTTTCGATTCACTTAAGAGTTGGACTTGATGATCCTTCTGGGTCCCTTCCAACTCAGACTATTCTATGATGCTGTGATCTGTAGCTCTCTGTAGATTATTAGACATTTATAGTGGAATACTAAAGAGCTCAAATGAACCAAATTCTCACAACAATGAATAAGAAACAATTTTACTTGAAAAGTTTAATGGTCTATAACATGAGTAATGGAAGAGAAGTAATTCATATATGACACAAAAAATCTATATGATACGTGAATATATAATATATGCAGTTGGTGCACATATAAATAATGAAAAAATAGATATATTTATCTAAATACAATAGTTAAGACCATTTTGAAGACCAGTAATAAATAGTTTACCTTTTAGAACAGAAAAATCTGTATTTAATCTGTGCTTAAAGAAGCTTTACACTGCAGAGAGAATCCTCTGCATGGACGCACACTCAGCACCTGGGGACAGTATCCTGGTGCTGAATCCTGATTTTACTGTCTTTTATAATGGTACAATGATCTTAATCTCTATGAGGTAATCCAATACTAGCATTTTAAGGCAAATTATTTTAGACTTAAGGCTACTTTCTGTGCAAACTTATTTGCCTGATTTTCACCTGTGAAAAAGGTCTGTCTCTAAGAGAACCACCTGCCTCTAGGATCTCTGACTTTTCCCTGTTGTCTAACTTCCTAGACACCTAAGTAAAACTAAGAGGATTTAAACTGCTTGTGTAGCAGCTTGCGCAGACTTGTATACACTAATTTACTTTCTTATTCTATTTCCAAGTAGTTATCAATTATTATTTCTAAAATTACCTTAAACTAAACAGTGTGTGGAGTTGTGTGCACTCACACAACTAAATGAACAATGATTAAATGTTAGCTTTATAGCTCTGCTGCAGGCTAGAAAAATCCAAATAATGGATGTAAACCCAACAATAAATAAAGTCCTTCAGATGTATCAGCCACAAGTCAATGACATTCACTGAAGACTTTGACTTTCTCTCCTTCATAGCGATATGTAAATTCAGATACATTTTCTTTTTCAAAAAGTTTCTTAGAAGACAGTTGTTGGGTTTTTTTTGCTTGCTTGTCTTGAAGGAAGCTCAAAAACTAAAATTCATTGCTGAAGTGCTTTATTAGCATTCTTACTGCTCAGTGACACGGTCTGTTGTTTTATGTCCTGCAAATTAATAGCATCAAGGCCAATTGCTTGGAGGCAGCATAAGTATTTCTGTGTTTAGAAATGAAAGGAGCTCTGGGAATTATATGAAAAATATGTTTCATTAAGTAGGGAGAAGTAGGGAATGATATGCATTTAATTTAAGACATTGTAGGAAGTGCCTCACTTCATGTGTTTGCAGCTAGGGAAGCAGATGTCCTGTTAAAGTGAACCTGCTGTCCAATTCACTCTTGCATTCTCAACCAAGCACATTTTCAGCTCAAAAACAATACAACAAGTGGGAGTAAATTTGGTCAGGAGATTGAGGCTTATATAATTTTTTTTCCCAGTTGACTCTACACAGATTTATTCCATAAGCAGATATGTTTCTCTCCTGAATCAGAGTTACTGTAACTCTCAGAAAAAAGCTTTGAGTGGTATAAACTGTTGCTATTCACCCTACCTCTTGCCAAGTATCTCTGTCACGGTCACTTTCCTCACTTCTCAAATAGGTTATGAGGGGAAAAAAATCCAACAAAGCAGTGCTCTGAGTCAAAAAGTAATAGGAGTTTCTTTACAAACATTATTCTGCATTGATATGCTTTTGAGCCTATTCTGCAAAGTGATACAGTCTAATTCTGATGAAAGATGCTCTGCATCTATGAAGCTCCTCATCCTGGCCTGCAGCCAGCTGAGAGCAGCTCCCCAGGAACACTGAAGCAAGGGATTTGTGTTCTGAGAGTCAGGGAGATAAGTTGCTGCTGCAGGTATGTGCTACTCCTTCTTACTGTTCTCTGCCAAAATGCCATGGCCAAGGGACATGGCAGACAGCTGAGGTAGCTTTGGGGAAGTTCATGGCAGTGCTTTAGTAATAAAACAAAATTAAGAAGGGGTGAAGCTTAACAGTTATGAAGGCACATCTTAACAACTGTTATGCTTGTTACGCTTATAGAAATGTGTAGTAAGTACTCTAAACAATCAAGATTTTATTTCTTGCTTGAAATATGATGAGCTACCTAAAACTTTGCTGCTGATCAATGTCTGATTGTTTTTAGTATGCAGCACTGATCACATGCAGCCCTTATTTCCCAGTTCAGAAACAGACTTTAAACATCAAGAATATGGATTTTCTCGTCTTCATCTTACAAGGACCATTAGAAACAGAGCAGAAAGGTTCAAAGCCATTGACTCCTTTTTGTCTTTAATCTCCAGCTTCAGAAGCAGCAAGTTGAGTAAAGAGTTGCTCTGCCCAGAAAGTGTGCTGACTGGGGAGTATTGGTTTAACTGCTGGATCATTCCTGAAGGTTGATCTTTTGAAAGGGCTGGATGATGAGAATAAGAATGTGAATTTATAAAATGGCTCAATGTCTGAACTGCAGTATCACATCAGCATTTGAGTGTGTCAGGTACAGACCTTGATCAGTTATGAATAAAATAGGTGTCATGCGTTGAGGTAAGGACAGGGAGAGATCACTCCCCAGTTATGTCACAGGCAAAACAGACTTGGGGAAATTAATCGAGTTTATTAACAATAAGTCAAAGTTAGGATACTGAGAAATAAACCCAAATCTTAAAAATACCTTCCCCGACCCTTTTCCTGGACTTTAATTTATTCCTGAATCCTCCACCTCCTCCCCACCAGAGGAATGGAGAATGGGGGGTTTGAGTTCATCATACGTTGCTTCTGCTGCTCCTTCCTCCTCAGGGGGAAGACTTCTCATACTTTTCCTCTGCTCCAGCATGGAGTCCCTCCTACATGAGACAGTTCTTCATAAACTTCTCCAATATGAGTCCTTCCCTTTGGCTACAGTTCTTCACAAACTGCTCCAGCTCTCCCTTCCAAAGGGTGCAGTTCCTCAGGAACAGCCTGCTCCAGCATGGAGTACCTACAGGTCACAAGTCCTGTCAGCAAACCTGCTCCAGCATGGGCTCCTCTGTCCATAGTGCTGAAGGTCCTGCCAGGAGCCTGCTGCAGAATGGTCTTCCCACAGGCTCCTTCAGGCATCTCCCTGCTCTGGTATGGAGTCCTCCATGGGCCACAGGTGGATCTCTGTGTCCGTGGGCTGCAGGAGGACAGTTGCTTCACCATGGGCTGCAGGGAAATCTCAGCTCCAGTGCCTGGAGCACTTTCTGCCGCCGTGTCTGCAGGGCTGTTGCTCTCACATATTGTCACTCCTCTCTCCTCTGGCTGCAATTGCTTCTGTGCAATAAATTTTTCCCTTCTTAAATCTGTTCCCACAGAGGCGCCACTGTTGCTGATGGGCTTGGCCAGCGGTGGGTCTGTTTTGGATCCAGACATGGAGGAAGCTTCTGGCAGCTTCTCACAGAAACTGTCCCTACAGCCCCCCTGCTACCAAAACCCTGCCACACCAATCCAATACAGGAGGTGTACACTTACAGCAATGAAAATATAGTGAACCTAGCCAAACCTCCTGAAGGAGAAATGGACAAAAACCCCAAATATTTTGTAAATATGTATCACCAGCTGTCTGTTCATATTATTTAGTTCTATGATGAAGAACTCATCATTCTCTGAGTTTTGATTGTTTGTATTTAACTACAACTCGCTTTACCCTTTGGTCTGGGTAACTCCTTTTCCTGTAATTTTAAAGTGACTGAATGATTTATCTTTTAGCTTGGATCTTTGCTCACCTGAGGTTGCATGCAATGTCCAGAGGAATGAGAATCTGCAGGCCATTTCAACAGAATTCAGAACTTCAGTAAAACCTCAAACAGTTGCTTAGCTTTCAAACTGTGTGCCACAGAATCGATGAGCCTGGAAGCAATTTATAGAGCTTTTCTAGTCCAACTCTCTTGCTCAGAGCAGGGTTATCTAGAGCAGGTTGGTCAGGACTATACCTAGTTGTGTTTTGAATATCTGCAAGGCTGGAGACTCCACACCTTGACCTCAGGACCTTTTCTGCCTACAGGATTTTCAAGTCCCAGCTCCCAGCACATGCTGGTGCATGGGGTTACCCTTCAGGTGCAGGAATGTGCATTTCTCTTTATTTAACTGCAGGAGATTCCTGTCAGCCCAATACTCCAGCCTGTCCAGGTCCCTTTGGTTGGTAACAAAACCATCTGGAGTATCCTGCCAATTTTTTATCATCTGGAAATGGAATGGGAAAGCCCTGTGTTTTACCAGTATACCATCTGAAACACCACTGTAGCAAGATTTGAAACACGGTCTTTTAAAATTCATCATTTTCTGGACATTGTTAGAATTTTTTAAACTCTGTAAAACTTGTGCACTTTTAAAAGAGCCATAAAAAGAAATTCAAGTAAGCCCCTTGTTATCAAGTGTACATATAAAGTGAGCAAATTTAATTAACCTTATGATCTTCTCAATAAATGTCCCCCCAAAATAACTGTAATCTCTTAATTAAAAAGATATGGTTGAGTTGATAACTTTAAATATTTAATTATATCATTAAAGAGAAAGGAAGGTGTGGTAGTTGAAGTACTAATTGAGGAGACTTAAATTAAGTTCTTAACTTTACTGAGATTTTTTTTGTGACTTGACATAGACCTGCTAACAGAGAACTGGCAGAGAAAGCCTGAATCATTCGCTCACACTTCACACAATGAGAAGAACCATATGGCAGACATCTCATGTAGTAAGGGTTCCTAGAATACTCTTTTATGTGCTCCCACTCACTGCAAACCTCAAACTCATCCCAAAACTGATAAAAAAGTCTCTGTCTATAAAAGGTAAGGGTTGTGTTGGTGGTTGTTTTTCCAACTCTGTTCTTGTTAGATGTTAGTTTAGTATGGCATGTATTTGACAGAGCTAGATACAAAGGTCTCTGCAGAAGTGTTGTTGCAGTCTTGCTAGAATTTTGAAATACCAGAAAGCTTCTGTGCACATGTGCCTTTCTTCCAGTATGAAATAGAAGCAGCAAACTGGAAAGCTACGGACGGACTGAGATAGATACAAATCACGAGACACCCATGGATTGGCCTGACTGAGAGAACAGGTTTAGTGCCTATGGGATAGATCAGACATAACCAGGGACAAACCATTTTAGGATGATGGTATTTTCATTGCAGGGTAGGTAATTTTATTTCCAGGATTTGAAACATCATGAGGTTATTGTGGAGAGAGGTTATTATTTGTCACAAACCCAGCACCTACATTGGATTCCTGATATTTGGTATCCGAGAGTTATAAAGTGCATTGCAAAGAGCTACGTTTTGAAGATGTTTTGTATGTCTCCCTTAAGGTTTAGGACTGAGAGATCAAAGGTAAAGTGACTGTTTTGTGTGTTTCCTATTTGAAAGTCTGATCTGGACTACTGTAGCTTTGATTTCAGCTAGGGTCTAGAAATAGAACATCTTACACCTGATCTCCCTGGAAGGCTCCATGCAATAGCATTCTTGTGATGTTTAGGAAGACAGACTTGCAGTGGTAGCATCAAGGCCATGACATTTTTTACTCCCAGCCTGCCATCAGTTTCATATACAATGGCATTCTTCTGGGTGTCTTACCTTGGGAATGCAGTTTCAACTCTTTCCTCCACTGGTTTTAGATGGGAGGAAATAACAAGTGAAGGTATATTTCACTATATAATACAACCTTGATATTTTTCTGTTTTTTTAATGAGAAGCTTTGATAGCACAAGTTTTCTAGAAGGGGTTTTGGACTGTGTGTATTAGAGAACCAATCTGTAGGGGTTAGTGTCCCTAACATTTTCTCCTGATTAATAGCTGAAAATGTAATATTATGGCTTGGGGGTTTTTTGTGTGTATCCCACTTGAAAAGCCTGTCTTTTTCAATGCACTGTGGAGGATACCTAGGCACTTGCTTAGTTTTAGCCTGCAATCTCTCTCTGATGCAACTTCACATTTATAACATAATTGCAATGCTCTCTTATCTCACAGGGGGTTACATGGCTAGATACACTAAATCACGATGAGATTCTGAGGGACAAAGGTCTGTAAACCACACTGAGAAGAATAAATGGAGAACAGCTTGAAATTTTCAAAAGGCAGAAAAGAAGACACATAAGATATTAGTGTTATTACTGTTGACTGCCCTACAAAAATAGAAACAATGCACTTTTCGTATAAACAGCTCTTACTTTGCATTTTAGGAAGAAACAAAAGGAAAAAAGAAATTAAGTAAAATTTGCATGTGAGAGCACAGTGCAACTCCTCTGTAAGATGTTGTGCTATGTATTCCAGCCAGACGTGTGAAATTCGGGAGGTACTTTGCAAGTAGAAGTGAACCACCTCTTTCTTCTTTCCTTTTGGGGAGCTCAAGAGGTGAAAAATCTGACACAGCCTCTAAAAGGACGAGCCACTAAGGCTGTGAGAGGTTACCTAACAGTAGCTTTAACAGAATTATACGAGCATGTAGTAAAACACATGAAATACATTCTTCCTTCAATTACGCCTCAAACTTATTCATGACCTATTAGTTGCTGGCAGGAGTGGATTGCAGAGAAGCCCTTATACAGGTGTTTAAATTTGGCATTGCCTAAATCCACCAGAGTAACACCACATAGGGTGTTTGTGGGCTGGACACTGGCATTTCCTGCAACCGTACTCAGCTGCTCACTCACCAGTCTGCTGAGACAGAGGTAAGGAAGAAAGAACACACCTAGGCTGGCCTGGGCTGCAGCAAGGAAAAATCCTTCCTAAGGATTAAATTTAGGATTTTTAGATTAAATTTTAAAAGATGACATTGTGTTAGATCCTTGCTTTGAGAACTCATAACAAAACTACAAAAACTGTCATCCTCAGGTTTTTTAGTCGTTATGCTGGAACTTCTTAAAGGAAAATTGGCTGAACCAATTTGCCAGTATGGCAGAATATAATCTACTCTGCACTGTTCATCATCTGCTGTTACATATAATCAGTTTTATACACACACATTAGACAACTCTTATTCCATTTTCTTATTTATAATAAGGTGATGATTTCTAAACACTGAAGACTGGACCTCCAGAGAGAACTGTTATCTCCAAGAACACATCCTGATACAAAAAGCTCATCAGCTCTCTTCCAGATTAACAGTACTGTGTTAGCCATTTGATACAACAAAGCAAAAGCCTTTTTCTGTCTTCTTTTACATCCTGTGCTTTTTTTTATTTCAGCTTACATGGTCCACAAAAATAATCTTGGCATAGGAACAGTTAGGCACTCTTGCAATGCAGAAAATAAAAACTCTGGAATGCCTTCCCTGAATATAAAATTTAACCTGTTTAATCTGTTTACAATGAATGTTAAAAATTGTAAATAAACTTGACATCACCAAGAAAGCATACTGTGACACCCCACACCCCTGGGAAAAAAAAAAAGAAAAAAAAAGCCATCTTGAAGTTCTAAGGTTCTATGGACAAGTGTAAGCACGATGTTATTTCTAAATGAAAATTTTTGCCAAATTTTATAGATTAGGAATTCAGATGGAGATGTATATTTTTATATGTCAATTTTTCATTCATTTACATTATTACAGTATGAAATTGCAGCTGCTCTTATCCCATATCATCATAATCAAGTAAATGCTGGAAATACAACATAATCATAGATTTTAAGGGAGACAGAAAATGCCAGGATGTAAAGCTTTTATGTACATACATTTCTGTTCTGCCTTTTTGTAACTTTACAGTCATTACTTAATACAGAGTGAACATAAAGAAGAAATTCCAATTTACTTTTTTTTCTGTTCTTCTAGGTGGTAAATAACTCTGGGTTACCACAAGGAATGACACAGAAGGGTGCAGAAAGGATGTGAGACTTATTTTGCAGAGGAGGAAAATGAGACAGAGGTTTTCCAGGCAGCTCTCTGCAATGTCAGCTTTTCCAGTAGTGTTGCCTTTTCTGGGCAGCTTAGCCCTGCCTTGTTTCGCTTCGTTGAAGCTGCCTGTGCTGCTTAGGCAGTGCTGACACACGGGCAGCCATGGTGTCAGAGAGCAGCTCGCCACACCTTAGCTCCCCTTGTCCTCCAGGTGACCCCAGCACCAGCTTTGCTAGTGAGGCTGAGAGTTTGGGATGGGGTAACAGCATCTTTTGGGTTTCATACTGTCCTATTGCCATTTGCTAAGGTGGGCTGTGTCTTAATAAGAACCTAGTGATTAGATTAGATTAAATTAAATTAAATTAAATGACGGGTTATTTAATTTTGGTTCATTTTATTTGTTATCAACTTCTACAACAGTATCTTTTTTCAAAAATTTATTTTCTGATTAGCTTTCTTATTATTCATGAGCTGCATGATTAGCAGAGAGCTTTTCACAGTTGTCAAGGAAGTTCTTACTGGATTTGGTTTTTGTTTTGCTCTTTCTTAGTGACATCCTCAAAGCAAAGATTTAGAGTGTGGATTCACGTTATTAAACTACAGTTTATCTCTAATAGTGTAGAGGTGTCTTTTTGTCATGACTTCAGTTTGTGCATCTTATTACTAAGTTACTTCAAGAGAGGGATTCATTAAATGAACATCTCAGTTGCATGAACTAGGTACCTGAAATCATGCCTATATTTCCTGTTGTCTTCATAGTTTTCTATATCTTACTTTCCTTGTCTCTCCATTTTGAAAAGGAAGCCTTGTTTCATTGTATAACTCTATTCCCCAGATTTATACATCATTCAGTGTTCCTTTTACTTTCCTTTCTTCATCCCTTCCCATATCAATTTTATATCAAGGTGACCTTAATTGAGCTTGGTAATATAATGTAGTGTTGTCGTAGGACCACCAGGCATCACATTTATTATCCACTAGCAATTTTTTGCTGAAAATTCTGCTTGCCACCAGGAAAAGAGTAATGGAACTAAGATGTATACTCATTCACATATTGATGTTGCTCTGAAGGCATTTTTTTTTTTAATCCATGCCTCTAAATTCTGCAGTTCATAACTCATCATCATGGAAGAGCAAGAAGTTAGATGAAATTTAATTGCGTGAAATTTCAAAGATGCAAATTGGCCAGGGAAGGGAATATTTAATCTATTAAGTTTTGAAAAGCATCTGATGCTAACATTAAAAAGGCTCTAGAGGCAACAGAAGTCAGTGTGTGATGAAGTTCTTCCCTGTGAATCTGTTTTGCACAGTCTCCTCATAAACTGAAAAAAGCTTCTATATATCTGCATTTGCAAGTGGGGCAGAGAAAGGCACTCACTGCAGTAATGACATTAAGCCTCTAATTCCCATACTACTCTCTCAAGCAACTTGTGAAACATTATGCTTATCTGCAGCTTTAATTTAAAGATAGAAGTAAGTTTAAACCACTCAATAAATGTGCCAGCAATGCTGTGTTTTCCCACTGGTAGCTAGTGGGTAAGTGTAAAAGCCTCTCACTTCAGGCAAGCTGGTTTGTCTGCATCTTAAATGGCCACAGAGCAAATCAGTGATTTTTCCAGTGCTGTGGCTTTTTTTTTTTTTTGGCCAGAAAAGTATGACTTGGAGAAGTACATCAATCTCAATGAAACCCTAGGCAGCTAGATGAGGGAAGGAGTGTCCCACACACACCAGATTTAGAGGCCAGTTCTCTAGCAATGAGATGTGAGGGAGTCTCATGTTTGGTCCCAGCTACTTGACCTAATTTGAGAGGGAAAGAAGGGAAGGAAAGGGTGCTGCAGTGCTCTGACATGAAATTTGAATGTTTGCAGGAAGGAAGACTGCTCAAGATGTCTAAAAGTACTTTCCCTTATCTCCCGAAGATACTGTGGTAACCTTAGCAATAGTGACTGTGAGCTGTTAGGAGTAGCATTAGGCCCGAAGGAAGGAACTGGCTATCCAGATGCTTAATAAAGAATGGATAACCAGACAAATTATTCTGGGAAAGCACCTCTTTGGCCTGAGACTATGTGATAGCTTCAAAGTTTGATGTGTAGTATGTGATAAGTTAATGAATGAAAGTGGAATGCTTTGTGTGTACAGAAATTGCTCTCATCGGTGCAGTGTGTGCTCATTTAATAATGTATTGTAATGTGTCTTTAAGATTATTTTTTAAAAAGGATAATTAAAAAGTTGCAGACTTAGAGATACTCTGCTCCTCCTTTAAATTGGAGTTGTCATGTAAATTTCAGTAGAAGCTTTTTGTAAGTAGGTGCAGCAAGAATATGTTGTGTTTGCATAAGCTCAACTGCCTTGTACAAAACAAAATCTATCAAAATGGTTTAGTAAACAGCTAAATTTAAGCTTGCATTTTTCTGTAAGCATGTGAATTGTGATTAGTTTCATTGACCTTAGGGCAACTCCCATGCATGAGTTTTGTTCAACAATGTCTGCAGAAACCGAGCAAGAATCACTTGCTAAACACTGAAATAATAAAGGTAAGAAAAAGGAAGATAATCTTGGTTCATTCCAAATAGCTTTTTTAGTTCTCAAATGTAAAAGTAATTTTTTCCTAGCCTCCAAGGCCATTCAGTGAGCAATAGTACTGTAGGAATACTCTCTGAATTTTTATCTCAAGGTTTAATACTATTTTCCCTTTTTTCCCATAATGCTTTATATACTTTACAGTCATTTAATCCAATTGAGAACAGTGATCACCCACTTTGTCCTGAGATTTCTTCTTAAAAGTGTCTCCATCCACTTTTCCTACCACTTCACTGGTATGAGTGCTCTTATGCAAACAGTGAGTGAAGAGAAAAAAATCCTTTCCTTGAACTTGCTTTCTTTTATTTTCTTGGGCTGTTTTCCACTATCATCATTGTAAATTGGCCTGATAGATTACGACTTCTCTATTTTTTATGTAGCACAAGGCTAACTTTTGCAGGTTGGCAGATGAATAATTGAGAACAAAAGTAGTTACACTTACGGCAGTCCCAATGTTTGTAGTAGCAAAACAAATACCTGTGTGAGCTGGAGGGCCCTAGCTCACTGACTTCAGTGAGATGGTGATGATTGTGATGCTCTCTCCTTCCCAGGATTTTTACCTAGATTTTGGGATAAAAATGGCTGTCTGGAGAAACAGAGATGACAGCTATGAGATATTTCTACTCTTTTTTCTTTTTTTTTCCTTTCAGTCTTATAACTTCTCTCTGATGTGCTGCCAGCTTTGGTTAGAGATCTCAGAGTATAATTTATAGAGATGACAAGCCTAGTTACTAGACTTCCTGAGCATATCGATGATCACAGGATTCAATTCAGTTTATACTTCAGCCTGTGTCATAATGACTTTATGCTAATTAACCAGCTTTCCCTAATGATCAAGTATAGCAACTCAGAATATGTTTTTCACATTAATCTAAATTTTATGCCAAGGAATCTTGAGTCTTATTCTATTGCTGATTTCAATTAGACAGTTTTGTCACAGTGATTACTTAAAATTAAGGAAAATAAGTGAACAATTAATTATGAATTATTTATAAATTAATAATCATGATTACATCACAGGAAAGCTGTGTCAGTTGTCAGAGTAGAATGAAATTGGACAGAATCTCTCCGACACATATTATGTTGGTTTGCTCATGGTTATTTGTCATTGAAAGAGCCACAGTTTTACTTCAGCAGAAACTCAGACATGAGGAAGCATTCCTTTGATGTGAAAATCAGAGGATGAGTGCTGCCCCTCATACTACAATGCCCAAACCGGCATAGGTCACTCACATTTATTTAAGTCCTGCACTGGCAACATCATTAATATCTAAGAGTTAACAGAGCTGTACTAGCATTTCTTTAAAAACTTGGAGTCAAAACAGCTTGCTGTAATTCCCCACTCACAAATGGTAAACCCATAAACATCCAGGGTGATGTAGCAGCTTCTGGTCACCTCCTCGTAGCCCCTGGAATGCTAGTGTCTCTTCATATCCCCTTTCCATAGTGTGTGGGGCCATCCCTGATGCCTCTAAGCTCTGCCAGCCCCTCCCTGTGCGTATCTCCGGGTGCTCTTCCAGCGTGCCCGGCTGCCCCGCTCCCCCTCCGCCTGTGGACCACAGCAGCTGTGCTCTGTTAGCACATGGCTGTGGGGGGTGCTTTGGGAGCCCCTCCCTGCTGCCTCGGTAGGAGGCTTTTCCAAACCCACAGAGACTGCTCTGCAGGGCCTCCAAGTTTACTTTATATCATAGCAGTAGCCCATCTGCTTGTTGGCTTCTTTGATTTAGACTGGAATTAGTTTAACAGAAGCATTGCATCATATGGCTTAAGTCTAGGTTTTTAAATGAAAAATTAGATCTTTCTTTCCTCTTCTCTTCCTTCTTGAACATGCTGCCCATGGGCCCGAGGTGTTACCCTTCCTTCCTTCCCCTGGCATGCTGGTAGCACAGGCAGCAGCTCAGGATAGTGCAACTCTACTCTCACTCTCCTCCTCCTCCCTCTGCCACCATCACGCCTGGTGCTCCTTGCTTGGTCCCGCTTCCCTGCTCTCTCACTCCTTGGGCTGCAGTTCCTGTGCGGTGCCGACCTCTCTTTTGCCACCTTCAGGTTTGGCCGCCTTAGAGACTCAGTGCCACATAGCAGGGGGGATGCCTGAGCCGCACTGCTTGTAACAAACATGCGAAGCTGCACCTCTCAGCATCGTCTTTAAAGTCTCTGCAGGAAGGGTAATAATGAAAATACCTATTAAACAAAGTATTTATTAAGGAAAGAAGTCATTGTAGCTCATGCTCTTCTTTATTCCATCAAGACTCAGTGTCTTGGTATCTGAGCAACTCTGTGCATAACATATGTGTAGTAAAAATAGCAATACAACTTACTTAAAATTCAAGTCACTTTGCAACAATTTTTTAAGTCCCTCCCCGCATGACTTCTGCTGTGCTAGTTATGCTCCCCTGTAGGATCAATGCTTTACTCATTTAAATATGTTGTAACAATATTGTCACTAATTATTTTTACTGCTTCAAAAGGCAAATTGCTTTATACCAACAATTAGAAAACAATTGCTTTGTTTTTCCTTTATGTAAATTATTTGGCATTAGCATTTACCTTTTCAAGCAGGCATTTGATACAGGAAAAGTAGCAGTATTACATAAAAGTGTAGAAAGCAAAAAAATAATCTCCTCTCTCAAAAGAGAGAGAATTATCGTAGTCTCTGTGATAAACAGATAATTCTTAGAAATCAGCTACTGAAGTTACATCTGTTCTTGGGAAACCTGATCAGCAGATATTATACACAGCAGGTAGGGCATGTTCTCACAGCACTTAGCAAAAGTACAATGGCAATCCTTACACCTGTAGAACACATGGTATGCCTGATTTATTTTTAAACTTATGATTTGCTTTTCTTTAAATGTTAGGCACTATGTGCTTCTGTAGTAACATACAGTCTCTACCAGCAAACTATTTTAGGGGCAAGTACTACTTGCCTTAAATGAACTATCATGTTGACAGTCCCGAACAATTGTTCACTTAAGGAAAGAAGATTTGCTGCCACTCCTTGTCTTTTCTTTTAACTTTGTAATTGCTTAACTGTAAGAGGAAAGGAGAAAGAAGAGAAATGTCACTTTTGTAGAAACACTCAAATTTATTTGCTTGTTTGATGGAAAACCAGTGTGTATAACTGGCAATTAAACAAAGATTGTAAACTGAAATTGACAGAGTAATATCTCCCTTTTGGGCTTTGATTTTCAGTCTCTTGTCCTTTCATTTGCTGTTTGGGATTATGAAGCAGTCACTAACTGAAGACAGAGACATCCATTTTAAGGCGCTGGAAGCATTTGTCAATTCAGCTTGAGAGCAGTAACTGTCTGATGCTGAGGCTTAGAGATGGTTTAGTGTATGTGCAGTAGTTGAGGCTCACTGCTTTATTCAGTCAACATGAGGATTCTCAAAACATGATTGGCTTGGGAAATGTCTGGGAACTGGTTTGGTGGGGTTTTGGGGGTAGTTTTTGTTGTCTTTTTTTTTTCCCCCTCTCATAAAAATACTATCTTTACCTTTCTCACTTAGGAGTCAGAAAAATATATGTATCCATCTGAAATTATCATGTGGAATAGTTGGAGTGTTTGAGTTTATAAAACGCTTGTGTTTTTAACTAATAGAACCAGTTTTCCTATTTAACCATGGTGTAAAGAGCATATTAAAAACCATAATTCTTTACACTCAGCACACTGACATTGAAATTTATGCAGGAAAGGTGCCTGGGTGATCTGCATGCCCAGACTGCTCCTGCAGACTGGGAGTCACTGGTTTGTCTGCATAGCAGTGAGATGTCTGTCTCCCAGCAGCTCTGGGCAAGACTCACCTTTTCAGCTGGAAGCAGAGGTGGAGCAGGGCGCTGTGTGCCAGCTGGGTGACACCAGCAAGGAGCTCTGGCTGCGCCTCTGTCCTCACAGGGCTGTGCATGTGGCACAGCAGCCCCAGCACGAGCTCTTTGCTGTGACTTGGAAGTGGGTCTCCTTGACTGGCAAAGTATACTGGTAAACCTGAGCTGTAGCGTGGTGCAAAATAACTTCATCAGAATCAGAGTGCTCAGCTGGTTGTGCTCAATAAGTAGTACCTGAAGTTGTGAAATATTGGTGAGATGCTTAATTAACGCCTGTGCTACTTCTAAAAACAACAGGTAAACATTTACTATGTACTGTGTATGTTTGAAAACAACCATTAATCAGTGGCCAGTTTACCTTGCTCTTATGAACAAGCAGGATTTCTCAGCCTGGTTTGGGAGCATGTGCCCTTGTTCCCTACAGAGCAAAGCCACTTCCCCTGCAGCTCTGCTTGTATCTTGTCTTCAAAGGTCAGCTGGGCTGCAGTTTGGAGCTCTCTGCAGGTTGATATAAGACCTCTTTAAACACTGCAGAGCTGGTGCTTAAATAACATTCAAATGAACCCTATTCCGCCTCTAAGCTACTGTTGTACCAGGTCTGCTTCACAAAGCAGTGCAGGCTTTCATGTCTTTCTCTGGAGGAATAAATCTGAGGCTTCATTCACATGAAAAAAATCTCAGTATGATTTATTTACAGGGCCCAAGCACATCCCTATAAATAATGCTTTAGCCTTATTTTTTCATGTGTGAACTTCGCATTTTTTGTCTGTCTCCTAAGGCCTTCGGCTTATTATCACAGTGAATATCCCTACATTTTATGTACCGTGTTGGAAAAGACAAGTTGTTGTCCTTTAATCCAAAGAACTAACACCTAAATCTAGTCTGTGTAGTACTGATACTTGAAATCCTTTCTTCTATTAATTCCTATCATGATTCTATTTCTTTCCAAAGTAGACACCTAACTACCACTCATCTATCTGCTTTGATATGTATTTCAAGATGCTGCAAGTAGTCCAAATAAAAACTGTTAGGTTAGACAGATTTCTTTCCAATATGATTATAGTTGTATAAAAATTAAGAGAAAGTGAAAAAACACATTACAGAATATAGAGAAAAAAACAGTAATTTTTTTCATACCTTTCTTCAAAGACTAGGTATAGTCCTTTTAATTTTTAAATTGGAAGTATGAATATAGTTTGCTAGAAGTCTAGCTTTGACAGATTGTACTACCTGCTACAAAATACTATTAGTCATCACATAAATTGCATTAATTTTCATTAATTACTAACTGTAACTAAACAATTATTTTAACTGAAGTAAAAGCTACAAGTCTGAAACCAGAACATTAACAAAATTGCAGAACAAAACCAGAGTCACGTAAAACTATACAATTTCCTTGAAAATGGGTTTCCATAGGCCATACTTCGGCATTGATTTTATTGTTGCAATCAATATAAATATGTCTTTTAAAATGTCATTCTGATATTTTAATATCTGACACTTTTAGCCTAGTTTGTGAGAATAAAATACAATTGCACATTTCTCACTGGGCTACCAGGTGATTTCTTGGTGGAATAACCCCAAGGTCAAAGATATCATAGACTACTTGCTGCTTTTTATGATGTTTTTACTGGGACTATTTTTATTAGAGTGTAGTGGATGTGTCTAGTGAGTCAGGGCCTTGGGACGTTTATGCCACCTGTCATCCCCTCTTAACAGCTTTGATCTTGCATGCACTGGTTGAAAAAATTATTGTGCCATTTTTCAGTTTCAGCCTGCAGTGGTTTAACACAGCTACTGACACTTTTTCACAATATGAGTTGATACAGACAAGCATTTTTGAAGAAATCCCCAAGGCTAACAATAATATTTATATCTTCTGCCGTTCATGGAAAAGCAGAGCCAGTAAAGCAGTAAAAGGAACTGGTATATGTTCCCTTTTGCTCATTAATGTTTCAGCTGATTCTGTGAGTGTTCTGTGGAAGAGTAGTTGCTTTCATTTTCTCATGAAAAGAAAATGCTAAATTTCTTATTCAAATCTATTGCCATTGAGATTATGCTTTAAGATTTTTTGTGAAGGATGTTCATCTCCTTCACACAGAGAAGTGCACAACACAGAAATATATGTGTATTGAACAACGCTGGATTGGCTTGAAAAAACAGATGCACTGCAGAAACAGTGCATGACAAATGCAGATGGAGAAACAGAGTGCCTGGCACAATAGAAAGTGCCTACAACCTTCCAGGCTGCATATCTGTTTGAAGGAGGAGGGGAAGGGTTTTCAGAAAGTCAAATCTCTTCTTTCTGTGGTTGCATGTAAAAGCTACCATGCTGTATTTATCATCCCGAAGGTCTGTCTTCGACTCCCTTGATATAAAGAATACCCAGCTCTCGCTGCTCCTCTCCTGGCTGAGTTGCAACATGCTTCTGTTCTCTCCCAGTGCCCCATCACTGTGAGATGCTGTGTATCCTTCTCATATTCCCACAGATTTTAAGAGTGCATTTCCTCTGAGTTCCTGCTCAGGTGCTTAAGCCTCACATCACTTTCCCTTCTTTAATAACTACTCAGTCTCAGAAACCTTATAGAAGTATTTATGATCCTAAAGCACAATGTAGAACAGAAATAGAATTTGGGTTGCAGTTATCCCATGTTGTACCTGTTGGTACCTGTTTGGGTGGTTTAACAAAAGAAACCATTTTCTGCCTATTTTATTCTTTACTACAGTCCAAATATCCCCTCTACAACTTCAGAACCAGACTTTTGCAGCAGAGTGGTAGCAGAAAATTGTGGCATAGGGAAGGGGCTGATGCTTCACTCTAGTATTTGCTAGAGAAACAGAAAGATTTGTGATCCTGAGATAAAATTATCATTTCTGCCACTGAGGAATTGAGAGCAGGAGTCAGGGATGTCTGTGCAGGTGCAAGGAAGCAGAGCCACAGCACTTTTCTGTCCACCACATTTGGATTTGTATAGGGCCCTGTATTGATTGATTAATGTTGTTGGGGGGGAGGGGGCGGGGGTTGTTTGGTTGGTTTTGTTTTTTAAGGTAATTCATTTAAAAAGAGTCGGGACGATTCTGTTCACCCACTCACATCTGTTTATAAAAATATCACACATGCATTTGGACCCAAAGCAATCTACAAGATTTTTAATGAAAATGTCCTTGACAGACCAAGCAATAAATAAATTATCCTTTTAAGAGAGAAAATATGCTGTTGTAGTTAAAATTGGACTGATTAAGACTGATTTAGAAAATCAGAATCTAATTAGATTCTTAATTAAATCCAAGAGAGAAGGGTCCTAATCTGTGACTGGGATGGCATTTGTATGTAAAGTACCTTGATAAAGGCCAAAAGAAATAAAATTATTTTTATAATTTTAAAGTACCAAAGTATGTTAAGTAGCAAAATAAATGCCATTGTTTGTATTGTGAGTACAAAATGCACATAGGGGATTTGTATGTATTGTTTGATATGCATCATACACACACTTGCTCACATACACGCTACTTAACTATTTTAATATTGGTTTTATGGATGTTCACTTCCAAATTAAGAGGACCAAATCTGCGAGAAAGAAGTCCATATAATAATCCATAGGAAAAATTCCAAAGTGTTGATGAATACATTTAAATTGTTTTTTCATTGTCATCTTTAAAAGTGCCATTGTGTGGAGAAAAGTTTTGATTAAGTTGATTTCTATTACTTAGAAACTAGTCACAAAAGTCCAGGATAATTCCATGTAAGTGTGGGCACTTGGCTGTCGTACTTAAATTAGGATTCTAAATTAGAAAGTTGTGTTCTAGTGGTGGGTTAGATATTCAGTGGGCTGAATAATGTTTGAAACTGGTTTTACTTGAAAATCATTGATAGTATAAGAAATAATAATAGATTTCGTTTAAATGCCAAAAATGTAGTGATGTGAATCTGGAGCCCATATGGAGCAGTGGCATTCCAGGTGTTTTTCTTTGTGCCTAATTTCATGGTGGTCAGTGAAGTCAGTGTTTCTCACCAACTTCATATATTGCACCCACCTGTTCTTTGCCACTGTTTCTCAGTTGTCCACATCATCCTAAACAACGTGAAACAATAAAGTTCTCCTGAAATGTCAGGGGCCAGATAGAAAAATCTGGTAATCACTCGAAGTTGAGAGACACTGAAAATTCACAGGAAGATGAGAATAATACATAGGAAGATCAGGGTGACCTTAAAACAGCATTAATAGAAATGGAATGAAATGTTCTAGTACAAGGTCAGGTGCTTAAGAACTGCTAATAAAAAGTCTACTGTAAATTAAAAATGAATGATAAAGACAGAGATGCAGTTAATAATAGAACCTCTGTGTAATAGAGCTTTGAAAAAGACAAAAGCCTCCGTAGAATGTGTAAAGTTCAGAGACAGAAAAAGTATTTGTGCTTTTGTAAAGGGTCTTGGTGTGATGATGGTCATAGTCCAAAACTACTAGCATACTTTCATGCATATAATTCAAGAATTACCTGGTTAAAGAAAAACACAAAACCCAGCAAGAATAAATCCCTGCCTCCTAATTCACAAGTATGACATATTATACATTTGTTCTTATAAGAGAACATTAAATGACAGCCTGCTGACTTCAGAGTCTTTTTTTAATGGCAAGTGCCTCTCTCTCCTAACATTTTTATAGCCACAGCCCTTTACAGACTACTGCTCCTGATCCAGTCCCATCTGATTCAAGTCATTTGCTATTTCAAATGTGCTTATACTTGAAAATAGTTACACGTTATGGATTTTAAAATAGTGAACTTTTAAACAGAAAGTTTCACAAAAGAGCATGTGGGATGATTGGGATAACAGAGGACATACCTTTGGGGCAAGACTGAAAGATCCTTGCTTAGCTTATCTTAAGGAAACTTTCCAGTCTGATCTTTCAGAAAACTCTCTGGCAGTCACACAGGAGGGTAGGATTGCTTTCCCTCAAACTCCTCTTAGTGCCTTAAGCCGAGTAAGTAGCTTGACACAGAAAGTTACTATTTAAGATGAAAGGTAAAGAAAACTTTAAATGACAATAACAGCAATGGTCCTGAGTAAATATATTTTCTATTCTAAGAAAAAAAAGTATAAATACTGTATTGAGTTATATTCTGGAATAGCTTTGAAACAGGAGCAGTGGAGAAGGAAGCCCTCAAAACTAATTGCTCTTCTTTGATTAGTTTAAAAAAGGGATTAGTTATGTGCATTGTTTGTCATAGCAGGAGACTGGGCTTGATGGCTCTTGAGGGAGTTTCCAATTTTTAGCCTTTTAGGTTTTTTTCTGATAAAAAAATCCATGTTTTTCTTTGCCAGACACCAACTTTTAAATTTTTACTTATCTTTTCCAAATTTCAATTCGGAAAGGAACATTCAGTTTTCTTAACACTGACACAGACTTCCTTCTGAGTTAATAAAGGACCAGTTATTTATATCACAGCAAAAACTACTTGATTAAACTGGGGGTATGTGCTATTTGTATGTCAGTCCCAGGGCGAGTTAACCTGAGCACTTAGAATGTTATATAGTCTTTTTCTGTTCAAAAACTGCTGAGTATTTTACCAGGAGTGATTAAACTCACAACAGTTTAGTGACCTCTTGACCTCATGCAAAGATAGCTATCAAGTCAATGACAGAGCTCCAAAAAAAATCCTTCTCTAATTCTACAAATTAGTATATCTGTTTCCACTCACTAGAAGGTAACAACATAGGCATATTTTTACTGTATTGTGCAGTATTTTATAATATTGTATACAGTGAGGTTCTCTGAAGGAAATATACATACAGCTTTACTTCATAATATTGGAGAAATACTATCTCATGATGCAAGAATGAGAGTTTTACACAAGTATAATTAGTAAAAAAGTTCACTCTTGATATCTTTATCTCAGTTTTCGAATTATTGATTATCCCTAGAATATGCTACTTGGCTGAAAAAAAAGTTATAAAATAAAAATAGAGACTTTTTAAAGGCTGGTAGTAATGAGAGAGCAGTGTTGCATCATTTGTCTCTTTGCATCATTGGGTGTTGATGAAGCCTTGTTAATTTTTCCTAAGCTGACATTTCCAGAACTAAACACTTGCTTAATTCTGGTTTATGTCCCAGAAATATTGATGGTAAAAACATCTTTCATACATCCCAGTATCTAGACAAATAAGTACAAAAAATGGTACAAGTGCAAACATGGTGGATTGCCTAGAGAAGTGTGTGATGTCTGCTTTCATTGTCAATCCTTCAAACAGTGAAGTGTTAAATAATTTGTATGAGAATTATTTTAACCTGAGTGGTACTGAAACTCTGGAGAATTGTAAATGATAAATAAATTATTTATTTATAGCGGCATGTGCCCTTAACTATGTGGTGTCATGCTGAGCAGCTGAAAATGAGATAATGGGGACATGATGTCATAGTGATATAAGCTTGGATTGAAAAAAAAAAACAAAAAAAGCCCAAAAAACCCACAGAAATTTGAAATCAAAAACATGACTTATAAAAGTAGGTCTTTTTCTAGTGTGCAAGTAAGTGTTATGCTAGGCCGTTTCAAATGAAGCCATAATTAAACAAACCATTGAAAAAGGTACTTTGGGAAACATAAGCAATGGTGAAGAGTCACATTACAGACTTATGCTAAAAATGTGTGAGCCACAGGGGGCATCTGCTACCTGCAATGACCCATCTGGATAGTTGCAAGTAATCAGACTTCCAGTGGGCTAAGTAGGAGGTAGGCACCATTCTTGTTATCATTTGCAAAAGTGAAAATATTTCTTTCAAATGTCAATGCCAATACAATCTTGCTTTTGATTGCACTGAAAGTTGCTTCATGTATAGCATGAAATAGTGCAAGCCAGGGGAATGTGGTAAAAAAATACGTGAAAGAGGTGAATTTTTGTATTTATAAATTAAACAAGCCTGTTCTCTTGGGTGATAAAACCATGTCATTTCTGCCTTGCCCTCTCCCACCATCCAGGAAGGATGTTATAGTAAAATCTCATGCAGATAAGTTTTGATATACTCAGATATTATGTCTTTCCATCAAGGCAATGGGAAATAGTCAGATGCTTGTATCATTAATTTGTTATGTCCCATATATTTCTTATAGTTCAGTACCTAAAGTGGATAGCCTAGCACTGAGCACAAAAAAGATCCAAAAATCTCACCCGTTCTATCTATTACTCATATGATTCCAAAAGTTGCCAGGTACTTCTGTAGAACAAAAGAGCTTGATTATTGTCGATCACTTGCAACCTCTTAGGTCAGGTACAGGAAGAAATCTAGCCATTAAGTACAGTGCAAGCTGCAAAACTCATCTAGGAAGCAGGGCAATTTATTTTTTACTGCTCTGTTTTTTCTAAGTTTGGACTTATTTGACATGAAATCTTTAAATTCTGTTTCACTCAGGATAAAGTCATGACTTCTGTGTTGATATAGTCATTGTTTAGGAAGCTTGGCACCTCGTTTTAGACATGGTAGAATAAGAACAATAATGCTAGATGTGTACACATATAGAACAGCTATAAATGAAACAGTAAAAAAGACTGTTGCCTCATTACGGGATGCATATGTCTTGATGGTTCTCTTTGAGAAAATTGAAGAATGTAGTTGTAATTAGCCATGAAAGCTGCATCTGTTAGAAAGCACTAGATTTATTGCTAGAAAGTGATACTACAGTAAAACACATATAGCAGCTGTTTCCCCCCCATAAAATACCTGTTCAAGGCCTGAAGCTGTAGATTCTGTCAAACTCAACCAGTCTGCCGTATAGCTATCTATAATATTCCCAGTGAGGATTGAGTTTCAAGCTGTATTTCAAGTGGCATTCAAATTCTTGTGCATCTGTATATTAAACTCTCTTGTCTGATTTTTGTGTGTGTGCTGTCTCGCGAAGAAAATTGTGGCTCTGCTATTAATTGTCTGCCTTCCCAAAACGCTGTCAGGCTAAGGCATATTATCTTATATATCATCCATGAACAGTTCAAGATTAATTAGCCTTTCACCCATTTTAAAGGTATCATCTATATCCTGAAGGCAGAATGTGGTGTTTGGCAGCCTCTTCAATCACTTCAAATTCTTCTCTGTGTACTGTATAAATAATCTGTGGAAAAATTACACTGTTCTGTGAATAGAATAGCTAGAGGTGGCATATTCTGTACAATTCCAGTCTGAATCTATACAGATTACCCCATTTGAACATTATATGAAGGATTATAAATATTTTTCACGTGTCCTATAGTCCTACAACAAATCTGACATATTAACATTAATTCTGTGATTTTAGGGCTTCATGCATTTTTTTTATTTTGCCTAGTAAATGTTATTAAGTGCACGTAGGAAAAATGGGAGAGCAGATGATAATCGGTTGCAGTGACGATATTTGGATGCCTTACCTATATGAGGATTATTAGCTACTGTCGTAAGCAGATTTAATAACCTACCTGTTTACTTCCTGAAGTTCCTGCTTATTAGTTCTATTTCTTGTGAATTTAAATATCTGCCCGATATTCTCAAGTATGAAAATGTGCTGCCTGCTGTAATGGTTGTATCTGCAGTCTGAAAGTACACAGAACACTTTATCTAATGACTTCAGTTTCGTCTATCGCTTGTTTGTGATGTTGAGATTTTACCTCCCTTAACAGCCAAGAGCGAGCAGGGAGCCGGGCAGAATGGAGACATGCTCTTTTCCTGTGTAATGCACTGTGAACTGGCGCCTTATTATCTCACTGTACACTGGGATAAGTCCTATTATTGGGCTTGGCTGTTTACGTTAAACATTGGTAACCATTGCCTGAGGGTAAAATCCTCAATAAAAGCCTCAGAGATTAGAAAAATCTGAAGCAAAATGCTATGTTTACTCTTGCTTTCCTTGTAATGCTGAAAGGAAGAAAACTGTGACTGTCTACAGAAGTGTTTTAAGACCAGTGATTCTAGGAGAAGTCTTTACCAAAAAGGTGCATTTTACAACCTCATCTGACACCATAAGGGTTGGATTGGCCATTGGTTGTGTGGGCAGGATTTTCTGCCGGGACACGCTTTGGCCCCAGTGTCTGTGAGTCAGCTGGTTGTTGCTGCCTGACAACACTGCAGCTGATAGAATCTAAGCTGTCACTTATAAATAAATAAACAGGCTTCCTGCATTGCAAAACCGGCATTCATAATGTGAGCTAATGTACCACTTTCTCGATAAACTGCCTTTGCTGAAAATCTTTGTGAACCAAACAGTAGAATAATGGAAGTATGAACTTAATTACCTTATGTTTCAATATTGCTTTTACTTCAAAGCTATTTAAACAAGTTATATTATTATCCATAAAAATGTGAGTTTTTTTCCACATGACGTGCACATTAGCCAAAATGTCTTGGTCTGGTAAGGAGATGGAATCCGTGACCTAGTGCATATTCTTAATGACTATGAAGTACTTTTGTTGGAATCACTAGGAAGAACAGAACTCACTGCTTTGTTACTTTGCTTCTATATTTTTGGTTAAAGCGTACCTAGGTTCTTCTCTGAGGTCAACATAAAACCAACCAAAATCCAATATTTTTCTGTCATTCTCTTCTAGAAACTGTTTTACTTAATTTCCATTATATTTGGACTTTTTTCTGTTCTACTGTGATTCAATCAATACCATTTTTGCTGAAGTGAGATCAGAAGGCAGTATCTGAATATTTTTTTACATGTAAATGAGTTTTGAGCCCCCCTGCCTTTTTAATATCCATTTCAAAGATGAGATTGTGAAATATCTTGGAGCTTTATATAATGACATTGATATATTCAAGACAATACTTTTCTTTGCATTGATGCAAATACTCTAAGGGTGTAGACTTAGTTGAAGTTGTGGATGAGATAAATGGTTGAAACATTTTGAGAGTATACCAAGAAACAAAGGAGACATTTATATTAATAAGTCCCAGGCATACAAGCATACATACCTTTCATCCTGGATTGGACCATCTTTAAAACTCTTGCTGAAAACTCAGTGGTGGGAAAACATGAAACTTACCTACATCCACGTTGGAGATTGCAGCCTGTGACCTGGTGGGTCCATACATTTCAACTGTGTCTCTCATGCTCCCAGGAAGCTGAGACAACAGGTACACCTGGTAGGATTACTCAACCTAAAATCTGTAGCTCTCAGTTTTCCTGACTATTTCTGCTGTAAGTATGAGAATAACTATGTATGAATGTACTGGGGAGAGAGCAACAGAAGGTCATCTCCTTACACGTGCCCACCTCTCATTTCAGGGGAATATACAGTTCGGTCACTGTGTGGATTTTGGATGTTTTCCACAAAACTGCCAGAAGTAGTCCATGGCCTTTAATGATTACCAGCATCTATGCTCAATTGAGTGTGGGTAGATGAAACAAGAATTCAAACTGAGTCTGTTAGGTGAATTGCCTGCTGATTGAGATGTAGCTCAGTGAGAGTAAAATGGTCCCATGAGAACAAAATTCTCTTGAAAAAGCAAGTGGAAAAACCTGTTTGAGGCTAGGAAGTGTTTTCCAGACATGCTGTGATGCAGAATTCTGATAAAGATGGAAGGGAGAGTGATAACAAAATGCTTGCTTACAGTTATTTTTTAGAAAGAAAAACACTCATCACTTGTTTATACAAAAGAAACTTCCAACTCTTAATTTCTTGCTCTTTCTGTGTAAATATATTCTGTATAATCTGCACATAGAACTCAAGAAAATTCTTGTGATTCATGTTGCTCAGACTTTCAATATTTCTTTTTGTGAGATATTTCAGATTAGCAACTGGCACCTTGTGTTGAATTAAAGAGCAGCTTTCAAGTCACATGCTCAGTGTTGCTAACTTTTCTGGGCACCTTACTGAGTGAGAATTGGCAGAATTTCCCTCAATTTCTACCTTTCTGTTGTTCTTATTCTATACTGGATAGTAAAATATTAGAAAACTTAGCAGAGAATAAAAGAAAAAAGAGCCCCATGAGGAGAGTTTATTATGTAGCACAGGAAAATTCCACTAAGATACGATCTCTTTTTAGGTAGAGAGAAAAATATTGTCTGCTTAAAACAGCATAGTACATTCAAGCCTTTGCAAACCACTCTGCTTCCTCACAGACTGGGAAAGTGCCTCAGAAAAGGGTGAGCTTTTGGGGTGAATGATGATCTGCTCTGAAGTTCCTTCCACACACGGAAAATTCTTAGACCCCAGTCATTTCGCTCATCTTCACCCCAAATCAGAGGTGTGTAGGAGAGAGGCTGTTTGACCTGACTGATGTCTGCAATGGTATTTTTACTTTTCCAACCAAAATATTGTCAGCTGTTTTGTAGATTAACTTAATGATAATTTTTATAAGACAGCTGACCTTTCAAATTCTTATTTGAGTATGGATGATTCTGTGTAAAAATTTATTGGAATTCTATCTGCCTTTCTTTTTTTTGTAATGAGCATATTGTAAATGTGTAACTGTCTGCCCTGAAGTGTGCAGTAGATAAATGCAGACAGAGCATAGGTAATGAGAATGGTTTGTCATAGCCTTATAGTCTTCAGCGGCCTAGTATAAATCAAGGGCTAACTCATCCCAGGGGGCTTGTAAGTTTTACAGTATAGTTTTCTTTTCCATTTGTATTCTGATAACAAGTCATATTTATTATGATCTTACTAATGGCAGGTCTTCACTCAAGTATTATAGAATATGTAATTCACAGGTGACTAAAATTGAAAATAAAAAGGCCCTGAAGAAAATCATCCCTATATCATTATTCAAACCATTTTAATGAAAAAATGTGCATTTTGATGAGACAAATAAAAAGGATGCAAATTAAGATAGGGAAATTGAAAATTTAAAGTAGACAAACAGTATTTGCATAAGGGCTACCAACTTACAGGTGATTTACATTTTTTTGAGAAATTAAACTATAGCAGAAAAATTGCTTAGTTATTCATACAGTTAATTACCTGGCTATACAGCAAGTGTTTTTCTTATTATATTAAGTCATTTAAAGGTTGTCCACTACACAAGTGACATATCATATATTTGGATTAAACTCAGTTTTAAATCATGGTTAAACTGCGCAGTGGATGCCAGTTGAAACTGTATCAAAAGCTTTATTTTGGAAAATGTACTTTTGGAAAAGTAAATACCTAAATTGGAAAGAGATGACCAACCAGTTGTGCAGGCCAGCATTAAGGCTTCAGAGGAAAGGAATAGGACTTTGTGCATAAAGCCAATTATCCTTCCATATTTGGTTTATGATAATGTAAGTCCCAAAGCAGCAGATTCAGTACTGCTCTGCAAAGTTCAGCAATAATCTTGGCAATGCTGTGATGTCCTGTAAAAATTACTGTGAAGCCATTAAGTTACAATACTCAGATGGTGGAAGGCCAGTTTTTGCTTTCAGTTGCACTCTGCTCTCATTGCTTCTGTACACTCTAGGGTAGGATCAGGTTCAAACCTCAGACACAAACCTGAAACTTAAAAAAATTGTTTATGAAAAATGTATTATTCCCATGCTTACAATTGTCTGCAAACCTTCACTCAAACTTCTGAAAATGGCAGTCCCCTTTTTTTGGGTCCCAGGGCTGAGAGTCTGAGATGTTTCACCCTAAACTAATGTTAGTAGGAGGAAGAAAGTGGTGATACTACTACTACTACTACTACTACTACTACTACTACTACTACTACTACTACTACTTCTTCTTTTACTATTACTTACAAAAATGAAGTGGATTTTTTACATTATATGATTCAGAGTCTTCCTAGGAATGTTTATCTATCTGTAACCTATTCATACTGCCTTTTTTTTTTTTTCGTAGTGGAGGAGATTATTACTATGGTATGAAACTTTTTAATACAAATTCCTGCTAAAATAGAACATGCAATACTGGATGAAAAGTATTTCTGATAACTCAGCAACTCCTATCGACTTTCTATAAGGAGTGCTGAATATGTGACTCTTCCTTCATGCCAGTAGAGTGAAGTGTATTCCTAAACAAAAATAGTGATTTCCAGACTAAAAAAATAAATGTTTTTCTGGGACTCATGCATATTTATATCCATTAAATAATTTGTCTAATGGGCTGTCATTATTTAAGTCGCTAACATTCTTAATATATGTTTGAAAAATCTGGAATCTCTTCTGCAGTGCAAATATTTCTTTTAATTACGGTGACAGTTTACATGAAAAGAAAATAATATGTAGTCAGTAAATTTGTTTCATTCTAAAAATTCAGAGAAGGCTTTCTAATTCACAACTTAATTCCTACTTATATATGGTGAAATAAATGTGTAAGATTAAACATGTAGATATATTTTTAAAAATACACTTTTTGTAATTTTTCACAGTTTTTCTCATTCTTGCAGGCAGAGGTAAATTGCCTTTTTTGTAGGTAGCACACACAGAGTATATTTTAAATCTCAAATATTATATATAATTTCCAGAAGCATAAAAAGCATTCAGTTATAATACAGTATCCCAGTTAACATCTGCTTTAGAGGATTCTCAAAACCTGATATAACTGCATCTTGGAAATATTTGTTCACATTTGTCTATATATTCTTATCTACCATGCTCACATACATTTCTTGCTCACTTCGACCAAATATTTATTCAACTGGATCTCTTAAATTTGCAGGACAAGACATTCATTGAATCAAAGTCTGGTGCTGTTCTCAGCAAACATGAGGTCTTACCATGAGCGTTGTGTTAGACCAAAACTGAGCAGGAGTTGAGTGAATAGCTATGGGATACATGTAAAACTGTCAATTTACATGACTTTACATTCATCTGTCCTCACTCCTAAAATTCTGTTATTTATTTCTGCAGTATTCTTTTGCCCATTCTGCTCATTTTTTTGGAATTTTTTCCACTGAAATTTTCCTTTCCACAGTAGTGTTTTTAAAAAGTTGCCTTTTTTACTATTACAGTGAAGTTTCTGAGTTTATGCCAAATAGAATGTTATACAAATACAAAAACAAATACCCCAAGTAATTTTTACGTACGTTAAACCAAGAAAAACTCACCTGTGCCCAAAAAATAAGGGTCCTTTGCCATTAATGACTCATTGGAGTTATTTATGATAATTAAGCAGAATCAGTGTATTGATTCTTATGCTAATTAGTTCCTGTTTCAGTTCCACTGGAGATTGTTTTTATCAGGTGATTGTCATGCTCTTAGTGGAGGTTCTATTGGAAGCACTTCACAGGAAGGTCACAGCGGAAGAAATTATAGCTAAATTGCCAGGGTTAGAGATAAGCTTCTGCTTTTCAGTTTTAGTCTTTTTGCTTATCTAAATCACAGACTCCCCTAATTGAATGTCTTAACCTTGCTATCCAAGGTTTACTGTTACTGAGGATGGGCTCTTTGTGCTTTAAGCCTGTGAATCACTTGCAGTGACAGAACACCATGTCATCCTCTAGCAGTATTTCAAGTGGAAGACACCAAAATGTCAGAACTGAGCTCCAGAAGACTGATACATGACTTCGGTGTCTCTTCAGCTCCTCTTTATCCTGCCGGCAGCACGTGTCAGGTAACAGGGGTAGCTAGGGCGAAGTAGGACAGCATGGCCTACACCTTCGTGAGTAACCTGCCTTTCCTCCAACGTGTTGGGCCTTTGCCTGCTCTGCCATGAGGGAGTCCTTGTTACCTTGCCTGAGCATTGCTCAAATGAGCTTTACACTGAAGAAGCCAAACTATCTGATGGAGTAGCTTAAAAATTGAACAGTATGGAGTGTGTTTTGGTTGCTTTCCTCCCCTGGCTCTTACCCCTTGAAAAGTAGCATCTCCATATGTACATCCCGTGGGTCTTAATAACTGAACAAAACTCAAGACAGCTTAAATAGAGGGTGAAAATGAATCGTGTTTTTTTATTGGCATATGGTGTTGGAAAAAATCTGACTGTGGATATTCTTGTATATAACACAGTGAGTAGGGATTGGAAAAGGTCTTTTGTGTTGTGAGGTCTCTGTTCTTCTGGTGCAGGTTTGTGCTTCATAACACATTTCTTAAAAAAGCATGCTTGTTTTGTTTGGTCAGGAGTCTCAAGCAGTAGGAATCGAAGAGAAATAGCATTTGAAAGGCAGTTTGGCAACTTGATTTTTATATGTGTCAGGGAAGTTTTTTAATACGGTTTCTATCTCCTCTCTAATAGTATTTGGTGCATCATATGAAATTTTTTTCATACTGTGTTATACATGCCCTTGATGCACATCCTCCTCTAGATACTCACAGGCTCTTTCCTACTAATCATCAGCTATTGCCAGAGACTCACAGCCAAGGGTTCTATTTGCCATAGTAGGGACTCAATACTCTGTCTTCCTTAATCTCATTTGGAAAAGATCATTTTAAAAGGTGAGTGAGCAGGTCAAGTTCCTTTATTCTTCCATCTTTTCTTTCATTTCTAAGGGTGAAATTTAGTTTCCCATAAACATTGGCATCTAGTGACAGTTTAGATATATTAAAGCGTCCTGCCTGCTCTCCAGTCACCACTGTAAAGTAGTGTGGGCCTCCTCTGCCCTATTCACCTACTCTTTATGGGTCATTGTCCCCAGAGGATGTATCAGAGAAGACTAGACAGCTAAATCATAATCAAAATGTCTACACTAGGCATGGACAAGTGAATTTAGACCATCAAGCAACACATTTAAAATTTGCTCCTGAAATTGTGTTAAGGACAATGATTCAAAAGTATCCATTTAGAGCAATAGCTGATGATAACCAGTAAAGACTCATAAGTATGCTAATACAGACATGTCAAATTGGCCAGGGAAAGGAAAAAGCATTAAATGTGGGAGTGCAGACTAGCTATGCCCTGCCCCCCTGCTCCCCCTCCTCTTCCCTTCTTCCCACTCCCCAATTCCTACGGGTCAATTTTGAGTCTCCTTTCAAGTGCAAAATTTAGAGATTTCTGTTATCAATGTAGGGATCACTGTATAATTACTATTAATAACAAGTGTTAGCATTCATTTGGATAAGTTCAGGCAAAGACAGCATTTGAGGAAGTGCCATCACTATTGATCATGGTATTAAAACCTAAATGAAATTTAAAAAATGTGAAATTAATCTGTATCTTGTAGGAAATCTTGTAAGACAACTAGAATGAGGAAAATAGTATTCTTTAGCTCAATATTGAATTAAAAGCAGGAGTTTTTCCAGTAAAAGTGTTCATGCTGAGTTAAAGTACCAATTTTACCCCCTGTGGTAATTCTTTTGTTGTTCTGCAAATCATACCAAATCATTAATTTGATATAAAATAGTGCTGATGGGGAAAAATATGGATGTCCCTGCACTACTGAATAGTAGGATCAACACTTTTTCCATTTTTGCTGTGAATTTGACAGCTATGTCTTTGCAAAAACCAAACTAATAAGGTCGAAGTAAAACATCTGTAAAAAGAAAACAGCTGGTCCAGCAATACTTCACGGTGCTGACACAAACTATGAGGTAGCTCTTCAGCTTGTTTAGTGCATATATCGCTTTCTATTGATACTGATATTATTTTGTTACCTTTTTTTTAGTTATGCTGTTTTTCTCACCTTTTAGCTGCATTTAATTTTGATGGTAACTAGCAATATGCTTTATATATGAAGGCTATTATAAGGATCTATTTTTTTTCTCTTGGAAACCATTGTCTATTTTGAACAAGCTTTCCACTGAAGCAACTACTTCCTACTAGGTTTTTTTTTCTACAACAGTTGATGTAGTAAGACCTATCTAGCCACTGAGAACCACCAGCAATAATCTACAATAATACAAATTTTATTTATTATTTGCTTCAGGAGCTATTAGTGTCTCCCTCACAACATAAAAGGCAACAAATTCCCTGTACTGAATGAGTTGATTCAATTGATTTCTGGCAATAACAACTTTGTAATAAAAAGGAATCGTAACTCAGGAACATAGGACGTAAAATAACCATTGAAATACTCTTGTACAATATTTTTATTGTATAAAAGTATCATTGAAGTAAAAGCATCTCCTGCTTTCTTGAGGACTTGAACTTTATTCTGTTGGTTTTTGGGTTCTTTTTCAAAAAAATACAATAAAGTAGTCTTTTTAATTTCCTTGATGATATATTGAGAACGTTATTGAAAGCCTATTAAAAATGTTGTTCATAATGCTGTTGAACAGCTAAAATAGCCCTGATCTTGTGATAGGCTCACACAGTACCAAACATAAAAAAAATATTGCTTCCAGTATTTGAGGAAATGGGAAATATATAGCTGAACATATATAAAGCACTGAAAAAGATTATGTAGTAATTCTATACTGTTCCTTGAAAAACAAACTCAATGCCAGTTGAAAAATCAGTGTGATTCACTTGTTTCCACTGAAGCTGTAGTCTCAGGGACACCACTTTTCAGACACTTTTGGAGAACTTCATTAGAAAAGGAACAAGCAGCTGATTAGAGTGTCTGGTGTCCAAAGAGTGATGCCTGTTAACAAGGAGAGCTTAAATGGGTGCAGGGGTAGTCGCTGACTGCATTTCTGTTTCCATCATGGCATATCAACTGGCAACGCTGGCAGAGCAAAAAACAGCTGTGGTGAAAGCACAGCTTCTTAACGTCCAGGTTTTACTGACTGTTCACGTTCATCTCACTGCAATGTGTGGGTAACTTTGGGAATGGGTCATGGACCTCTTTTCTGGAGGTGTGTTGAACCACAGGGCTTTGTGAAGCTAGTCAACACTTTTCCGCTTTCCAGGTCATACAGAAAACATTAAGGGGTGTACTGAAACAATTGCAAAAGTTAGTTGTGAAAGCGAAAGGTGCATTTTTTGTAATTTCTCAAACATAATATTTTGTCTGAAAGACAACTTACTCTATTGCAATAGAATCACTGGGGAATGGCAATAATACAGTTCTCTTAAAGGGAAAAAAGATTGTGAAAATTGGCTTAGATGGATAACCAATGAGTATTTCAAGACATGGTCTTGTCTAATTAGTCATACGTTCTGTTTTTATAATTATTTGAATGGACGTCTTTTGTGGATCTGTTGGAGCTTAAACTCTGCTGGAAAAAGTTACATCCTGAAAAATTTTGGATGACTAGTACACAAAATAAATGCCTGGATAATCCAAAAGAGAAATGTGTTCCTCTACAGCACTCCATAGAAATCTGCTTCTGAGCTATTAAAATGTAAATTGCTTACCGGATTTCTAGCTTAATATATGACATCTTTATTGAGCACACAAGAACACAAGAATTAGAATCCAAGAAGTGAGTACTCTTTTTTTAATTGAAATCCTCCAAATAATTACAATATAACTTCCACTCCAATTAATATTTTTCTCTTATATTTTAATTAAGTAAAATCAAACTCGGGTTTTTTCACTTTGCAGTCTGTGCACTTCCCCAGGGAAACATCATCTTTACAACAACTGAAAACAACAGTCATGCTTAAACATGTCTATCATTCTACCTTTCAAAGATAAAGCCTTGGATTATTATCTCCAAGCTCATAATCACCTCAAATTTTCTGATTAACATCGTGTCTGGACCCAGTACTAAAGCAAGCATCAGAGTACTGGACTGTGCAGGTGAGAAATTCTACTCATCGTCAAAATGGGCTAAGAATCTGCTCAGTGCTTTTCCAAACACCAGCACATTTGCTTTCTGAACCAATGGTCAAAGTTCCTCCTAATGATGTTTGGACTGAGAAGGAGCAAAAATGAGAAGAGTTGACTTCGAGGGCCTCATGGTCCTAACATTCTCCATAAAATGCTCACATGGAATGCCGGATATGCTTTGGAACCAACTCTTGTCTATATATCTGAATGCCTGAAGTTTGTCAGCTGGAGAGAGAAGATCTGTGGATCAGAAGCTGAAAAATGTAGTGTGGTCTTCTTTCCTGTCAAGCACCTGCTTCTGTAAGTTTTTGTAACTTTATGTTTATGAAACTCAAAATATACAGAAATATTTTGTCTTAGACTCTTGTTCATCAGCAGTGATGTATAATGATTCTAGCAGAGTAAGATAAGCTTGTCCTTAAAGCACTTCATCTCACTGGTTGTTGCAGCCTTCAAACTCTGTGTTTTGGAAGGCTTGTTGATCTCGGCTTAAGACTCTCAGCTTGCATGTCTGATTTGCCACGCAGGCCAAGAAGGCAAGGATCTCATGGTGGCTGTTCTGAACACATAGACTCATTGGTGGAAGTAAGGGTATTTACTGAGATAGGGGTTCAATGAAAGGCAGACAACCTATTGACCTGATTTTAGTATGTGTGCACCATTTATCATGCTCGTATTTTGAAAATGATCATTATATAAAAATATATTATACATTGAAAGTAAATCTGTAGAATATTTTCAAAAAGTCTGTTAGACATAGGTTCCTTTTGCACGATATTATTTTCCCATGCAATTTTCTGATCCCTCTCTGATTATTGTTTTCTGTTCAGCTGATAGAACATTCCTCGTATTTCAGAAACATAACAAATACTTCATATTGATAGTCACACTTTTATTGTTTTTACATGAGTTTTTATAGCTTTTGGCCAAATTATCCCCTTGCTTACACTGAAGACAAACTTTGGTCTTTAAATTTGTATGAACTATATATGAAAACCCATAAATGCTTCTTAGTGATTTTTTTCCTAATAGCAGCGCAATAGTTTATTTTTTTCTGTCATGTTTGTGGGAGATATCATAGCCATATTCAATAAAGCAGTACAGAAGGTGTATCTCCAAATTTGTCTTCCAGAGTTCTGAAATGGCTGTGCCTCAGCCACTCTCCTTACAAAATTTAGTGAAAGAACATGGCACTGGTGTTTTTGACTATTGAAAAAGCATTATTTATGGTGAAATATATTTATCACTAAGTCAATGTATTTTTCAATACATTTTCAGCTTTTCAATATCTTTTTCACTTCTGAGATCATTCTCTTTATATTTGAAGGTATGTAATTCATATTGGTAGTAAGTTCTTTGCTATGGGCAACATGCTTAGCTGCAGGATGATATTCTTAAAATAGAGATATAAAGTTCTCATCAACAGTGTAATAATTTCTTTAAGCTTAGTCATGATACAAGGAAAGAAATGCTGAAAAATAAGGCTTGTAAATACTAAATGTTTGTATTTTTATTGTAACTGGAAAAACTTACATCAGGAGTGAAACTGTGGCCTCTCTGTGATGCCTAGTGTTTCTATCGCTAGCTTCAAGCAGTCAGGAATTCACATCAGAAGTCAGGAGCTAATGGATTAAAAGCATCACATGTTCCTAACGGAGTCACTTCCAAAGATGCTTCTGAGAGTCCTCCTCTTCTTCATGATGTCAGTTGTATAACAGCAATGCACTCAAGCATATTTTTCATTAAAAAATAACCATTCTGAACTGCTTAATTTGCCATTTGTTCATTAAAAAAGAAGAAACTGCTTTTATATTGTACAAGACTTTCTTGAATGAAAAAATTAAGGGTTTTAAAATGAGCCGTAACTGTCTGTGACCCCAGCCAAAGGACACAATTGTCACCTGCTAATTCACACTTCACTTGCCACAGGTGAAGTTTAGAGATCTTGACTGTAGGTGACAGGACACGTAAGCTAAAAGCAAACCTATGCATGACGCAGGGTTTGAACCTGTGGTAAATCTCGGCTGTGTTACTGCTGCCTGACAAGATCTTGTTTGTCTTGTTTGGGCTACAGAAACAGGGCAGCATGAATCTTTTTAGCCTGTCTCAGCTGCAGAGTGAAGCAAGCTATCTGAAATTCAGGTTAAGGAAGTCTAAGCTTTGCAGTTTGAGGGCTAGGGGAGAAGCTGAGGGGACACAGAACTACCACTCAGCTTGGGAACACTCTGTTTCTTGTGATAGTGGACCTTCTGGCAGTCTGCTGTTAACATAAAAAAAACATTATCAGGAAATACTCTTTTTGTTCCAACTCTGCTTCCTCAGATTCCTCCACAAGAGAACCCCAGTCTTCCTAGTCAAAAAACTAAAGCAGTAGATCACAGAAATTTGCCTGTTGCATTTAAAAAACCTAAACATAGTGAAATGAATTCGTTTCTTGCTAAGCTGTTATAGGTGTTATGTAGCATCCTAGTTGTATTATCATGCAATTATCTCATGCAAATACAAAATACTGGGAACAAAAAGGGAATTCAGAAGAGATGTTTGCTTTTTGCTTCTCGATTTTGCTCATACTGAAGACTCAGTTTTAAACTTGTAAGACTACAACTATGTTCAAAATATATTGTCATTTCATTATGACAGCTGATGAACTTAGTGCTCTTTGATGACAGTTATTAAAAATTATTTTATATAACACCTGCAAACAATACCACTGTGTTTCTGAACACTTACTCCGTGGCTTATTTACTGTCCCTTCCCTTGAGTACTACAAACCATAAAGACAGAGTTTTCTCTTAGAAATCATTAATCATTGCCTTGAAGTTATCAAGATGAGTAAGGCTGTGCCCTGCTGTCCTATAATGGCATTCATATTTTTGAAGCCACAGATTACACAAAGGTAAGTCTCTTGCAGGTAGAGAAATTTGATCAGATTCTTTGAAATAGTTAAAATCACTCCTTAATTAAATAGTAAACTCTAGAAGCACAATTGTTATAATTTCTAAGAGCTCCTAAAGAAAACAGAGTTTACTGTTACTTGTTAATTTCTTTTAGAATGGCATAGTAAGTAAATCTCAATTATCCATACTGTGAAATGACAATAGGTAAAATATGCCCTTTTAGCTGCTTTTTCATCTTTGAATTCTATACCAAATTCATTTTCATATTTATGTTGAATCTAGAGATTTAACACAGCAAATCAAAATTCTGAGGAAGAGACTATCATAGATGATAAAGTATCCTAAAATTAATATAATTCTTCATTAAGGATGTTTGGGCATGGAGCCAGTGTATAGGCAGCCCCTGAAATGGTGATGGCCACACAGTGCCCCATCTCATTGCTGAGTGTTCAGCTGGAGGGAGACCAGAATCCACTTCACCCTACGCCTCTCCCATGACAAATTTGTCCACATTCTCAATGTGAATGGAGTGGGCAGCTTTGCTCTGTTCATGTGAGATCTCAGACTCATGGACTGAAGTTTTGGTTCTCTGAAATGAACAGAATGGGCAGGGAGTACGTGGCTTGCTCGGATTTCCAGTGGGTATCAGCATTAATAAACAGCACGCATCTTGCTTCTGATATAACCTGTATTAAGAGGCAATTTAGGCTGGAAATCAGGAAATCAGGCAGCCTTATTTGTTAAAGATACATAGCGAAGAACCTGAAACAGTTGCTCTTGGGCTTCAAAAACATAAATAGCTTTATGTGAACAGCAGCATCTGGCTGTGCCTGGGGTTGTTCCAAGAAAGAGGAGCCATTCCTGGGGAAGGGACAACATACCAGCAGTCATTATATCAATCTTGGTTCTAGACTGGGCCTTCCTTTTTGTCTCTACCAGAAAAAAAATGATCTTAGGTTACTGTGAGCACACTAGATAAGGCTCTCTAATTACAATTGGAACTGCATCTAGATGCCATATTGCATTCCATTGCATAAAAGTCTGCTATTTTCTCTGACAGATGCAAATTCATTCAGCTTGAAAACCCTTCAGAGTTTGAGGTATGTAAGTTCATGGCAGGCATTGCTCTTGCTCCAGATGGCTGCAGCTTTAGGTTTGTAGCATTTTTTAGGAGTTCTCTTCTAAGTTCTTTGGATATGCCTCCACATTTTTGAGAACATATGCTAATACAGAACAATGATATCAACCAGCAAGCAGAATCCCTCAGTCCCCCCGACCCCAAAACACTTCATTTTCCATTGTTTATTTAAACATAAAAGAATGGAACTGAAGAACCTGATAGGATGATTTTGAGAGAGTCCAAATAGGATGAATGGAATTTGAAAATACAGGATATGAACAGACAGGAGAGAAATGAGAGTGTTACAGAAAAGTATTTTAGTCTATTTTCTTGTAGTTTGTTCCACAGATGCCATTTTTTTCTATGGGAGTAAAGTAAACAAATTATAAACACCGCCATGGTTTTATAGAAGTGGAATTCAAAGATAATTCTATGATTATTTCCATTACTGAGTTTATAAATACAGATGATAGAACTACTTATCATCTGTACAGTTTGTATCAATATACTAAACACCTCAGCCTTTAATATACTGTAGTACTAACATTTCTGTCAAGTTTGAAAATGTGATTTTGCCATATAACAAATGAGAAACTGAGGCAGAGAAAGGGGGAGCCCTACAGAAGGACAAAAATGTTGTCAGTTATAGGTACAACAGTGAAGCTGGTTCAGAATGGATTAAGTATAGTCTTAAAAGGAGAAAAATATAAGGTAAAGGAATATTTCTTTTAGAGAGTGTCCAGAGGCAACAGGGCTTATGTGTTTTCAATGCAAGATTTTGAGAAAGAAATTACTTTGCTAGGTGTCTTAAAAATGCATTCTGACGTATGGGAATGTGTCCCATTTATCAACTGTATATTCCTCCTATTTTCATCTTTCCCCTTTTGAGCTACAGTAGGATAAGCCACAGTAGTGACCCTGCATTTACTTGGTCCACGGAGTTTTGGTACTCCACGTAATGTTTTTCACCATTTAATGATATAATTTGGCTTACATTTTTACCTCACCCTTTTCCTCTTTGCCTACAAGAATTGTATTAGCTCTTTTGTACATATCCACAAAAGCAGACTTTAACTGGTTTCAGGTAAGGCAGGAAACCCTTAGCTAACTGGAATTATTTTCATCCCACTAATTCCTTCTCCCTGCTCCACCTCATTTATCTGCCTGGGGAGTTTTTAAGGTTTTTACTCTTGAATTTTGTCTGGAGATATATGCTTTACTTAAGATCTTCAGGTAAAAAAAATGCAATATTAATGCTTAGTTCATAGAATCACAGAATCACAAAATGGTAAGTTTGGAAGGCACCACTGGATATATTCTAGTCCAGTCTCCCTGCACAGGGAGTCTGGCTCCTCTTCATAACTTTTTCTCATCAGGTGAGAATCTGATCCTGAGATCACACTGAGATCCCCCACGAGCCTTCTCTTTTCCAGGCTGATTGGTCCCAGCTCTATCAGCCCATATGAGAGATGCTCCGGTCTCTTCCTCATCTTTGCAGTCCTTTGTTGGACTCACACAAATAAGTCCATATTTTGCATCTTCTGAGAAGCCCAAAACTGGACTCAGCACTTGAGATGTGGACTCATCTTTGCCGAGAAGACAGGAAGAATTACCTGACAGGAAGGGTCCTTATGCAGCTGGGGATACTGTTGGCCTATTTTTGCTTCAAGGGTGTACTGCTGGCTTCTATTGTTGCTCCCCAGGACACTGAGGCCCTTCTTAGGAAAGCTGGTTTCCAGCTGGTGAGCCCCCAGGATATACAGGTGCCTGGGGATATTCCTCTCTGTTTGCAGGACCCTGCATTTCTTGCTGAACTGCATGGTGTTCCTATCAGCTGTACTCCATCTTGTCCACGTCCCTCTGAAAGATGGCACAACTCTCTGGTATATCAGCTACTCCTTCCCGTTTTGTACCCTCTGTGAACTTGCTGAGGCTGCTCTCTGTCCCATTGTCCAGGTCATCAGTGATGATGTTGAACAGCCTTGGGCCCATTAGTGAGCCCTGAGGTGCAGCACTCAGGACTTGCCTTCAGTTGGACCAAGGCCTCAGTAAAACTGAGGTAAGCAACATCCACAGCTCTCCTCCCATCCACCAGCGTAGCCTCCCCATTGCAGAAGGCTATCAGGTTGGCCAAGTGTGATTTCCCTTTCCTGAATCCAAGCTGACTATTCCCAGTTTCTTGAGCTTCATGTGTTTGGAAATACTTTCCAGGAGTATTTTTAGCTATAAAAGAAGAGTTAACAAGGCAGATTTTATCTATGATATTGTCTTCTGTGTATTTCACATATAAAGTCGCAAGGTCAGAAAGTCGGTTTCTATTAAGGGTGACTTTTCTTGTATCAAAACTTGGCAGACAGTAATAGTTAATTTTTCCGGTGTTCTGTGGTTTGTTGAAGGTATTACCAGACAATAGCTACAACAATATGGTCAAGAAGAAGCAACAGAAAAATACAGATACTTTTCAATCAGTGCCTCAGTGTTTATTTAGAAATGCCATTATCAAAATTAAACAACACAATTATCTCAAGTAGCTGTGCTCTGTAGAGCCATTACTTCCGACATAGTTTGGGGGCAATCTGTCAGTCATGACCACTGTTCTCTCAGCAAATGTGTATGGTTATAGTTCATAACAACTTGAAAAGCAAAGAGGAAAATTGATATGGCTGATTGTTGCAGAGGTAATGTTAAGCATTTGGCTGGGCTGCCTAAATTAGGAGTGGTTCTAGCCACTAGTGGCTCCTTTGTGTCTAGAGAGAAAAGAGAAAAATAAGTATCTTCAGAGGGTATTTTTGGTCCTAGCAAACTGTATTGCTTCCTTTGCAGCCTTTCTCTCAGCAGATGATAAGAGCCGTGAACAGTCTCCACACTGAGGTGAAGTTCTCAAAAGCTTGGAAGCAGGAAGGAGAAAATATAGCCTCTGTTCAAATGAGAGACATTAATGTTAAACATGTTTAACACATGGCTTCAGCCGCACCATTGCCACACACCACTGCCTCATGTGCCCACAAACATCCTCACTTGTTCAGTAAGGCATTACTGCTGAGTATTGGGGTGCCTGTGTGAAACCTGAGTGACCTCAGAGTGTCTCTGCATGAGCCTGCAGCAGAACTGACTGCAGAATTAGAGGGGAAGGGGACTCAAACTTTACAGGTGGAAAGCAGCATTAGTTAGGGCCCCCCAGAATAACATGCTTCTCTGAGGTGTGCTGAATTGAGAAAGGGCGTATTCCATAATGGTGTGAAAAATGGAACAGCTTTAAAGAAATAGAATGCATGAGAGAGTCTGTAACAGAAGCTTTATTTTCTACCTATTGAGCTGACCACTGGCTATCCATTTAAAGTACAAAAAATATTATCATTCAGTCTCTTCTATTTTGTCGCAGTTTAAGAGGGATTATTTAGTGTCTCTGCATTAGAATTTACTAATTAGCAGCTCCAAGATTTTAACAGTATATACCAAGTGGAACCAATATAACCTCAAGCCTTCAAGTAACACACTTGTCCTTGGAATATGTAGAATACTTTAATTTCTTTATCAATAACTGGGGAATTTATTCTAACCTCAAGTTTAGGCAATGAGTTTTTATAGGTTTAATGTTTCTTGATAAACTCTGAGGCATATATAGATTGGGGTGGTGTCCTTCCCTGTTTACATGATGAACAGATACTTGGTTTTGAGATGTCTGGGTTTTATAATATACGGTATGTGACTGGCAAGTGCACTACAAAAATAAGTCAATGAAAGATTTATGTCATAGACATAAATATTAGGTCATTCACTAGTTTTCATGAGATGGTTGAATAAATAAATTTTCTGTCATGGAAATCCACTTAGACCACATTCCTCAGGAGGGGATGTAACTCAGTCTTCTATACAGGCATGTTTCTCTATAACAAGAGACAAGTTTTGGTTTTGGCTTAGCCAACCCAGTAAAACCTTTATCTTTCTCTATGCCGACTGGTTCTATAGCTCAGTTTCATCCCTATGAACTTTTAAGTATCTAACCGAGGTGTTTAAACTGAGAAAGAACTTGTCCTCTGCTCCTTCTGTACACTTCGGTGATGCAGTAAGAGGCCCTCAGGGAGTGACTCCCATAGAGGCAGGTGATGTTTGTGCTCATTTGATTGCCAGAGAGTCTGGGTAGCTATGCTCAACTCAAGGCACTTAGTTAGATGTGGGCTGGAAATTATTAGCTAAATGCTAATTGATTGATAGGGATGACTAATTTAAATTGACAGGCCTTTAACTCCTTCCTGTGTCATGTTATGGTTTCAGTAGGAAGAGTGTCTTTGGGCTAGAATAAGTGGTAGTTTGGGCTGAGGACACTGGCAGCAGCTTTCAGCCTTTTTGGCTCAATTCACATTTCTTGCTTTTGTTGTTGTTTTTTGTTTGTGAGTTTTGTTTGTTTTTTATTTTTCTGTGAATTCTTTAACTACTGAAGACAAAATGGTGAGGTAAGTGAACAGAACTGCTTGTTTCCTATTTTGTCTTGTTTTTTGAATTGTTTCTCTAATTCAAAAGAAGTGTGCTGACAAGCCTGTTCACACAGAGGGGTTCTCTCTACATCCTATAAATTAATGTCTAAACCTGGGAAAGGGTAACATTTCAGATACATTTCTCTTTCTAGCTTCCTTTACTGGCACCTTCAGACAGCTTCCTAGCAAAATTTTGTAGCATATAGGAAATAACTGTAAATTCAGTTTTGAGTAAAAAAGAAGGAAAAAAAAAAATTAAAATTACACAGAGCTCTTGCCCAGGGTTGTAAAGTCCCTTTTGGAGATGTGGCAGTGATGGAAGAGCAGTTCTGAGCTGCCTTACTGTCTCACCTCAGCTTCTTTGAGCAGCTGTGGATATTGGCAAAAGGACTGATACAGCAGGTCGTATCCTGTCTATCTCCAGAACGTGGTCTCTGTCTCAAACCAATGAAGTATTCTGAGGTCCTTATTCCCTTCCTACAGGACTTACAGGGCCAAAGTAAAGGGTTTGGTCATGGCAAATATATTACGTGATACCACACCAAAGAGAAATACCAGTGCAGAGTTTGTTGCTGGCTTAGTGGTGCACAATGCAGAGCTCTTGCTTTTAAAGTAAAAAAAACCCAAAAGGGCTTAGTCGTGCCTAAATCTTGAGTGATGCTCTTCAGATTAATATGCTGTTCAAATCACTGCCCCTCTGCTATTTCTTATGATTACCTAGGTTTATGTTAAGTAAAGTTTCTGGAAAAAAAATCACTGCAAATCTGTGGATTTTTAAGTCAAATTTTGCAGCTTTTAGAGTGCCTGAAGTTACTGTTTCTAAGGGCAACACATTCTCTCTTCACTTTTTTTTTTTTTAAAATCCATCTTTCCCCAGTTGTTTAGCCATAAATGGGTGGTGGGAGAATCTCATTTAAGCTTGCTGTGCCAACCCATTGCTTTGAATTTTTAATTATGAAAGCTAAATAATTAACGCTCCCCGAAGTTAACAAAATCACAGTAACATTCTGATGGCTTCTCCGTAGTCTGCTTTGGAAATAAACATCTGTGAGTGATTATTTCCTTTAATGCTGCCTGATGAAGATGACCTTTAGAGTTATCACAAAAGCAATGCTTTAACCACCTGCAGAGGAACAAAAGGCAGATATTTACATGGTAAATATTTTAACTACTGCAGGGAAAAGTATCCAAAAAATTATTTTAGTAAGTCATCAAATGATATAATAGTTGGAAACTGGGCACTAGGAATTTCTCCGAAGTTAAATGGTTACATTTTGTGTTCATGCTCAGTAGGTAATAACAACACAAAGGAATAACTCAAAAAGTGCCAAATACATAGGATTTTGAATAGGCACACACACTATTTCATCTGCAAATTGAGAGAGAACAACATTTAAACAAATACTAAATATTGAATAAAAAGTTACTAAGACTTTGGTAAGCTGTGCAAAGTAATGGCTGCAGTACAGACTGAAGGAACCTGTGCCAGAGTAGCTCCAGGGTAGCAGCTGGAAGTACACTAAGTGATGGTGATATGGGCTGATGCAAACTAGCAAATGTCTTCTCAAGAATTTCCTAGGTTAAGCTGAAATGGGAAGCAGAGTTTACAGAAGACTTCCATAAAACACAGTGCAGAATAGAGTTTGATATTTCTAATATTCAGAACAATGGATCAATACACTTTGAGTCTATGGCAGTATCATTTTATAAAGGGAAAAAAATTTAAAAAACAATTTTAAGTTTGGTAGATATTTTATTGAAGTTCAGTTACATTTGCACATAGGCAATGTTATGCAGACATATCAACATAATTCCACATAACACTCATAGAATGCTAAGGGGTTGGAAGGGACTTTAAGGTTCACCTAGTCCCAGCTCCCTCTCCCATGGGCAGGGACACCTCTTACTACACCAGGTTGCTCAAGGCCTTATCCAGCCTGGCCTCGAAAAATATATTTACACAAAATGCAGGGAAAAAACCCCATAAATTATTCACTTTATTATGAGATTTAGTTCTAATTTTCCACTAAATTATACTTACAATTGTTTTTCATCTTTGACTTCTGAAATACTGGACTTTTTAAAAGTCCAGCGCTCCACCCAGCTGCAGCCAGTAAGATTTTTTGTTCAGTGAAAAGGTTTGTAGCCCCAGAAATGCATTTCTTCCAGCATTAGTTGGGGACATTTGTAAATATTGCCTTGAAAACAAGATCAGCCATAAGTAAAGCCTTAGGAGTTACAACACACTGAGCTGCTAGCATTTTTGGGAAATCTCTCCCTTCATTTCCTTGCTTATGTTGTCAGAAGTGATTGAGTCACAGAACATGGGTCAATGGATATCTTTGCTTCTTGTTTTTTGTTTGTTTGGGAGGGGTTTTTTTGTGTTGTGTGTTTGGTCTTTCCCTCCTCTTTATTTCGCATTCAGATGGGACTGATTCCTAGTGAAGAGATGTAACAATCCGTAAAGTATCTGTGATGTTTTCTTGTTTGCTTCAGTTTTTTCCTATTAGCATATAGATTTGACTTCCACAAAGTAATCTTTAATACTTAAGGGACTATATTCTCTACACAATAGTATGTGGGGAGAATGCCTGTAATTATCAAGAATAAAAATAAATAATAAATCTAAAGGGAGGAAAATATATCTTTATTTTTCCCAGAGATTGATTTAGTGACTGGAAAAGAGATAAAATTGATTTTTTTTTTTTTCAGAGAAAAGCAATTATCAAAGTTGGTTAACTGTTAACTGCAGGATTTAATAAGCCTTAAATGATCCAGACAGAAGACAAAGCATTGAAGTCAGCCTTTAATTATAGAGGCTGGGCATTTCTGGTAGGAGTTCATGTAAAATATCATCTCTGTACAAATAGTGTAGATCCATTTCTTCTAATATATCAGGTATGCTGCAAGATTTTGAGAATGGTTTGCTTAGACTCATTGTAGGTAGATTAAGGTTAGTGGGGTTTTTACAAGGTATTTTTTGTGAGATTTTTTTCATATCTCATCATACAAGCTGAGTTTGGAATGATCTTTTCTACAGTTTCCCTGGCATGATTTTTTTACCAGTTTACAGTTCCTTGAGAACTGTTCTTTCAGCTGAGTTCACGGATACATTTATTTCTGAGGCATGCAGCCCATTTAGATCTTGGCTCTACAGGGAGTACATGCTACAAGATCACCTATCTTCTTGCATAAGATGTTCTAAATTTTGAGAGATTATTTCTGGATTTTCAGGGACCCATTCTCAGAAAAGAAATAACTTCTCCTTTTTCCAAAGTTTTGAGAAGTGACTACTTACACGATGTTTGAATTTCAGCTTGAGTTACCCTGGAATTGGTCTGGGTAGGTAAATAAGAGGAAAGTTCCCTTTCAAGAGTCTAAAGTGAAATAATTTAAGATCACTGGTATCTGTAGGTACTTGTTAATCCTGGACTAGAGCCACTCTTTCCTTATGGGTAGCTTGTGCTTGTGAGAGGACTTTGAGGTTAAGATGAAACGTGTTACTTTGAGTTTCCAGAAATGAAGAGTTGAAGCTAATGGCACAGGAATTTTGGAAAGTAAAAATTTCGAGTGCATCACATTACGTGGCAAATAGTTGAAGCTTGCTCTCAGCTTCTACCTTGATCATAAAACTAAAAAAATTCAATTGTCAGTTATCAGAAGCAAGAATGTGTGGAGTATCTTCTTTAGGGATCAATCTAAATTTTAATGAAGGATTACATTTGGGACTTTGAAAACAATATAAAGCTCTGTCTGTTGGTCTGTGGTGAGAGAAATCATGAGGGCTGAAATATTGATGATTCAAGGATTTGGGTGTTTAAGCAGTTTGTCTGTGCTGAGATTGTTTTATAAGACCTTCATTAAAATTCTATTTGAGCAGTTAAAGAAGAGAAATAGCATTGCTAAACCCAGTTTCTTGTAGTAGGACTAATATCTTATGATCCACTTAAATTCTAATTGAAGCATTTAACCTGTTTAGGTCTGGGACATAGGCCCATATCCACAAAGCTATTTGAGAACCTAGTTCTTATTTGACCACCTAATTGTCACTGATTTTGAGAGACTGGATTTGCCAGAATAGGAGTTAAGTGCCTAAATACCTTTGAATAGCTGATCAGTAATGCTTTTCTTCAGAGCTGTAGCTTATGCAGGTACTTATGTTCTAATTTTTGTCAAACTAGGCAACACCTTTCTAACCTTTTCTATTCAAACAACACATACCCGCAAATTACACTCTTGAGACGGTTAAACAGGAAGGCTTTTATCATTTATTTTTGTCTACATTGCTGAAAAAATATAGAAGCTGGAAATTTATGTAAGCACAGAGAAAGCCTTGCCAGTCCATTTCTGCAATATGCTTTGACTTTGTAGTTGTTAATGCTCTCTCACTGAAGTGTTGATGCCAACAGCTAAATGAAGCTCTTGTGAATAAGCAGGGGATTTTTCTTAACTGGAAGTGCAATATGCAGCCAGCAGAGCCACCTGATTACTTCATATTTTTATGTTTATGTAGCTATACTCAATTCCATGTAATTGGGCTGCTACTATTAGCAGAAACTGTTCAGACTTTATTAAACATATTTGTAAACCTCATTTTCATTAAATATGTGACATCTGCATTTCTGTCTACTGAGTTCTGCCTTCCTACCTGAAACAATCAAAACTAGAAACATGATACATCTGTCATCTTCCATAATCTAGACGGCCTCAAGCAGGAACAATGCATTTATATTTTATAATGAAAAGAAAGCCTTAGAATGCCAACTAGTAGACACAAAAGATTATCTTTCTGTTTGCCAGGCTCGGATTGTCAGACATTAAATTTTTTAACAGCCACTTCTGATGAATTATTGATGTTCTCACTATTTAGAAAATGGATCACATCACTAGAGTAATTAGCACCCTGCCACTTCTGGCTATCTTACTTAATGTGTCACAAGAGAAGGCTGTGTTGAGCTATTTCTTTTTAAGTGAATGACTAGCTTTGTTTCTCATCCATTGCCCTGTTGCATGTCATCCAACTAGCGTAGACAGATGGTGTTCCATAGGGTTAGGATCTAACATGCGTATGTGGCTTCCATTTAGTGTAAGTATACATGTGTCTTGTAGGAATTTAATGACATAGATTCTTCCTCAGGATTACGTGTAATTCCTCAGGATTTTTACATGTAAAATGGAATGGATGCCTTCTGAAAGTGTTGAAGTTGCAGTAAAGGCAGTAATTGGGCTGTGTGCAAATTCATGTAACAGTGTTATCTCCTATATGCAAGATAACTCACTTCAGGACATCTAAATATTTAGAAATAATTATGATTAGCAGATTTTTATACTCTCAAATAGAATGCTGTTTTGAGGTTTATATTCAGCAAATAACACTTTGTGAAGAAGTGTCTACAGATTCAGAAGAAAAAAAATCCCAAAGCCTTCAACATAAAAACAGGTTAATGAAATCTCATCAGAGTAAAAGTTTCTTGCCATAATTTTCTACCTTTTTGCAAAATTAAGATGCAACATTGGTGGTTTTGCTTTCTTCTTGATTTACATACATCTATACATGTTGGAATTTGTTATGTGTTAGTCATCTGTTTCTTCCCAAGAGCCTGCTAGAAATGACTGAAAACAGAGCTAAATGTATATCAGCAAAGTAATTTTTGTCAGGTCAGTTATTAATAAACATAGTGCATGCTACTTAGAAATACAAATTTTAGAGCATGTCTGGAGCTGCATATTTGCCTGGGTTATTGTGCACTTAACTGAGCACTGAATTATTCTCTGAATTTAAAGTATGACAATACCCGATACTTGGGAAAGCAGTAATAATAGCACAGATACTTAAAAAAATCGGAAAGTGGAAAAAATATCTCATAGAGCTCATGGTTATCAAAGTTTTTTTTTAAAAAAATCAGTGATTTTGTACCTAAATAAGAGACTGCAGAAAGAAACTGGCCTCATTCAGGTATTTAAATGGACAAGGGCATTGATCAGCATAATTAGATGCTTAACTGGACGCGCTAGTCTATGAAGGTGAATGTGTAACTATGATACACAGTACTGAAAGGTAAGTACTGAAGGTGTCCTGTTTCAAAGGGCTTTGTTTTCTGGCTTTAGGCTATTTATATTACCGAAGAGTGTAGATTATGTAACAAGGACAATACGGGCAAAAAACCAGACACAAACAAGAATCTATTCAACAGAATAAATAAAAGCTGAAAAATTAAAAGGAGAGCTAAGCAATTATAAACAGAATAAACACAATGACCTCCTGGCACTTCTTTAGATAATTTATTCTCAGTGATTGACATGCATTTAAATTGTGTCCTGCAATTGGAAAGTGAAATTGCATCCTTATTTCCAAGTTTAGGTGGACTTTGCTGGAAGAAATGATAGAAGCTGAAGAAATGGAAGCTTTCCCTCTTGACATCTAGCACATTTGGGGTGGAAGAACTGCCAGGCAATTTCTGTGATCACCTGTCTGGAGTCTCTAATTTGAGTGCATTAAGCCTTAGGATGCATTTCATGCATTAGTGGAGGATAGAATCATAGAATCACTCAGGTTGGAAAAGACCTGTGAGAATATCAAGTCCAACCATTAACCCAGCACTGCCACACCCACCTCAAACCATGGTCCTGAGTGCCACATCTGCATGTCTTTTAAATACCAACAGGGATGGTGACTCTACCACTTGGCAGCCTATTCCAATACTTGACTGCCCTTTCAGTGAAAACCTCCTCTGGCACAGGTTGAGGCCCTTTCCTCCTGTCCTGTCACTTCTTATCTGGGAGAAGAGGCCAACCCCCACCTGGCTACACCTTTCTTTCAGGCAGTTGTAGAGAGCAATAAGGTCTTCCCCTGAGCTTCCTTTTTTCCAGGCTAAATAACCCCTCACCTCCCTCAGCTGCTCCTCATGAGATTCCTCCAGAATCTTCACCAGCTCTGTTGTCACTCGAGCAGCTCAATGCCTTTCCTGTAGTGAAGGGCCCAGAACTGGGCACAGCACTCGAGGTGTGGCCTCACCAGTGCTGAGTACAGGGGGACAGTCACTGCACTGGTCCTGCTGGACACACTATTGCTGATACAGGCCCGGATGCTACTGCCTTCTTGGCCACCTGGGCACAGCTGGCTCATGTTCAGCCACTGTCAACCAGCACCCCCAGGTCCTTTTCCTCTGGGCAGCTTCCCAGCCACTCTGTCCCCAACCTGTAGTGCTGCAGGGGGTTGTTGTGACCCAAAGGCATGACCTGGTGCTTGGCCTTGGTGAACCTCAGGCAGTGGCCTTGGCTCATTTATCCGGTCTGTCCAGATCCTTCTGTAGAGCCTTCCTGCCCTCCAACAGATCAAGACTTCCACTCAGCTTGGTGTCCTCTGCAAACTGATTGAGGGTGCACTTGATCCCCTTGTCCGGGTCATTGACAAAGGTATTACAGAACTAGGCTCTGGGGAATGTCACTTGTGACTGGCCACCAACTGGATTTAACTCTTTTCAATACCACTGCTCTCTGGGCTCACCCATCCAGACAGTTTTTCACTCAGCAAACAGTCCATGCCATGAGTAGCTAGTTTGTCCAGGAGAATGCTGGTGGAGACAGTGCTAAAAGATTTATAAAACTCCAGGTAGAAAACCTCCACAGCCTTTTCTTCATCCACCAAACGGGTCACTTCGTCATAAAGGTGATGAAGTTAGTCAAAGATTTACTGCTCTTCATCTCTCAGCATGGTGTGTATGTTTCGCTGTTGAGCTGCCTCTGTGCTCGTAGGGAAGCTAATGCTGTGCAACAAGCAGAGCACACAGAAAGGTGGCAGAGGTGGTCTCTTGGCTACCTGCTGCTGCAGTGGAATAGCAATAACTTCATTTCTGCAGCGCAGCACTGGCATTCACTTAAATATATGATGGGTCTGCCAAATCTTTCTGTAGGCACAAGCCATCTTGATTCCTATGAAGACCTATATCTAGGCAGAGTTCTTTGCAATGTTAGAGGTTGTATAGCCTCCTTTCTGGTGCGGCAGAAATGCATTCTATATTGTTACCTCTACCCGAAAGTATAGTAATTTCTGGTTAGTTCCTCTTTTCATTGGGAATACGTCAAAGGGAGATACTGGTACAAGTAACACAAGCTACAACAAAGTTGGCAAAGAACATATGTTAGTGACTAAGGCAGCGCTGATCAACTGCAAATGAGAGCACGCCACTCATCTACTCGCGCTGCTGTTGTCAGACTGAGCTGTTTGCTGCACATTGGAGAGCTGATACAGTGCTCTAGAAAGGAAATGTGTGTCCTTGCCAGACTGCTCAGCTTACTTTAATGCTGATGTAGGAGGCTTTGATGTCAGACTAGGTTTCAGGACCAGAGAACAAGGTAGCAGATATGTTGGACTGGTGTGCTTGATGAGCCTCTGCAAGCTTGTGTGTTTTCAGTAGAAGGTTGCTCCTGGGGAAAAGCACTTCCAAGGAAGTTTGCATTGGGCAAGTCACTTAGCCTCCTTGTCTTTTTCCCTTTCTTGTTGTCGTTGCCCATACACTCTTTCATATTTACTAAGTTTTCCTGAGCAGATCAAATTCTATTTCTGCACCATGCTAAAAAACTCACTCTGCTGCATCCCTTGCACTTCCTGATTCTGCAGCTGAACCTCTTGCTTGCTGACTCTCAGATGACTGCAGAGAAAAGTTTGCCTTGTGTTGTAGACTGGATTTCTGGAAGAGGGTCTGAAAGTTCTCCTTTTGTTCCAGAAGTTGTAGTGTTGGCTCCAAAACTAGAAAATCTTTGATATATCTTACAACGTGTGCTTTACTCTTCCCCTTTTTTTCGGAGTTCACAATTCAAAGCTGACGTTCTTCTCCAGTAGCAAACTGCAGTAAGAGAGGAAGAAAAAAACCCATTGAAATGTAGTGTTTCTATGCTTAATGGTCTGCACTCCTGCAGTTAGCAATACCAGGCTTATAGCACTCCAGTGGAATCTCTGATCAGTGGAGGAGATCACAGAGAACAGGAGTCGATCTGTGAGCTGTCAGTTGCTAAGTGATCTTGGTTTGCATTCCAAAGTGTGTAACTACCAATACTTGCATAGCTTTTAAGATTAAGTCTGTAGGAGAAAAGGACTGCTGTTATGGTCTCAGAATACAAATTGGGAAGTTCTATAAACAAAAAATGAGTATGTGTGTGTGCTAAAAATTGCTTGAATTATGTTGGGTTTATATTGTTGTTTGTGTAATTAGCTTGGATGTACTTCAAAGAACAATTGTGGTTTACAAATCCTGTTTTCCTAAGTACAGCCAAATAATAATGAACAAAAGATGTGTAGAAAAAAATAATTTAAAAAATCACTTCTGTTGCTTTCAAAAAGTAATTATGTACACAGAGGAAAAAAAAAGAGACATTGCAGGCTAATAATTGAATTTAATATTTTCATTTAGCTTAGATAGCTGCAATAGTCCAGAAGACTACTTAACTCCTCTTTCTACTAGGATTATAAAACTCACGTAAAATTGTGGTTTTTACTCACCTAATGTCGATATGAAAGTCTTGTATCCCTCTGCTGTAAAAATCTTGCTGTAGTATTTGACATAAATAATTACATCACACTGTCTACTGGAAATAACAATAAAGAAAAAAGTATTTTGGTGACTCAGTACTTCCTTCTCATTGACTTTCAATAATACACAGGCGTCTACAAGTCTTACTGAGTCATACAGAAAGACACTGAACATTAAAACGGAATTTAAACAGACTTCAAGCCCATACTTCTGTTAAAAAGTCCCATTTAGCAGTCACCCTCCCCTAAAACTCAGTACCTCCTCCTTAGCTGATCTGGCATTTACATGGGCTCTTGCTTGATGTAGCCACACAGCTGCCCCAGTCTGGCCATCAGACTCTGACCTAAGCTTTGCAAAGATCTAGAAATTAGGGCAAGTGATGCTTTAGTCCTTTGGAGGACTTTTCTGGCACTTCTGCTCCAGGGGTGCCCCATAACTAGGCCTGAAACAGTGGCTAGGCATGACAGCTGGTTTTTTTTTTTGTACAGTAACATTTTATGTAGGTGGTTAAACAGATTTTTTTTCCCCTGCCAGTCAGTTTAGCTGCCTTTGGGAGACAGCACCTCAGGGTAGAAGCTTCAGATGCCTTCTCTGGTTTCTAATGGTGAAGGAACAATGGGAGGGTGCTAGAACAGTAGCTTCCAATCGGCAATCTTTGAGTCCTCCAGGTCTCCCTGAACTCTTTTTAAAAAATAGTCCAAAAAACAGGAAATGTAGTAAATTTAGCCTATTCTTTGGTGTCAGTTCACAATATCGAACTATTCCCACAGAAAAAAACCCAAACAACTGAAAAATAATTTATTTGCGTCAACCTCACTGCTCTGTGGACTTGATCCTGAATTTAGATTTTTGAGTGGTTTTAAATGCCCCATCTCTTTAACGTTACAGTGAGATATAAAGTATTTAGGGATGAATATAGGCTCACTAACAGCACATCTAAATCCTACATGTAAGGACTCAAACCAGTACATTGGGTCCTGAAAAGCTATTTATTTGCTACAGCATCATTTTGAGTTTTTAAATAAAGGACTAGAAAGAGTATCAACATTCTGCAACATTAAAAGATGGCTTCCCTGTGTACCTGCAGCTCATGCTTAGGAGCCTAACTTGCAGCTTTGCCTGTGTTCTCTCAGAGTGCACACACAAATCTACAAAGACTTCATATCCTGAAATAATGTTTAGTAGGTAATATAGATATTTCCCCTGAAAAAAAACAAAATAAAAATAATGCTTGTGTTTTTCTTTGGTAAACTTTCTGTGAAATAATGAGGATAAAATGTGTGTTTTCTGTGATAGGCTGCCAGGAGGGTAATGAAAAATCTAGTTACATAAAGCTGCTCAATTATTTTTGGATTTTGTGCACTGTAGTTCTGCACCCATATGTTTATGGTTTTACACGGCTTATGTTCAAATGAAAGCTGTGTATGTGTGTGCTAATAGTCTCTACCTGGGGAATTCCAGTACAGAAAATAATTATTTCTTCAAACTCATCTGACACCATAAAGAATTGATACTGATGGGTGATGATTTTATAATTTTCTTGTGATTAAACTGATTGTAAAAGTAATGTCACCTGTTAGTGGGTAAGGGTAGCCTGACACTGTAATTGAATGATGGCTAGAAACTCATTGTCATGGTATAGTTGTGTTATTATCTGTTCATAATGAGAACCTATTGGACTTAAAGTTCGATAGCAATTGATTTTTCTTTTTAATGTGCTGCCAAGCAGATACAAATACTGGTTGTACTAACATGACCACATTTCCAAGCAGTCATGGTAAAACCACCTCAGGGCTAGTCCATGTGGGAGCTAGGTCTGACATAACAGCAGGACCTTTTTCTTCATGGTTTTGATTTCAAGTGGGAGCCCAGTAGCAGTGGTGTGAGGGGCAGGGAGCAGGGTACTAATGATATGTTGTTATTACCATGAACAGTAGTAGATTTATTTATTTTTGCATTGAGGTTGGATGGGGACAAGGGAAAAAAAAGAGACCCTGAAATAAGAATATCTGGACATCTTTTTTATCCTGATATAAGTTTCATTTTTCTTTCCTGTCAGCCATAGATCTGCTGCTGTGCTGGCTCTGTGTCAAATTTTTTTAGGCCTTTGTGTGTCTGGAAGGTAATAGTGTTGCATTTGGGTTATTTACGTATTTTGGATTCAAGGGGAGATCTCTGCCCTTTGGGAATATGCAAGGGTAGAGGATGAGGAGAAGAGCATCATAAAAATGTATTAGGAGGTAGACTGGCTTCTCTGCATTAGTTATGGCCTAACTTGGAGCCTTTTTAAAGAATTTAACATTATTTCTAGAATTGCAAAGTCAAATGCTTCAAAGTGGTTACTGCCAGGATCATTTCAACATTGTCATTTTGAGCATATGAGTGGCAAAGACCTTAATGTGGTCACATACTGCTCTCTTAACCCCTCCAGGTTGCTGGACTTATTCAATATGTAGAATGTACTTTGCAATTAAAAGGTAGGAACCATTAGTTAACCTTTTAATCTTATTGCTCAGTATATGGCACTCAAATTTATCTACTGTTCTGTATTCTAACCTTCCTATAGGTACAAAATTATTTTACTCATATGCTTTTCTGTAAATCTTCATTATCCTATCCAAATGCATAAATTAATTTTCATGATACTGAGAAAAGGGTATTATTCCATTAGTTCCATTTCTCAGAAGACCTGAGACATCAAGTAGCATTAATATTGGAACAGCTTCTGGCTTACTTGTTTGGAAGAACTTGCATTACAAACGTCATGCCTTAAAAGCACAATTCTGATCAGCTTTAGACATAGTTGTGACTATTCAATGACTCAAATTCCACAGTCTTAGGATGTGTGTGTGTGTATAAGTAGAAAATATACTGGTATCCAACTGTCAGGCTTAATATGAATGGCTGTGCAGAGGTCACATCAGCTTGAATCAGCGATAGTGTGGCCAGCAGGACCAGGGCAGTGATCATCCCCCTGGACTCAGCACTGGTGAGGCCACACTGCACCTCGAATCCTGTGTCCAGTTCTGAGCCTCTCAGTATATGAAAGACATTGAGGTGCTGGAGTGTGTCCAGAGAAGGGCAGTGGAGCTGGCAAAGGGTCTGGAGCACAAGTCCTGTGAGGAGCGGTTGAGGGAGCTGGGGTTCTTTAGCCTGGAAAAAAGGAGGTTCAGGGGAGATCTTGCTGCTGTCTACAACTGCCTGAAGGGAGGGGTGTTGTCGAGGGGTCAGTCTCTTCTCACAGCTAACAAGTGACAGGACAAGAGGAAAGAACCTCGAGATGTGCAAGAGGAGGCTTAGATTGGATATTAGGAAACGTTTCTTCACTGAAAGGGTGGTCAAGTACTGGAACAGGCTGCCAAATGGTAGAGTCATCATCCCTGGAGGTATTTAAGAGATATGTAGATATGCCACTTAGGGGCATGAGTTTGTGATGGCCTTGGAAGTACTGGGTTAATTGGACCTGATGATCTTAGAGGTGTTTTCCAGCCTGATCCATAAGTGATTCTATGATTCTGTGATTCTATCACAGTTCACATTAGTGTGCTGCTGTAGTTAGATCTCTTTGCTTACATGCAGAGTTCAGCAGGTCTGCATTAGCACAGCATCCCTACTTTGTCTGCTTTGTTTAGCCTCAGTGGAGCCAGCACAGCGCTGTGTTGTGCTATGGACATAGATCCTGTCAGATGCAGCAGTAGCATCCAGCTCGGCATTGTGCTACTTGTGTCCTTGTTCGCAGGAGCAGCTTCTGCCTCTGGGAAAGCCCTCGTCTTTATTCACTACACATGTTCTAAATCCCTGAAACAATGTAATACCTGGTATAAAACAGGTCCACCTGTTTATTTAATGCCATGTGGAGAAAACTAGTGCAAAACAAGGTCTTGGAAGATTTTACTTGTATATATTTTTGCAAGGTTCTTGGTTTGAAAAGCTTGTCTTTATTCAGTGGGGTTTCTATAGGAAAAAGCAGTCCCAGGGAATTCTGATACCACTTGCCTGATTTATTCCATATTCTAATTCTCTTCTTACCAAAATGTATTTACTCTGTTGCTTATTGTGGCAATGCCATCTTGCTCACTTTGTTTTCTCTTGGTATGCATCTTTTGTGATCCTGTCTCCTGCCCAGCAGTTACCCCACTTCCTAACAGGCTAAAACAAATCAATTTCTCTAAATGGATGCAAAATTGTAGACCTCTCCAATGTATTTTAAAATAAAAATTTCCCTACTTTGGCAATCATTTTAATTAAAAGTACCGCACTTTTAAAATAATTGTAGCACAGGCAGCAAGCTGTGTTTTGGTTCTGTTTGGTGGTTGGGTTTCTTTTTTATTGTTTGTTTGCTTTGTTTTCATTCCAATAAATTTATTTGATCCTATAAACTCACCTTTGACAATTCTGGTGCAGCTCTGTTGAGGACTCTGACAACTCATCAAACACTAGGAAGACAGTGCACAGCCCTGGCAAACAGCCGGGATCAGATGAGAACTGGATCACAACTCACTCATTGCTTAGCATCAGAGGGGAAGTAAATTCTCTCATTCTTACTCATGGGGAATCTTGCATCTCCCTTCTCCTTAATTTGTGTCAGCTTCATCTCCTTGTCTGGGAGCAAAAATGATACTCTGTCTGTTGCAGGAGTCCTTTGCTTCACATACAAAGTGCCTGGCATTCCCACAGAGAGGAGTTCAGGAATCAGCAGAACACCTCCTTTGCTTCCTCGTGAGGACATGTGGCCTGGCCTGCAACCCAATCACCAGCTTCTATTTGCTTCAGCCTGCTCTTACCCCACAGGTAGTGCTGGGATCTTTTGTTATGCTTCCTTCTTGCCTTATTTTTTGTTAGCTGATATTCAGGGTATGCTTTTATTAGATGCTTCTAAAATACTAAATTATACACTATTTCCACATGCCCGCCACAATGGTACAAGTAAGATGTTAAAAAATTTCCTGCAAGTCACTTACGACAAGAGCATGTTTTTCATTACCCCTGCTCACTGTGTAATATATCCTTTATACTAAAGCTGATGTTAAATTAATATGTCCATAACTCTGTTCATCCTCCTTAAGTAGTGCTCATCTATTTAAAAGATACACTGAACCTGTTTTCATACAGCAAATATGACATTATCCTTCTAAGAACACTTTCTTAAAACTGTATCATTTGTCACTTATGGGAGAGTGGCTTTATGTTTTGTACAAAGAGAATCTTGTACGAGCTGTGAGCTTGTACCATTAAATGCCTCAAACCTCCATTTACTTCTCTGCCAAAGTAATAGTATGGAGAAATCAATACTGAAGGTTCAAGGCAAGAAAATCTAGCTACCGAGCTTTTCTCCCTCTGCTTTTTCCTCAAGCCAGACTATGGTTTGTACGTATCTGCTCTGCAGTCATAGGACTTCCAGAAGTCAGAAGTTTTGTTGCCCTAATCTACAGACCAGTGGATGCACCAAAACCTGCTGGAATACCAGGGTAAGTAAACTTATGTCATGACAGCACCTGGTTTTTGCACTCTGCTCTCAGGGAGATTACAAATGCACATCTATTGTGGTATTTCAGGTAGTGCTAGGAGGCTCATTTCCCAAAAAGTTTTCTTTTTCCTGGCTGTGTATTGAGAGGGTGTCATGATAGTTTTGTTTCAGACTGGGTAAAGTGACCAGAGTCTCTTCAATGGCTATTTTCTGAGGAGTGGTGATGTTCTAATATTTTTCAGGCTTTTGATTAGCATGACAAAAAAACTTTCTTCATTTCCATCTTCATTTCCTTCCAGTCTCTTAGCAATGTATCGCTAGACAGAGTACTTTGTCTATTTTAATACATGACTAATCTTTTCAGACCCATTTCCATTGCTATCTGTGCACTACAATTGCTAACTGTATTGTACCATTCAATATGGTACGCAGCAGTCCATCAATCCTCTTTCTTCATCTAAAGGCAGAAAATATATAGTAATTGCTTAATAAATCTGCCATTCCTTTATCTCAGTCTCCAATTCCCCATTTGCATTTTTAGTACTTTTATCTTTAGGGCTGGCTGGTCATCTAACCAAGACAGGACGATAGCTAACTTTTATAATACAGAAAGCAATAGGATCCTATGGTGAATTAATATTTTTTTTTATTAATAACAGATACTAAATTCTGATGGAATAGTTAATGTCATGCATAGCTCCAACCCCTGCAGAACTTGTCTTGGGTACCTGGGATGGTTATTATTCTCTTCATTTGCCTCAGGCTTGTAACCCAAAGAAGTTTCCTGCATTTTGGCACAAATGATTTGACAACAAATTCAGGGCTGAATTCCAGCAAGGTCAGCTTTCCCTGTATTCTTAGCAACTATTCTTTTCAAGAGTATTAGCATATTTTTAATGAAAATAGTGGCACATTATTGTTACAAGGAATTCTTTTTTGTTTCTTTCTGAGCACTGACAGGTTTACCAGGTGTGATTTTATTTTTCTGCTATAGTATCAGAGATATCATATTAGTTGAAACTATTAATGATTTCAGGTTTTTATGTATATAGTTATTTATGAATTGACAAGAATTGTTTTCCATGAAGAAATTTAAAAGTTCTAGCTAAGAAAAATGAAGGAAAAGCACAAAGGCTTTCAGTTTATGTATTAACCACACTTGTGATTTACACCTCATTCTGTGCTGCATTGAAGCTTAAGAGCACTCCATTCCCTAACTGAAGTTTAATTTTCTATTAACAGTTTGCCTTCTGAACTTTGAGCTGTGTAATAGGGAGGATGTGCAAGGAGGCATTTATTACTGGTCTTGCTTATATACGTACTTGCCATTTCTGAACAGGAGCTTTTGTTGAGCAAACCTTCTGATGTGATAGTGAAAATTTTCAGCATTTAGGAAGCATGAACCTCTGCACACTCATAAAGCATATCTCATCAGCAAACAGCTTTTTGTGAACATATTTGACCCATCCCTCCTATTCTTTAGGGTTAGGTCAGAAAGTCAAAGCAAGTTCAAAATCTCTGTCTTCATCTTGAGAGAACTCCAAGACTTATCCATAAGATAAGTCTTCAGATATCTAAAAGAACTTCAGAAATTGCAGCATAAAACCTATTTTAGAAAACTGGCGTGATTTTGGAAAACCGTCCTACTTAGGATTAAACCTCATTTCTGATGACAGTGAAACTCCTTAAGGCTCTGCTTGTGACTATGGACTAAACGGGGAATTTTGACAAATGCAAGTCTCGTGTCTCCTCTCTTTAAACTATGCCCTTGCTAGAATAAATACATAGCAATAGACAGAAATGAAGAAAAAATCCCCTAACCAAACACTTTTAAAAGCAAATTAGAAAAGCCACTAAGTCAAGATATTGATTGCCTGTGCTGCTGAGGGACTGTTAATAAATGAAAACACATGGCTGATATTTAGTTGTTTTGCCTAAATAAATACCAAGGAAGTATTAAAAGCAACCTTTGGAGGGTTTCCATAGAACTGCCGAAATGTACTGCTGCTTGCTACTATTACATCAAAATTCAGAAGCAGTATAAAATCCCTCATTTATTTTGAATTGAGTGCCAAAGCAAGAGGAATGAGCAATAAGTAAGTACAAAAATATGATACACAGCTCCAGTCTTATGCTTCAGGGAACCAAGGAAATTTTATTTCTGGGGGACTAGAGGTACATAAGGGAGTATACGGTGGAAGAATTACTGCTTTAATGTTTATATTTTCAAAATAAAGGGAAAAATAAAAAGAGAAAAGCTTTTCTAGTTAAGCTGAACAAATGTTTCTTCATGGACTCTTGTAGTGTATTTTTTTTCAGACATAGAATGGACCAAATAGTAAGTATGTGACATGAATAAGGCTTTGTGTGGCATGTGGTCCTACACAAGCTGCATACAAGTGGGGCGACTATCTTAAACTTTAAAAGAAAATATTTTAATGCTGACAAATGAGCACAGAAAGAGACAGAAGTCTGTTTTATATGGAGCAGAGACAGATTCCAAGACTGTAGATCTTAAAAAGTAGTTACAAGAACACTTAATACAGGCTCATGATAGAATTCCTGCTTAAAGGTGGGATAGCCACATCCAGTTAATTTTCTGACTTTTAGAGAGCTAGATATGCGTACTGTAATCAAACATTTTACTGCAGTGAGATTGCTCTGTGTGTGTGAATATCTCTTTTGTCCTCGCCTATAATGGAGAGACAGCCTTTTTCTTATTCTTCAGTGTGCTTCTGATTCACCTAGGAATTTTAAATTCCTTTCATTTTTTCAGAATATTCAATATTTAAAACTATTCTCATAGTTTCTATTGTTCTTGATAATTCAATTGTACTTGATAAAATTGGCCTTCATTGCCCTATTGTCTTTACTGAGATTCACCCAAGGTGAAATTAAATCGCCTATTCTTGCTCTCCTTGCAAATTTTAATCATGTTTTCTTAGAGTATTTTACATTGTTTCGAAGATACTTACATTTTTTAAATTGCTTTATTTTTGTTGTAGTGCTTTCATTCTTGGGTGTTTATATTGAATGACAGTGCTTTATTTATGTATTCTCTAATATTAAATTCACCTGCTTTACTTTTTCTTATTTGGCATATGAGTTCATGGACAGCCTTTTTCCACATTGACTTGTAAGGAAACCAAAAGGATCAATCTCACTCCCTTTTAAAGCCAGTGGCAGAAATCTTTCTGATTTATCTAAGAGGAAGATTGAGACTTCTTGTAAATATCCCTGGAAGTGTCTCCCAAGTTTCAGATGTGTTCTTCTCCCAAACAATGCCCCTGCATTTTTCACAGGTCTCTTGAAACCTTTCTACAGACATACTTCAGTATACATCATGGATCTAACAGGCAAAAGGAACAGGGTAACTTCCCTGTGTTCCTTACCATCTGTCATTCTTTACCTTTACAACTGACCTTCTTCCTGCACTGCTTTTCTCTGTACGTTTGATAAAATGTGCATTCTTGTATTTTTTGTTCCCTAAGATGTTTGTTCTTCAGTCAACATTTGATAATTTTAGAGTGAGAAGGATATGTGGAAAAAATGGCATGTGTGGGTTTTTTGCCTTTTTTTTTTTAAAGTAATCTGTGTTTTCTAAATGTCTTCATGGAGGTAAAAAGGAAGCCAGCCTTTGCTATCACAGTTGAATATCAAGGCTTATACCTGTAGCTAAAGCACAGATGACTTCACTAAATAAAATCTCTGAAGTCTGTTTTAAATGGCTATGCTTCTGCAACGATAGTTTCAGTAAAAGCCTGGGACTGCTGTGAATAAAACAGATAAAAAATTGAATCATTTCTTTTTCTGTCCTGTAACAAAAAGCTATTTCTGGGAAAAAGAAACTTAAAATTGTTTTGTGTCAGCAATGTATATGAAGTTGGGTTCTGAGTTCAGGAGGAGAAAAAAAGACTAGAATGCAGAAGGCAGAAGAATAAATACTTTAAATTATTTTTCTACATGACATGTCTATGAACCACTTAATTCTGTATCTGTGTGGGATTAAAAAAAAAGACCCATATAACAGAAACAAAACAATGAGCCAACTTGAGACGGGAATCATAAATCAATTCAGGGATTTCTACAGAAATTACCAGTGTATATACTTGAAAAAGCCATTGTGCAGGATGTATCTTTCTCTAGCTTGCTTTGACTAATCAGCTACACAAGTGCAAAATGTTTCAAGTGGAGGCTCAATGGGGACAGAAGAGTTGTGATCCTAGTGAAGAGCTAAACTTTAACTGATTTCAACAGAGGCAGGGTTTTACCTGAGGAGCCGAGAGAGACATTCCTAGTTGTCCTGGTTGCATGCTTGGAGCTGAGAGTGGGGAAAATTGGTATGAACTGTACTAAGACACTGCAGTTAAAGCCATGCAGTGATAGCAATAAACTTTTAAGGAATCAGTTTACTGTGTGGGAAGGGAATGCAGCAGTGAATGCAGACACGCTCTCTCTCTCCCCTGCACTACACCCCTCTCTCTCTCCCCAGACTGTCTTTTGTAGTGAGCATGGGGGTACTATACTTATAAAAACTTAAATTCTGATTTTTAGAAAGAACTGTTTCCCCAGTGGCCTCAGAAATGTTATTCCTTTTTACCAATCTTATTGCTGGAGCAGTAAGTTCATTTCTCCGGCATCAGGAAAAATGGTATTTGGTATGGCGGTTCTCTGAAGGTCCAGGAACGCCTTTTCTCCAAGAGGGAAGGAACCACTTGCTAACTAACTGCTCAGTGTCATCCCCGTAAAGTTTTTGCTTCTTGACAATAAGCAACAGCAGAAGGATTCAGATCAGAAATCAGGCTGCATCAGGGTTATGGGTGATTTCAAAGTCTGACATATATGGTCAAATATAGGAACAGAATAGGACAACTACGAACCATATGTTGGTTTTAAACTATTTTGCAAAACCAATATCGATATAAAATATTCTACCCTATAATAATACAGAATACAAATATATATATATATAATGTTAATTATTAAAAAAACCATCCATCTGGAGAAGCTTTGTTTTGTTTAGGCTGTTTTCAGTTTGGACAACTGGGAATCTGGAAATCACTTTACTGTTGCCAGTGTATAATACTATCTGGTTCTGGCTTTTATTGTATTTTCTTTACAGCTGTGATTTGCGACCATTTGCATTTTTGCTGACAGGTACTAAGGGTAAGTCAATATTTATAAAGTACTTTTTCCTATGCCTTCCTTTTACCAGAGACTTTCCCTATTGTAACGAGCTCTTTTTTTCAGAAAGTGAAATAACAATTTGGGTGCACATGCCAACAATAATTGTACTTGTCAAAAGAAACAGATAACGTTATAACTGCCTGAAATTTAATCACAAGAAATGCAATAATTCATATGGGAAATCTTGTTTTACAATTTCTTTCTTTCCATGTGGTTTAGAGTAGTTAAGGGAAAAAAATTATTCTGTTTAGGCCAAGCATGCAGAGTGGCCTAGAAAGGCAATTTAATGCAAAGCTTTTCAAACGTGTTGTTGTTTCCTGCCAATAGAAATGTACCTGAGACTACAACAATAAAAACACCATATGAGAAGTTGGAAAAAAGTAATTATATTTAATTGTTGTATAATATACCTACTTTGAATTCATTTTGAATTTTAAGATTTTTCTTTTAAAATTTTGGCAGTGCTCCTGGGAGCAAGTATATTGTAGCATATAAAATAACATTTCAGCTGTGAAGTATGAGATTCAGTTCTATAATTAGTGTAACCCTGGGCTAATTTGTTACATCAGATTTGTTTCATATTGATAGCCATCTAAGTGAAGTTTGAATCTGGGCCAGATCTTGTATACTAAAATCCACCATAATTTTAAATTCTGCTTTACAATAACAACAATCAAATTACTTTTTAACAGTATCAGCCCATTGCTCTAAAAGCGAAGAACCCCAGATCAAAAACTCAACAAAACCAGTCTACCAGTAAAACTCAGCTGATCAATGAAAAAGTTATTAACACAAGATTTTTTCATTTTCACATTTTTAATTCGTGTTTTCATACCAACCAAGATATGTTCTTACTATGTTGGCTGGAGAACCTCATAACCAGAATGAAGGCATATTTTAAGAGACAGACTTTACATGTATGGGCCTGGCTGGAGAGAAGACCAGAGAGCTCCTGTGCTTGGTTACCCTACAGAAAGGCTAGCTAGAGTTTCAGCTAGGGTCGGGCACAACAACTTAGCTCTGAGCCTTGATGTGCATGCCAGCTCCTCCCAGTGAACGTCTTTCTCATCCATCATCTTCTAGTGGTATTTCGATAACTTGTGGTATCCCTGCTTACTGGAGGCATCTTGGTTAGCGAGAGGGAGTGGATTATTCACTTGAGGTATGTCTCAAAATTTTGGAAAGAATTGTTAAAAGTACATTCATTACTCAGGTATGTATCCAGCCTTTGCAAGAATACAGTCAGGATGAGGATTTGTACTTGTGTGTGTGTTTTTGGTTTGGTTTGGTTTTTGTCAGTGTTCTGCAAAGCAATACTCCCATTGTACAATCCAAATTAAATATAGGAGAAAAGTCAGTAAGTTGTTTATCATAGTGTTCCTCTCAGAAAATGAACATGTTGTTCTTCCCTGGAATGATTTCCTTGAATTTGGTCAATGAGTAATAGGGGTAGTCCATGTAGCTTGGAACTGAGATTCTGCCTACTTTGCTTTATACATACTGATATGTCCTGCAAAAGGGGAAACTTAGCAATTCAACAGTCCCTTGAAATTTTTATGCTTGTGATGTTCCCAGCCTAGAAATTGAGTTCTACAGCAGAATGAGGAAATGAGCAGCAACAGGAGGGTTTAATTAAAAAAGGCCATGGCAAAGAAAAGCAGGAAGTTTAAGATGGTGATAAATGCAGTTCAGAATAATGATTATACACTTTTCATCAAGACTGATAGAGATTTCTTTGCCCAGCTAGGAAAATTATTAACAGTGCAATGCAACAATCATGGCAGGAGATTCTTTGTTATCAATACTTGCTAATGTGTAAAGAAAAAAAATGGCTTGTAGGCTATCTTGCTATACTCTGCTATAAATCCTTGGTTTTGTTTAACACTAGAAAACCACAGAAGATTCAGAATGAGATTTTTTTTATACTTTCATTTTTATTGTTAGATATAAAATGTCAGCAGTTGTACATGAAAACAGTTCTACAAACTGATGAAATTAAGTGTTGGTATGACCATAGTAACCCAACATAGTTTATATTTTGAGGGAACTTTCCTAGGAACAAAGTTTGCTGCTTCAGAAAGAAGGTCACGAGGAGTATACAGTGACTTAGAGTTGATATGCTAATATATCCCTAAAGAATTCAGCAAATAATTCTGAAGAAACCAGCTATTTATACTACAATTTCATGTAGCAAGACCTCTGGAGATGTAATCTAAGAGTTTTGAGCTCTGTACAAGTACTAATCACCAGAAGAGCTTGACAGTTCTGTAATTTTTCTCTCTGTGGGTTCCCACGGCATATTAGTAAGGTGATTCATAAAACAAGTCAGCTACAGATTTAGGATTATAAATACGTGAGCTAAGAGGAAATATTTTAATCATTTTCCTCTGTATTTATATGTAGCTGTATTTACCATTGAATTTGAGGAGCATATACCTAGAGAACAGTATCCCCTGTAAAATATAGGCAATCTGATTTATCACAAATGAATTTCACATTGTTGCAGAAGTTATATTACAAAGTAGCCTTAAGTGAAGGCAAAGCAAAACCTCCTTCAGTCATGCAAAAGTGCGTAGAAAGAGGGTATAAAGTTTAAGCTTTTGCCATTTTATCATGCTTTAGGTTCTTAGGCTTTATTGCTGTGACCTCATTTTTCAAAGAGGTGTCCACAGTGCTCTGTGATCTATCATTCATAATTATATTCAGTATCTGAGATACCAGTAAATTTTGCTTTAAGTCATGTGGTTATTACTTTTTCTTTCATCATTTTTGCTTCTGTTGGTGACTCCTGAAATAGTTTCAAGTGATGCCTCTGATGTTTATCACACCATTGGCAGTGTTCATCTTCCATCACATTGGGTGTAGACACTAAGGGTGTAATAACACTTTTTGAGAGAAAAGAAGTTGAGAAGTGTGTGTGTGTGATTTTTAAATGCATCATTTATGCCCTGAACCATGCCCTGTGTGTTTTAAATAATGACACTTATTTCTAGCCAGCTGCTACAGAATATAAAGAAGAAATTCACAAATGAAAGAATTTTTGTTAGAAACTTCTCCTTCCATACCGAGATGAGAGAAAGCTTGCTGTCCCACCTGTTTCCCAGCTGGTTTGGGAGAGCAAATAGGAACTGCTATAGAGCTTAGGGAGATATCAACATTGATTTTTAAGCTATCTCAACAATTTGAAAATACATTTATCTGGATCACTAGGAAATTAAATGAATTTGGGACATCAGTAAGTCCATTAAAATTTCTCTATCTATTACATAAAGCAACAGGAAGCAAGAGCATCTAATTTAGACCCACATATTCCAAATTCAGCAATAAAAAGTGAAAGACTATCTTTTTTCCATTTCTAATGCCTGTTGGAAGTAGATAAGGGAGAGATTCACGTGTTTTCCATCCATTTGCATTCCTTCCTCCTATTATCTCTTAGTTGCTTTAGTACTTAGGGATGCTGTGCTGCATTAAACAGTAGGTCTTTCCACTGTATAACCTCCACAGGGCTTACGAAGTGTTTTCCAGCCTCTTTCATAGGTGGACTGGAATAAATGAAAAGGAATCTTTCTCTGGAGAATAACATACTACTACATGGGAGTATGAACAACTCCCCAGAGAACTGAAGTAGGTAAAAGGAGTGTAGTGCCTGACAGGAAAAATTGGCATACGGAACCTGGAGAAGTGAGGAAGGAGAGTTGAAGCTGGTTGGTTTTGTGTATGAGGGTCAGTGGATTTTATTTAACTTACTTGACAAATAAAAATACATTATGTTTTCCCGTCCATGAAATAAAGATCTTTCAAAGAAAGTGGGGAAAAAACCAAGGTGGGCATTTTAAGCAAGTGAGAGATGTGTACATAAGGTCAGTTGTCAGCTGTGTGTGTATGCAGGCAGGTAAGGGCTGTGCACTCACTTTTCCCTTCAGCATTTGGGAGATGGATATTTCTTAAAGAAACTTTGTAGCTTGCATATTTCATGGATAACCTTTGATGTCTTTAAATTACAAGTGTTTAGAATAAAACTAGATTTCCAAAAATTCTTGTTCAGTTTAGAAATTCAGAACTGAATCTAATCCAATCTAGTATTAAGACTTTCACCTGTCCTTGATTGCCTGATCAGCCCTGATAAAAGAGAAGAATCTCTTAATCTATGTCATTAATTCATGTAGGAAAGACCAAATCACTTCCAAAATTAATCAAAGGAGTAAAAATCATTTTGGTAGAATAGCTATATACTGGGTAAATTATTAAGGAACTTTAAAATAAAATTTTAAATAATTGGAGAATTAAGTAACAAACAAAATTCCCTAGGAAGTGAGGGAAAACTTGTTTTTCAGGATTGTGGTTCAGAACACTTTTAGTGCTCACTTTTAGCGATGGAAAGCTGCAAGGAAGATAAAGAAAATTTTATGGCAACTTCTGGGATAAATTCTTTGCAAATCAGATAAACCCAGATGAAGAAGAGCCATATGCAACTTTAATTAAACAAATACATCAGTGCCTTCTAAGTGTTAAATGGTGGGATGAGCCACCTACCTCAGAGTGACAGAAGCAGTGCACAATGTTACAATGCTGGTATGCTATGATGATAAGAGGCTGATGATATCAGATACTGACTCTGAACAGGATCTTCTGAGTAGAGCTGTGCAAAGTTTTGATATGAGAATCATGTGAAATGTTAATTGTATTTGAAAAGCAAAGCAGAGCTCTTAGGTCTGCGCTGACTCAGGACAAGCAAGGCTGATGTCTAGGTGACAAATACGGTGGGTTGTTCCATTCTTATGGACCATTTGCTAAAGGGATATAATCCAATGACATACTCCTCTTTTCATGATGCAGGGAACCAAGATCATTGTCTTCCAGTTCAGCTATTTTGAGAAAACAGAAATTTTTGGTTTAAAAACTTTGTCATATTTTGATTCAAACTTATGTGTATGTTAAAAAAAAAGAAAAAGAAAAAAAAAAAAGGAGTTTGTTTGGTGCTTAGATAAGTATAGAAATATCTCAGGGTTCAACTTCAAGTGTGGAGCTACCAGAAATTCAGTTTTGTAACTTTGGCTCATCTTTCTTTCCAACGACTCTCACACATTATTCATAGTGACTCTCTACTTAAACTGTTTTTCTTTTGATGTAGAAGGAAGTGGTGAAAGGTTATCTGATTATTTCAGAGAGCTATTTTTCTTAGTTTCCCTTATCTATATTAACAGTTACATCTTCAAAGAACTTGAAGAAGAATGTGTTACCTGTTCATTCTGAAATAATCTTTGAATGTTAGTTTTTTCAGTTTCTGTTCATTACCAAAGCCATAGTGTCCTTTCTAAGAAATTCTCTAAAATTTATAGAAAACTTGTAGGTTTATGGATTAATTTGTCTTTACACAGTCAAAACCCAGTGCCATTGCATGGCATTCTCTCCCTCATCTGCAATCCCTTTGCTGCACAACAGTCTTGCTAAAGGAAATACAAAAGATGAAATTCCTCAAATACAAGGAAGAGTTGTGAATGATTTCCACTTGGAAGACACTTTTCAGATAATCTCTTGATCTGATTTAATAGCTCTGAAACTTCTCAAACTATTCTGTAAAGTATGCTCCACTCTGCAAAGTGTATTTCTGTGCTCTAACTGTGCTGCTTTAAAACTTTTGTTGCCATCGAGTAGAAATCTATTTCAGCTTTACTCCCCCCAGCATGATAGTCTAAGAATGGCATAAATTAAAATTTAGAATTATATTTTCAGAACGAACTTTCTGTTCATGTTTTTTTTCTGCTCTAACAACTTGCCTTTTCAGCAGTTGATTGGTATTTATGGGGAATTAGATGTATCTCTGAAATGGCACCACTGCACTGGTTGGTGCCTGTAGCACTGAGTACACACATATACACCATCCCCAGCACCATGCTCCAGCCTGATAATTCGGATAGGAATGGATAAGCTCTTTGATTTTAAAAGCTACCGACTATTGCTGGCTGCACAAAAACTCCTTATGTTTTTCTTTCCAACACAGGGTTTCATAACAGTCAGGATTATAATTTTGACATTACTGTGACGGTGATCAGTGCTAAGGGCCAGTGCCCCAGGTGACATCATCATTGTAACACCTGCGAGCTAGCAGGTTTTTTATGTAGCTTCATATGCATCCTTCTTGTTCTTTTCAGTTTATTCTAGATTCATAGAATAAAGGAAAAGGCTTCCTTCCATGTTATCAGTGATGCTAGTTAAATCACAGACTTCAGGTTTCAAATTGGATATTTTTCCTAATCATGGCATAGTCTAATGGGTAAAATACTTTTTTTTTTTCCTTTAAGATCTCGTTTAATTAAATTTATGGCATTTACTCAGGAAACATTCAGGTATACACGATAACTTTAAACCTCTTCCTCTTTTCTCAGATTCCCTTGCCACCTCCAGAAGCATCTAACAACAGTAAAACCTTCTTTATCTTGTCTCCATATAATCTGAGTCTCTTATCTCCTCCTAATAAGCACAATAACGAGAAATGATTCACTTGTAATGGAAGACTAAATAGGATTGTTGGTGTCTTAGGCACACTCTCTTCTGTGCAAAGGCTCAGTTAACACCAGTTAGTCACAGAAACAGCAGAGAAGGGAAGAAGTCAATTTTGACATGGAAAGAGGAGGTAGAAAGCAGGCCACCAAGGAATCAGATCAGACACCAGACCAGGGAAATATCAGCACTTCACAGGAACAGCTCCTGGTGTTCAAAACAATTTTACTTGTATACAGCTGTCTACTAAAGTTAGAGAAGGGGTTTAGAAATTTTAGATAAAATCTATATGAATTTAATTTTAGAAATATCAGTGTCTTAACAACTTTTAAAGATATAAAATGCTTTAAATTTTCATGTTTATTTACTTGGCTATGTTAGAGCTTATGAACAGTTACTTAGAAGCTTAATTTCACAATCTTGAATATAGATTTCTTTTCTTCGTTTTTTCTTTCTTAAAGTAACCTTCCCCTCCCCTTCTCCCCCACCTCAGGGTAGCCTTCCATTGAAGATTTTAAAGAAAAAGATGGCTTAAAAATGGATATTAACTGTGTATGAGTATATTATGATTGACTGTCATCATCCGTGCTGTGTGTTAGATGCTGTTAGATCCTGGGTTAAAAGAGGGGTTTTCAAATTTCAGACACTTAAAGTGGAGAGGCAGGACCAGAAGGAGATGGAATAAGAGATGTCATTTATCTTTCAAATAGATCAGTTTAAAGTGTATATAGATTCACTGACTCAGTTAGACAGTTCCACTTAGATGTACAGTAGTGTATGAAACTAGAATCAGGAGTCAAATGTCTTTTACACTCTTGGGAGGGTTTCTCATTTTTTAAGAGAAGGAAGTAAAAGAAGTCACAAGTAGGGCAAGACAAAGTAAAAAGAGAAGGCATAAATTAAATATAAAATCTTGTTAAACAGCATACACTATTATCATCTTATTGCTCTGTTGTAGGAAAGTAACTAAAGCAAAGAAAACAAAGCTGTTAAAAAGGAGAATGAAAAATAAAGTCAGAATATTGTGGCTTATAAAGAGCTGGTGCAGATAGGCAGGTAACTGTCAACATTGGAAAGTGCTGCACAATATCTCTTTTCAGTTACTATATTTCCAAACTTTGTGATTAACATCCCTGTACAGAACATCATTCCACAGCTATTTATTAAACAAAACCTTTAGGATCAAATTGTTAGCTTAAATTCGATTATGAATGAAGAAAGGTGGGAGTATTTACTCTGCAAATCACAGTTATTTCCCTAGCTGCCTTCTAGTTCCTGGAAGGAAAGTAAATCGCTTTGGACCTAGCCCGCCTCTGTGTCTTGAGTGGGCCAATTCAGAGTGATTAACTGATCTATCTGCTAGTTTGTTCTCTTTGGCCAAATATGTTTGCTTGCCTTGGTGAAAAATTCCACATGCTTTCTCCTTCAGACTTTCAGGGATTATAACCTACTCGACAGGTATTCCAAAAACTATATCAAAATGAATTTCCCAGTTGCGCATCAGATAACAGTATTTGTTGTTTGCCATGCACAGCCTCTTCTCTGAAAAATCCATTTTGAATTGAGCTAATGGCCATTCAGCTGTGAAAAGAAATACGGTGTAGAGCAATGCCGGAATTGATTGGACCATGGGATATCATCACAACCTGCATAACAATAAACCAAAACGTTCAACAAGCAGCATGACTTAAAATCTGACCTATATTCACCACAATTTGGGGGAAAAATCTGGGACGGTGCATTCTCACTATGAGACAATACACTGAAACTTTTTTTAATAACTTTCTCAGAATATTTTGATTCTTTCCGAAGCGGTGCTATTTCTCTACTCAGCTGTCCCGTTCTTCATTTTAAGAGTTCATTTACCCAGAAATATTTTCACTCCTCTCTCTGATTTGTTTTAGCTGCAAGGAACGCTTCTTCCTATGACGTGCACATTCTGAATGTTTCATTAGGTATTTCAAATATTCAATGTGTGATAAACTTTTTCAAGGAGCATATTGCAGATGAAAAAAGTATTGATCCAACTTCTGTTTATTTCCTTTTGAATTCTGAATAATGCATTTTCTGCTTACTTTGTGATTCTCTTGCAGTGTTATTTTACAGATTCACTTTTGCTAACAAATCATATTTTAAGACTGACAAAATACTTTCTCTTAGTAGATCTTGTGAATGCTTGGAGCCCTTTCAGTGGGTCTTGTGCTTTTGGCTTGGTTTTTGTCATTCTAATTGGGTTTCTTTCATTTTAACGACTGAAATAAGTTTTAACTCTGAATTATGTCCTGCCTTTCTCCTTCATCATCTCTTCTGAATTGATACAGGTTCCTAGAATAATTTGTATCTTGGATTTCACAACCTTTCATAAGTCCCTTTTGTTACGTATACACATGGAATATATGAATACATAGAGTATATAAGACATCTATCTTACGAAAAAGTACCAGTGAAATTAATGCTAAATGTATATTTCATTTTGAAACTGAGTCTAGGTAGTCTTAAAAGTATCTTTTGTAGGAATGTAAGGTCATAGCCAGAGATTATTGAAGTCATTTGAAAACACTGTCATTTAGGGACTAGTATTTTTTTCTACAGCGTTTTAAAGGAAAAATGATTTTTTAAACATTAAACTGCTTTTACCAAACTATACTCCAAAAGACATATTGAAAATTAAGTGTTGCTTTTCACAAGTGTACTTCTAAAAATTATAGGCTCTACAAAGTATATGAAGTGCAGGAGGTTATTGACAACTCTAACCTCTTGTAATATTACTGAAAAACTGCAAGACTTAAATAGCAGAATACAAAATAAAAGTATTGAATGTGATTTAAAGAATCAGCTGAACAAATCATGTGCCTTGGAAGAACATCCTTTAACTGGCAGTGAATCAGTTTACAAGTGATGCCTACTAAAGTCACAATGAAAAGTCTTAACTTAAATAGGAGAGAAGATGTGTAAATAGTGGATACAGAAATGAAATTGATGACTTAGTTTCACTTGGTCTGTCTGTCCAGGAAGGGACATTGTGTTGCCCAATAAGAGCCCCTACCTGTGTAAAACTTCAAATAAAAGGAAAGAGAAGGGAGTGAAATACTGGGGTTCATTTGAAAATATGGTATTAAAGAAAAAAAATAGAATGTTCTACTAGAAATAGGAGCCTTGTACCAGGGTTAATACACATTTGGAGATTAATATAGTCTTTAGAAGTATTTTATAAGGGATTTTTAATTATGAAACCTATATTCTAAAGAAACTAAATGAAAGAGCAAATAAAATATACTGTTCTGGTAGTTTCTGTATCGATTTTCCATCAGTATGTCCACAAATTGGAGAAGTGTTTGATTCATTTTTCCAATATTAAATAGCGTAGTGAAACAGTCTTTTTAGAAGAAATAATCATACTGCTGCCATGAAAACCTTCTTTAGTAATAATTATCTTAGTCAGAAATTAAATAGCCTTAGTACTAGGATTAGATTTAAATTACTTCTACTCTTGCCTACCAGTTGTCTTTCAAAATACCATTGTATATTCCACAGCACTTTAATATCACCTTACATTATAATAAAACAATCCTTTATGCTTTCTACCTACATCTTAATTACACATATGTGGAAAATCTTCAAAGTAACTTCCAGCAAAAACGTGGTTGTTACCACGGAGATGAACTCCAGTTTTCCAGCTGCTATGCTTCTGAAAGTAACTACTCACATGAACACTAGACATGGAACAAGAAAACCCCAAAGAGTGTAGCTGACCTAGCAGTGTATGTGAAGTCTTCTTTAACATACAACAGGCTGGAGGAATGCCAAAACCATATAATTACATTTTCCAGCTGTTACCATATATTGTGTTTACCAAATTGTGAATAAGAAAACGTTTACACAGTTCTCAACTGTAAATTGTACTTCTTTTGTAGTTCCACCTGCTGTGATAAACTTCTCTGTGAAACAGATATGCAAGTACTAGGTTAAAAAATATTAAGAAGTGTTACGGTATTATGAAAAATATGAAAAAGAATAATTTTATATTGTGAGATCCCACTGATTTTATGCTGAAAATTATTGTATTTTTTTAAAGTCCATTTTGACAGGGAAAAGCATGCAGCATGGATTTCAGTAATGTTATCCGGAAAGCCTAAGCATCTTTTCAATAACATGCATATTTTTTATGTACATTATTGACTTCAGAGTGAGTTACAAATTTGAAACATCTAAATCTGTTTGGGACTTACTATGGGATAAGTTTACATTGTTAATATAGATTTCACAATAAGTTTTAAAATATGAAATACTGACATTGAAGGAGGAAATTTGACTGAATTAGGAAATAGGACTGGTTAACCATGTTTATGCTAGGTTCAAGCCATTTCCAAGTGGTGTAAGGAAAAATTGAACATTGTCATTAAATTTAAATAATACTCATTGTAGAGTGTAATGCTGTTTAACTCTCTCTTAGCAGCTAAGAGTTAATTTTTCCAGTTACAGTAAATAAAAGAATAAAATGTCTTATTTCTGCTGACAGCTTTCAGGCTTCCCCGCTTCCATCTCTGTCACACAGTCTCTTAAAGAAGATGACTTGCAAAGACCTTGCCTTACAGATGACTTTGTAACCTCAAGCAATGATATGCATGAGGCTGTCTATGAAAGGAGAGACCACTCCTCTTTAATTGGATGGTGGCATTGGAATACCTTCACCTTAAAATGAGAGTTTTTCAGAGGAAATAAAAAATAATCAAGCCAATTGCAAAGAAGGTGTAGAGGGAATGACAAGAGATGAAATTACTAGTAATCTTTAAAAATAAAACAATGCAACTTCCTCTAAGATTGCAAGGTATGTTTTTTCTCTTTTTTACAATCTTTATATGGTACACCACAGTTGACAGTCAGGAGCAAGAAACACCTGGAGGCCAAGTCTTTGGGTGCTGAAAATGACCTTACTGAGGGGCTGGAGGAAAGAAGTCTAAAAAATCCTGTGGTGGATGAGTACTTCTGGAGATTTACTGCTTTTCAGTTGTGCTAGGTCAAATTTGGAACCATCAGTTAAACCATAAGGCTTGATTAATGGAAAGTTTTGATGATCTTATACTTTGACACAAACATGGTTTAGCAATTCTTCAGAATTCCTTAATTTACCGACTTGACTTCAATGAAACTGCCTAAGAGAAGGTCTTATTGTTCACAAAAGATAATGTCCTTCAGAATTTTGTTAATGTCCATTTGGAAGGAGTGTTTGTAAAGCTCAATCAATGAAGACTGCATTAGGTGAGACACTGAAGGGATTAGGGGAACAGAGGGAAGTATGTATAGCACAGCTTATCTGGGAGGCAAAAAGCAGCTTAGTAGTGCTGATGTACTTTTTCCACTCTCCAGAAGTTGTTTGAGACCAATAGCTGTGGACAGAAGTTCAACAAGAGGCCAACATTTTGCTGTGCCTCAGTGGAAAAACCCAGGTCCGCTCAACCTGATTGCGTTACAAGTGGCTTTCTACAAGGTAAGCTGAGTCTGCTATGAACTGTTTCCTGTATTGTGTTCTGGGAGGATGGAGCTTGTTATTTAAGTGCTTAATACTGCATCCAGAATATGCAGAAGCTAAATTTGGCATTGCCAGTTTGAACTCTTAGGTTTGCCTTGTTTATTGTGTTTTACTGGCAAGAGAGAAAAACATACAGGGGTAAAAATGTGTACCTTAAAAATAGTATTGCATTTGTAGAATTGGAGTCTATTTTATAAACAATTTAATGGAATTTCTGAAAATGTTATATTCATCTCCAAAGACAAAATTTAGAATATTTTATGCAGCAAAAATAAATTGCACACTTGTAGTATGTTTTGCATTTTGCGATTGCCTTGAGGGAACATCTGTTCTGTGAGGACTATTCAAACTTCTTAGATGTCCAATTAAAATCTTAGAGGCTCTGAAGCGTACTATACTTGAGCCAAAGAATGGGGTGAGGGAGGAAGGACACGTTGCCTCTTCTGGCACCATGTTAGTGTCCAATGGCACTTGTGAAAAGCCTGTCCTGATAATAAAATCACTGAATAGTTGGAAGAGGTATGACTTTAATGTAATGAAACTGATGGACAGGTAGATCCTTTCTGCCGTTAAGATACACTTTCAAAAGTTGCATACTCTTCTGGCAGCCTGGAGGACAGGGTAAAGTGCTAATACAAGGAGAAAGGAAAGAAAGTGCTTTAGAGTGTCATTTTACATTTAAGCAAAATTTGTTACACTAACTGCTTTTGTGATAAAAGTCCATAGTTAAGAAAAAAACCCCAAACAAGCACATGTGCAGTACAACAGAACATAGTACATATAAACTTGCTATTACCTCTGTCAAAAACCTATGCCCTTCAGCAGGGAAAGACAAAGAGGAATCTGGTAAGATCCTCAGGGTTCTAAAAAGTCTCCTACAGTTACAGTCACATCTATACTGGGAAATTCTGCCAGTAAACAGGTAACAACAGCGTGTGCTATCTAGATGTTATATTACATTTCTCTTCTTTTTAAATCTGTCCTCCTCAAGAGAAATTCTGTCATCAGGTTTCTGTGCCTCCCATACCTTCACCTAGTTCATTGTCAGGTAGAAACACTTCAGATGAAGAATTCAGGGTGTTATAATCCAAGGAGTCATAGTTCCTTTTCCTGTTACAATCTTACGACATATCATCTAGGCCTTTCCTCCCATGGTCCCCTATGACTGCCCTTTGGTCTCACTTTTCTCTCAAAGGTAGATCCTGTGCAGCTCAAAGTGTTCCCATCTCCATTTCAGAAACAAGGTGCATGGTTTCTACAGCATTTCAGTTACTAAACCACTATGTATTAGCTTGAAAATGAGAAATTTGTAGGTGATGATAATATGCAACTGTTTCAGGTTCTATCAGACACTTGACAGCTAGTTCTGCTCTCTGTGAACTGGGGCTTCTAAATTGTTTTAAAACAGCTTGGCAGTATTAGGAAGTAGGAACACATCTTTCAAGTATGGATCTTGCCTCCTCTGAGACTCTTAAGGATGGAAACACTAAAATAGCAGAGCTTTGAAGGGGAACGGGCAACTCCATACTGATTTGTGTCAGTGCCCGAGTGGTTTCAACAAGGCTGATAGTTGTGCAGATGGAGATACTGAGTCCTACAGAAAGGTGTTTCTAAACAACGCAGAAAACAAGAGCTAGCACATCTCAAGATACCAGAACTGTGTTGATGGATACATTCAACCTGTCAACCCCTAATGCTGTCTGTGTGTACAAAGTGTTTTTGTGAGTACCAGTGAATCACTGGGAGATATGGCTGATAGTAATACTGTTTTTATGGACCTTATCTGCTGATCCACGAATGTGGAATATGGCATTGTTACAAAGAAAAAAGATTAAAATATTAAGCGGAAAGAATAAATATAAAGCTGAAAGCAAGCTGCAACAGCTAGACAGAAGTTACACAAGCCTTTCATTTAGTGTGCTTGCCTGAGGGTGACTTTAAAGAATGCCTTAAAGTGCCAGGCATCCATCATATATTGTGAGGTAGCTCTAGCACAGTCAAAAATGGGTAATCATTGTAATTGTTTGCTGTACTTGGCTCAAGCACACATACTAAATGATTTGCAAAAGCCCATTTTAAAGTTGTGTTCTGATGCAGTATATCATTAGACACAAGCAATAGCATACTAACAATACCCAGACACATTAACAATAACAGTCAAAGCTTATGAAAAGTAGTCTTACATAAATTTCATTTTTTAAAAAATTTGACTGTGAGCTTTTTGCCTAATCTTATACCATATTTGAACTCAGCATTGTTTTCTAAGTGGCAGAGATAGTGATGTGAGTGTTGTCTTGGTTTGGGTGGATGGCTTGGCTGCTTTGAAATATATTTCCTAGGCAGCTCAAGTGTAAACACTTCCACAGATGTGGAGGTTTTGTGGGTGTCTTTGCAGAATTTGTCTTTGCTGCCTGAAAATGACAAACTATCCTCTTGCACTTCTCATTACATCTCTGGGCTGGGTTACTTTCTCCAGGAAGCATTTCTTTTGATCTTGCCTCCTTTTCTATATCAGAATTATGACCTGTACGTAAATTTTCCTTCTGTATTCCTGAAAGTGGACTTACTATTAACAATGAATTTGCTTTGCTTAAATCTTTCCCACAAAATATTATCTGTAGGAAATAGTAGTAAAAAATGTTCCATTATTTTCCATTAAATTGCCAACAACATTAATGTAGCATTTGATTATATGACCCACATATTTTCTTCATTAACAAGAGGCAGCCTTCCTCTTGCCGTATAATCTGGTTTACTACACACACGTCCATAGATCTTATTAATTTGTGACAGGCTTACACTTTGAAAAATTGTTATATTTTCTTGGTATCCATGGAAAAATTGCAGATGCTTTTCAAGCACCTTAAGAAGATAAAGTGTTGTCACAGTGCTTTAATTCCAGCTTCTATTGTCTTCTAAGGCAGCACAGATTTGCAGAGAAGACTATGGGACTTGGGTCTGGCATCGTGTTACTGCAGGGGGATAGCACTACTTGCCTGCTTGCTGCAGTGCTGTAGCAGGAAAATGACATGCTGAGAGGAAGCACAACAGATTCTAAAGACAGATCTACACAACGGGCTTCTATGGACATTAAAATGCTGGTCACTACAAGAATCTACTTCACGGCTCTTACTGATACTCTTGCATTAGCTTTTCAAAGAACAGCAGTCCTGAAACAGGTCTGCAATCACACTGGGGTGCCAGAAAACCTTAGAATAGTTGTAAAGGCACGAGTTCTAGTACCTGCAAGCAAGGCTTCCAGGATCAAGAATTTTTATAGGTATAACTAGCTACATTGTAAGGGACAAACAGAAACACATCCCGAAACACAAATGATATCCGATTTCTCTAAATAAGAAATTAGGAAGAAAATTAAATATTATATTTTTAAAACGAGGAATGGAAGGAATTATCGCTAGGGCGGCGAGCAAGCAGCAGAATTGTGATTAACTCAGCTTTCATCCCCATCTCCGCCGAGGCGCAACGGAATAGACGCGGTTCCCCGCCGCCACCGGGGGGCGCGCCTCTCCCAAGTACTTCAGGAAAAAGGTACAACCTGCACATTCCAGAAGCTATCCTGCTGAGACGTTAGCACAAGCATGGGTCTGTTTAAAGAGGCTTCTAGAAGTAAATCTTAAAAGGTAAGAATGTTTTGGTAGCTAACTTTTAGTCACATTCTTCGAATTCTTGAATCTTTGACTATTTTAAATTCAGTTTAAAAATTAATTTGGAAATGACTGTGTCTTAAGGAACTGGAACATTTAATGTATTCTCCTTGATTTTAGTTAATGACGATTATTATTAAATATCTTATTCCTTCTTAGAGCTCACAGATACTCTCATAAGACTCTCGTGTCCTTAATCTTCATTGTCAGTTTGTAACCATTAACCTAACATTAGTTAATACGTCCCTGTTTATTATCCATGTACTTTTGAAGAAATTTATAATTTAATACTCTTTGACTTCAAGGAACAAAAGATAAAAGCTTTCCAAATTTTCAGAGTATATATATTGTTAACCACTACTATTCTTCACACCTTTAACCCAAACGTATATTTCATTCCCTGTGAGTGCATTGGCGTTGTATAAAGGACAAAACAATTTCATTTCCAGCTGCATAAAGCAGTTGGCTAGTGACTGTATCTGAATAGGATCAGAGAAATGGAGAAATGAAAAAAAAAAGAGAAATACCTGCTATTCAAAAAGTAAAAAAAAAAAAAAGGGAGTAGTGGCACTATAAAACACGAACCTGTTATAAATTAAAACCCCAAACATTTCACCATTTACCTTTCAGTTTCGTTTACTGTAGCCTCTCAAAAGCCTCACTCCAAAAATCTGATAAGGGATTACAAAAATGGGCATTTTAATCAATATGTACACACACTTTTTCAGATTGGCAAAAACACTTTGAACAAGTTATGGAAAGGACAATTATATTTTAAATATCAAGTTTATTATTAAGAGAAAAGCATTCATTGCATGCTTTATAACTCTCTTGTCTTTTTCTGTTATCTGTGTACATGGCCTAGGATCAGGAATAATCAGATTCAAACACAATTTCAAGTCTTTAGCGATTAGTACAGGCTTCTGGCATTCATAATGTGACTTGGTATATATTGATCAGTGCAGCCTATTCATTTAATGTGAAAGATATAATTTGCTTTTGTTGTTCTAATTCTATGCACTATTTTCAGAACAATCTCTGAGAGGGGGTCTCAAGATTACTTCCTATGCACAAATTTTATGACACTGTCTAAAAATGTCTGTGCTGTGTCTCAAAATACTACCTATCATATAGCTTCTGTTTTGGTCTGAGAACTACGGTCTGTCTTGGAGCTAATTTTCATGCTACCGAGATAGTTACAGGTTGATGTCAAAAATCAGAAAGCTCTATGTCATTCACTCATTGCTGGTGTTTAAACTTCTCTTGGTGAATGATTCTGTCCGTCTTCCAGCAGTACTTCAGGTGAAAATGTAATTGTTTATTGTGTGTCTCTCTCAAAAACAAAGCTCCGAGTAACCCCCAGTATTATGACTCTGATACGTGGTCACCAATACAAAAAGTTACAGAGTGATGAAGAATGGGGACATTCCTCCACCTTGATTAAAAGAAAGTCTTCTATGGTGTGGCTAAAACTGTTCCTGTTCTGTAACTCTGAATCTGAGAGAGACCCTGTTATTAGAATAAGGTGATTCTTTGATTGAGATGAAAAGTCAATGTCCTAAAACTATTTGTAGAATCCTAACTTTAAAAAGGATTTTTTTTTTTAATTTCAGTGTTTTAATTGCCTTGGATTGAAACATTAATTTTAATTGAATGTCAAATTGCATCTACTGGTATCTCTAAATTACTTCTTTATTGTCTAAACGCTTTATGTTCCTATTCTCTCCTATGGGCTACCTAAGAAGCCAGATGATTAGAAATTTCCAGGTCTTTGACCAGGCTCTGTGACAAAACTACATCATCTACAACTCGTTATGGTGTCCTTTGGGGTTTAGATATATCTGGCCCACGGAGCCTAGGACTCTGAGAAACTTAGTCTTTGAAATACAGAAACTACAAATTGCAGCCAATTAATTATGATGGAAATGACTTTTTAGTAGGTCAGCTAAATTTTGACAAAATGAAATCTTTCGGTTTGGTTGGATAAAGTGATAGATTTTGCTATGTGAAAATACCCATTGTATAAGCAGAATTAGCATCCTACAGGAAGAAATTATTTTGCAGCAACACATTTTAACTGTTTAGCTGGATTATTTGTTAATTGGAGTGCCATGGAACTGGAGTTCCTTTCCTGTGTTCCTTGGGTTATTTTCTGGTGACTTGGAGTTTATTTTGTTTGGTTGTGGGGTTTTTGTTTGTTTGTTGTAGAACTTTTTTTCCTGATTTTTAATATATTAAAGGTGATGAAAAAAATCAAAATAGTTACAAGAATGATCATATGGAAAAATACTTAGTTCCTAGATGTCCTGATTAAGACAAACTGCCAGTTGTGAAAACTGCTGCCAATTCAAAATGTCCAGTTCAATATAGAGAGATTAGGCTGGAAACTGCAGTAATCTATAAATTAGTACCAATCTACTCCCAATAGCTTCATCAGTCCTGGTAATCTGGAAGGCCAGCTCTACTCTACAGCAGTGTCGTTGTTGTTCCACATCAATTTTCCACTTCTGAAATAGACCTTATATGTGCTTATTAAGATAAAATACAGCCAAAGCAGTTAACTGAAGAAAGTGAGAGAAGAGGTGGGAGACGAAAAAAGATGAAAAGGAATAGGTAAAAGAGAAACTATGTATTTGTGTTCTGAAAACCACTGAAAAGGAAATTAATTGGAAGGAAGTGATTTTGAAAGACGCGAAGTGACAGAAAGATGAGAAAGGTGTTGGTGGTTTTAATAAATGAAATTTCTGTGAAGAAATGTGTAATTGAAAGGCATTTTTCCTGCAGTAAATTTGATATTTTTATATTTAAAAATTGGGTAGAAATGTGCAGAGGCTCTTCTGAGTTATATCCTAAAAAATCTATCTTTTTTTTTTGCAAGATTTATGACCAATTTAACTTACTTTTAAATTATACAGAAGGTTTAATGATTACAGCACATTCATAAGAAAAAAAGAAATGTCATTTCAGAGACCTAGACTTTATGTGGAGGTTATTTGTAAAGAAATTGTACTTAATTGCGCAGCCTCCTCTCACTTCTGAATGAATCGGTAACAAGGTAAGACGTACAGCATGTGTAATAGTGCCTACAGGCCCAAAACAAATTAACGTAATGGGCACAAATGTGTACTCCTGTCAAATTATGTATTTGATTAGGAATGCACTTGGCTTCAACTGTAAATGTGGTTTTGCAGAAAAAAAATAAGCCAGTTAACCCATGTAATTCTGAAATGTCTTACACAAGCCTAGAAAGAGAGCCAAAGAATAGATCTGGTTTGTGATTGAACTGTAAAACTGACTAAGATTCCTCTTCTGTTGTAATACGGATTCCTTTAATGCTTACACTTTGCTCCAAAATCTAGCTTGACTTTCATAGCAACATTCTTTTGAATATGTGCAGTCCTCCAGGTTAACATCAAGTTGGGTGGGAGTGTTAATCTGCTGAAGGGTTGCAAGGCACTACAGAGGGATCTAGACAGGCTGGATCAGTGAGCTGAGGCCAATTATCTGAGGCTCAACAAGGCCAAGTAGTGGGTCCTGCACTTCAGCCACAACCCCATGCAGCTCTGCAGGCTAGGGGAAGAGCAGCTGGAAAGATGCCTGTTAGAAAAAGACTGGGGGTGCTGGTCGACCAGCAGTGTGCCCAGGTGGCCAAGAAGGCCAGTGGCATCCTGGCTTGTATCAGAAATAACAGCATCAGATTGTATCAGCAGGACCAGGACAGTGATTGTCCCCCTGCACATGGCACTGGTGATGCCACATCTCGAATCCTGTGTTCAGTTCTGGGCCACTCACATAGGAAGGACATGGAGATGCTGGAGCAGGTCCAGAGAAGGGCAATGGAGCTGGTGAAGGGTCTGGAGCACAGATCTTATGAGGAGCAGCTGAGGGAGCTGGGGTTGTTCAGCCTGGAGAAGAGGTGGCTCAGGGGAGACAATACTGCTCTCTACAACTGCCTGAAAGGAAGCTGTAGCCAGCTGAGGGTTGCTTGCTTCTCCCAGGTCACAAGAAGAAACAGCTTCACGCTGCACCAGGGGAGGTTTAGACTGGGTATTAGGAAAAATTTCTTCATGGAAAGAGTTTTCAAGCACTAGAACAGGCTGCCCAGGGAAGTGGTCGAATCACCATCCCTGGAGGTATTTAAAAGACATGTAGATGTGGCTGGCACTTACAGCCATGGTTTGGGATGGGCTTGGCGATGCTGGGTTAATGGTTGGACTTGGTGATCTTAAATGTCTTTTCTACCCTAAATGATTTTATGATTCTATAGTAAGAGATGTTTTAGGTGGAGAACGCATGGTGGGTTCAACTAAACTCTAAATTATATAACTGTCTCGAGCTAGTTCCATAGGTTAATTCATCAGCCTACAGTTAGTCAATAAAGTACTGCATGTAAACCTGTCATCACTATAAAATACAAGATACTTGTGGGGGAAGGCCTTTGCTCAGTTACTGACAAAAAAGGGGCAAGATGGTTCTATTTTGATCAGTTTAGCTTTTGCTTTTGTGAAGACTTTGGTTCCCTTTTAAGTTGTAAAGACCTACATCTTTCAGACACGTGATGTTAGGCCAAATTTGTAGCTACCCATCTTTGATGTCTAAAAACATGAGCCTTGTTTCTTCTACTTCTCACATAAAACATTTTGATAAAGGATAGCTTTCTTCATAAGTGACACCTTATTATGAACATTTTTAGACATTATTAGAATTATTTAGATTTTATTAAATCCTCTGTAACAGTCTCAATGTCAATTAATACATTGGAAGTGTTTCATAATATGTGCTCTATTAAGAAGATAAAGCTTGATGGGATGTTTGATATGTAATAAACAATATATGTCCAATATATGTCCAGTATGTAATAACAAGATATGCTATATTGTATCCAATGCTTTGCTTATCATGCATAAAACATTTTACAGGAAAACATTAGTTCCTCAATAAATAAGATTCAAAAATGCCTGAAATAGGAACTAATATAAAGCAGAACATTTCTATATTGGATAAGTTGGATTAAAAATTGGTTTAAGTATTTGAGTAAATGTTGCCATTTTGATTAGTGTTTTGGCAAAACAGAAAAATACTAACCCCAGTTTCCCACAAAAAAACCCAAAGAAAAGCAAAGTCGTGTAAAATGTTGAAAAAAAAAAAAAGAAAAAAGTCTCAAGGTTGGAAATTTGTCATTAAATAATTTTCTTGCTTGCTACATTTTGTATAGGCTAGAGCTATTGTTAAGAGACACATTCAAGAATTTCAAGAACCCTGTCTCTTCAAAATAAGATGTAAGAGCAGACAATGGCTTGTGGTCAGGGAGAGTAAATATTAGGAAGGAGATTAATTAGCATGCCAAAAGAACTTTACTACGATGAGGAGGCTACAATGGGGCTGAAAATCTCCAGCTGTGCAGAACTCTCAGGAAGGAGGAAAAAGTGGTAAATAAAGAATCAAAAAGGGTCCCCTACCTGTTTAATCAACCGCAATGATTAGAATAATTACTGTTTTTTCAAACTGTGTTGCAGAGACATTTCTTAAAAGATGCTGGTGATCTACATAGTAAAGAAAAACAAGAGAGTGTGTTTCAGAGAGGAAATTAAACCCCCAAACTCTTCTGCTATGTAATATGCATTTTTTTCCATGTTATTTTCATTCTTACACAAAAGAATGAAGAGCTAAAAGTTTCATCACATACTTCATCTTCTAGTTTTGTCTGCACTAGAATTACTTGCCCAGGTAAGTTATACAGGTGAATTTGCAAAATTATTCTTATAACTTACTTCAGGCTTGAAAATGCATAGTGAAATAAGGTCACCCAAATCAAATATACCTTTCATATCATACTCTCACCCATAGTACCTTTTGTTGAAGATAACTCAAATTGTACATCTGTGTTTCTGAACAACATATTTGAGCAAACAGGAAAATTTCAGTGGGTAAAAATAGAAGTAACACACCCTCTTTGCTTATCCTTATTTCTCATTTTTGCCTGAGAACAAAAAACATGTCGAAGACCTTCTTCAGTCACATACTGTGGAAAACATAAACTACAGGGGGTATGAATTAGAAAACTGCTGCCCTAATCCTTAAACTTCTAGGATACTTAATTACACAAAGTGTCAAGAAAGGTAAGAAAGAAATTTAGAGAAGTCAGAGGCTCACAAAGGGTACCTATGTCCTACCCAACTTCTGAACGGCTTCTATTGAGATTTTATGCTGTGAAATGGTTAAAACATGTCACCATACAACACACAAACGTCAAGTAGATGCCCAACATTTTTTTGGTGCTTAAATGAAGCCAAATCTGAAAATTCAGCCACAGCTCTTGATGCTGAGTACTTCTGTATAAGGGACATGTAAAATAGCTAGAGATGCTTAAACTAGGAAAACATCATCTCAAGGAGATTGTGAATAACACAGGAAGGTCTTAATAGGCATTGGTTTAAAAGCTTCATCAATCTTACGGTGTTATGACTGTTTTGTTCACAGAAAATCTACTGCATACAGCATTTGCTTTGAAAGAGTATCTGGGACTAGGACACAGGGAGACATTTGCCTTTTTCTGGAAGTTGTGATGTGTGCCAGATAAAACTCTAGGACAGGAAAAGCTTCAGCTTTTTTATGGATCTACTGAGAACAGTCAGATGAGAAGAGTTCCCAATTTATAATGAATAAACTGCATCTAAAAGAATGGATATGTAGCGATAGAAGATTGTCCTTGGCATCAAGACATTGCTTGTTATTGTGTTGTAAATTTTAACATACAGTTTAAATTGTTCGCTGGACAAGAAAAGAGTTTTGAATTTTTGAACATCAGTAAATATAAAAATTAATTGCATGCTTTTCTAGAGACATAAACTTAACTTTGATAATAACAACTGAAAATATTCAGTAGTCAAAGTGAAAAATTAAGATTTTATCTCTAGACAAGGTATTTTTCTTGAATAGGCTTGGTCAAACCTGAGTTGCTGAGGTTGGTTGGGGAAGTTCTGCAGTTTGTATTAAATAAAAAGCCGGATCCTTCTGTGTTTAACAATTTTGGATGAAGAAGAAATTCTCCTATTTGTGAAGCCTTGAGTTCCAGGATACATCTTTGTGAATTCCTGTTGCATCTGCTGTGGTTTTTGGGGCTATATAAAATGTCAGAAAGATTAGATGTGGTGTCAGGCAAAGATGTCACACCATTAAGATGTTTTCTGTTTCAGTTGTAAGCTTGTGAGGGCTTTGCTTAGACCTTTCTTGAGATGGTCTTCTGCCTCTGATATTGGACAGGTGCACATGACAATGCCTTTTTCTGAAACATATGTAAGCTGTCCATAAAAAGATGGATGTGTCCTTAATGCTGACCATCTGAGTGAAAATGCTCTCTGGATCTTTGTGGTTTCTTCCTTTTTGACAGTACTTGTGTTAGCAGAGATCCACAGGTGTTTAGAAATCTAAACAAATTCATGAAGAAAGAAATATGAGCACCTTGGAGCATTTACCCTACAGGAAAAATATTAAGGATTAAATTGCAGTAATAGCAGAAGAATAGGGAAAGCCATAGAAGACAAATACATGAAATCTTGAAGTATGCAGTGGCTTGAAGTAGAAGATGAAAGTGAAAGAAGAACTAGGGATGAATACTTCAAAGCAGTTCAAGAAACAAGTCGGAAAAGTCAAGGAGAAATTGAGATGCAACTAGCAAGACATCAAGGTTAGTAAGAAATCATTGCAAACATGGTAAGTATTGGTATAAAGAAGACGAAAGGAAGTGGCCCATTGTGGAGAGAGAATGTAGTAAGGAGAGAAAGGGAAGAAACAATAATTTAAAACCTATGTACCAATCATTAATGACATGCAGTTGGTTAGCTCAGTCATCACAGCAAAGACAAGAAAAAACAAGGGCTTAGATAAGACTTTATCTGTAATGAATTCATTTTGTAATTTTTGTAAAAATGTGATTGTTCTAATCATCTCATGAACTCTGCCCCTGAATATTCACAGAATTGTTTGGAAGGGTCTCCGAACTGTTAGTCATTGCTTTTGAGAAACTATAGAGAACAAGCAGGTATCACATGACTGTAAAAAACCAAGGCAAATTAAAGAGTTTCTTTAAAAAACGGACCTTCAAAAGAGTGGGTTGAAAAAGGGTCAGAAAAAGAAACTCTTGTCGTTCTACTCTCAATTTCTGGAAAACACGGGGACAGGTAATTCAGCACACTATGTCTAAATGTCTGGAAGACACCAAAGAAAATGCAAATCCTATCAAGCCAAAATTATTTAGGTTTATGAAGTAAATCTGCTCTGTTCAATGGTTTTCTAGTGTTCTAGACATTGACAATGAAAAAATCTCATAGCCCAATTTGAAAGATTCAGTGGGATAATAAAGCGATCAGAGATCTCAAACCCATGGCATATGATTTAAAGAACAGGGTAAAAATATGGTAATAAACATATCACAGGGACTAAATACAAAGTAGGGTTACAATGATTTCCAATATGGGAAAGACTGCTGATCAGAGGAAAGTGAAATTTGTTCTTCACGCTTTTGATGAATAGGATTCACCATAAGTTACAAGCTTAAATTGCAGCAAGATCAACTTGTTTCAGGTTTTGGAAACCTCTTCTAAAGTTAGACCAGTAAAACTCACTGACACAGATCACTCTGGAGTTTCTATCACTGATAGACTTCCCCAATGGTGATTCTAGAAGTAGATTTGGATTGACATCTGCCAGCAGTGACAAGGTATATCTGGCTTTGCCTGTGGGCAGTGGGATACGTGGATGTTCCCTTGGGATTCCCTTCAACGTAGGTTTATTCAAATATAATAACATAGCCCTTGCAGTTAAAATAGTTTTTAAAAATGAACTCCATACTTTATTGCCTTACGTGAACACATTCTTCATTTGCAGGAAGTGAGTAAAGCACTTCTGTGACACAGTGTTCAGGGCATAAATTTCCTTGCATTTCCTAATAATTTCTCAGCATGTCCCTTCTGTTCCATCAGCAACCTATGCATACCAGCTTTTCTTCCAATATATATCTTGGTGCATACATTACATAATTCCAACACTCTTTCATATAATGTACAGATGTGTACACAAAATACATATTTAAATGTATACTCCCTCTTTTTTTCTTGTTCCATCCTTTTCCTTGTGCAACAACCATATTGCTCACGCCAGTAGTGTAACTTACAAGTATATTATCAGCTACACCATCTTCATTTCTACCTCCCTGTAGGCTCCATCAGCTAGTCAGAGGTAAAGACACCTGAGCAGTTATGATTCTAAATTATTAAGTCTTGATATTAAAATATTTATGTTACGGAAAATTTGCAAAATAGAGCATATTTTGGAATTGAGAAGAAAAAATTCTTTGTTAATAATAACAATGCGTCTTGACTGGACAACGATGAAGAGCTATGAGGCAGTTTCTAAACTCTCAGTTTAAAATTATGTTCCTGTTACCATTAGTATTATTCTTACGACTGCTGCAGTAACAGATTCCCTGTCACATCTTAAAGATGCTATTGTTAAACACATCAGTATGTAACAATACAGTTACGTTTTCTGTAAGAAATGTATGTACATTTAAAATAAAGAATATTTCTCAAGATACATAAGTTTAATCTTTGAAGAAAAGTGAAATTATTGAGAAAAAAAGAAAACTTCTCAGTTTTGTATCTTCAAAATGCCATTTCAATCAAGTATCATTGTATGCTTGAATAAATGGAATTACCAACTTATGTAAAGTCCTTGATCAGAATGAGGCTCTTAAACCAATTATGTGGAGATCAGTGCTTAAAATTATAAGGAATACATTTAGAATTATTAAAGGCTTCAAATAGCTTGGTTCAGGCAAAATTACATATAATTGATCATTAGTATGTGTTGTCAGTAGAAACTGCAGTCATAGGTGTTGAAGATCACTTTTTAGACAAATTGCAGTGAAACTTTTGTAAAACTCAAACCAGAAGAGATTTCCCTTTTCTAAGAATTTTTACTGAATGCAAATCCAAGCCACTTTTATTCCTCTTCTCTAAGTCTAGAAAGGTGAACAATAACTTAGAAGTACTAACTAATATTATCTGGATGAAATTGTCAAACACAGATGAAGCAAACCAAAACCAAAATAGATTACCTTGATTGCTGGGTAAGTGAAAACATGAATTCAGGAATTGGGATGCTGTTAAAAAAGTTTAAATAAGTAATTCATTAAAAAAAAATCATTAGCTCTATAGAGAAATTTCTTCTTTGCCAAAGGGCAAAGCAATCTGTAGGAAATTAACATTAAGACTGACAAATACAAACTGGATTGTCAGAGAATGATTCTAGAAAGGACTGACTCTATAACCCACCCTGAGAATAACATGACTGTTTTATTGATTCTTGTTTAGCCTCTGTGCAGTCCCTCTATCCCTTTGCTTTGAATTTTATGATTCATTTATTACAGAATATAATGTCATTCTGGATAGGTAGCATTTTTAGAGCCAGGCACATAAATCCTAATCTGGCAATCATCCTCTCTATCTGTCATATGGGTGACAGGATTTTCATTGATTTTAGTGAGACAAGTTTAGGAACAAAATGCCATATATTATGTAGCGTATGATGTAGGTTATTGGATTTAATTAATACTTTACTATCTCTCCGTAGTTACAGTTTATTACCAAAATCAAAACTTGCTAAAATCAGTGGCAATCTCATAATCACTTCTCTTTTTGCATGAAGTGGCATTTTTCTACCATCAGAGAATCTCTTGATAGAGTTGACCCTAGTTCCAAGTCTGAAAGTAACTCATACTTTACCACAGAGACTACTTTCAGCAACTACACTGGGAGTGTTGTGTTCTTAACATACTTGGCAACCTCGTGGTGGGTTAGTCTTGGCTAACAGCCAAATGTTCACCCAGCTGCTCACAGCTCCTCTCCCCAGCAGGACAAATAGAGGAAGAACTGGAGTGAGAGAGCTCATGGGTTGACATAAAAACAGGAATATCATTTAGCGATTACTGTTGCAGACAAAACAAACTTGGAGAAGATTAATTTATTGCCAATTAAAATAAAAATGTAATAGCTAGTTTGAGTAGTGGTAAAGAAGAAGAAACACATTTATCCAACAGCTTTTCTCCCTTCTTTTCCCATGCTTAGTTTCATTCCAGACTCGCCTCTCTCTGATCAGCACAGGGAGAATTGAGGGCGCGTACAGTCAGTATGTAACAGTTTCTCTTCGCTGCTCGTTCCTTCTCTAACTTTTCCTCTGCTCTGGCATGGCTTTTCCATGGGCTGCAGTTCTGCAGGAAAACGTGCTCTGGTCTGGGCTTACCACAGTTTCCTTGGGTCTGTGCGTCTGCTCTGGCATGGGTCTCCCAGGGTCTGCAGTGCTCTGCCATGAAGAGCGCCTTCTGCTCTCTCTCTGACCTCGGCGTTCCCTTGTTGTTTCTCACCGTTTCTGCTCCCACTTCCTCTCTCCGCACAGCATTTTCTGCCCTTTCTTGGCTATGCTTTCACAGAGGCACCGCTAGCTTTGCCGAAGGGCTCAGCTGGGGCCGCACTGTCTCCACTGTGGAGCTGGCAGGAGCCAGCTGTTCCCAAAACGGGAGAGCCCCACATCTCTTCCCACAGAGGCCACTCTGCAGTCTCTGCCCCACTCCCTCCACCGAAACCTTGCAACACGCAGCTAACACAAACCTAAAAAGCAGACTCAAGTCTAGGGAATAAAGCTAACATTAAAAATTAGATTAATTAGGTCAACAGGATGGCAGATGGAACTTAAAATTAAATATGGAGGCAGCTCCCCTGGAAAGGTAGTTGAACTATTTATGCACCTTGCTCAATTCTAAATTAAATTTAACTAATTCGGGAAAGCAACCAAAAAGCATTGAAGGCTTTGAGATAACATACTGTTGCTGTTTAAAAGACAAAAGCCAGAAAGAGAGGGAAGAGGGCACGATCCTTACAAAAGGGGATAACACGGGCAGGCGGCATCACAATGTGCCTCCATCGGCACGGAGGCGCTCCGCGAGCTTGTGTCTCTCCTTGCCCCGAAGGCGCGGGAAGTTCTATCTTGACACGACTGTGAGTTTTGAAGGATGGTGTCCGCCTAGGGGTTTTCGCCCATCTAACTCGGGGTGCGAGGTGCCAACGCAGCTGTAGCGAAGTTCCAGCGACGTCCACCCCCACCTGGAGGAGGCGGCGGAACAGCGCGGCTGCTGCGGGGCCAGGCGGGGCGCGGCGGTGGCGGTGCCCGTGCCCGCGGCTGTGCCCGTGCTCCCGGCCCCGCGCGGTTCCCGGCGGCACGGGGTGC
>VZTE01002597.1:1143399-1173596 GCA_013397775.1 Eulacestoma nigropectus
TTTTTTGAAATAATAAATGAATGATGCCTTGTGTGTGTGAGGGCCCAGACACACATGCTTATGCTAATCGGTACCTCAGATCAGTAAGAATGAAGAGTGATTTTATGCTGTCTATCCCTCATTCTGAGGACCAAAGTACCTGACAGAATATTAGAAGTGTTTTATAGATCCAACCTCACCATGTCTGCAGTTTTATCTTACCATTTGATATCCCATTCATTGTAGATCATTTTTGGATACATACTGAAAGTGACATGGGTTTAACAATGTTTGTGGTGTGCAGAATAAAATAATAATTCTGAATTCATATCTCAGATTTGTGAGGCCGTTATCTGCAATAGTTTCAGTTCACTGACTGGAAGAACTACTTCTTTTTTTTACATGGGTATAAATATCACATAAGAACAAGGCAAGTATTGCTACAAACATGTAGAGATTGTCAAGAAAATGTTTGTTTGAACTCCAGCTTCTCCAAGAAAGGTGGGAGAAGTTATAAAAATAATACTTAAAGAAAATGTGAGAAATTATTCTGTGAAGCAAAGCTGATGTTTGATTCTAACAGGGCTTATCTGGTTGTAAAGTGTGATAGTATCTTACATAGTTTGGGTTTTAAAAAGATCTTTCTTGTCAAACAGATATTCCTTTAGCTGGAAAATAAGGATCTTGAATTTTTTTACAGTTGTACTGTGGCTTTCCAGCCCATTTTGAGTGTAGTTGGACTCTTCAACAGCATGAATGTTAGGAAATCTTTTCCCTAAAATATTTAAATTGCTGTCAAACATTATTAATAATAAAAAGTTCATCTGGTTAGTAATATATGTATAGTCCTGCTTTTTCTACAGACATCTATGCTTTTTATTCTAATGCAGATAAAGGTTAGTAATTTGCACATGCTTAATTCCCACATACACAGGTCCTACTCTTGTTTAGTTATATCAGAAAGATAATTTTATTACCAACAAAAAGTACTACTTGAAGCTTAAATTTCTATAGCTGTAAAATTTTTTACAGTATTTATACAACTGAGTTAAAATATGTCCATGTGCATCATTCGTTTATACTCCAATAAAACAAATTTAAGCTTGAAAATGCAGTAGATATGTTTTCAGATTTGACAAATGAATTTTTCAGTTATTTTAACTTAGGTAACTGTAGCCAAACAGCTTGCTCATTAGACCAAAAAAACCTGCCAAGAGTAATCAAGCATAGGGATGAAACAAAAGACATTGTGATGTATTATTTTATGTCTCGGGTTTATCAAGAGAAGTGGTTGATTGAAGTAAAATGAAGGAAAAAAAGACAATAATCTTCATAGTGCTGAATTAATTATAATTTCAAATTTGAAAAGCATCAGTTCTGTGTAGTCAGCTAACTCTATATCGTCTGAATTGTTAAAGGAAGTAGTTCAAATAGTGTATATTTAAAGAGTTTTGCAGGAAGTGAAATGTTCCTGCTTGAAGATTTAGGATTGTTTTCCCCGTTTTATCAAATCTTCACTGTGGATTTCTCTGGGATCATGTTGTATTAGACTGGATCTAAACCGGGTTTGCTGAGAGTCTTGTCTAATCAAGGTCACAGAGGATATGTTCACTGATGTTTGCGAGGGGTGGAATTATGTCAGTCTGCTTATTTTAAATCATTATTTGGCTGTTTAGTCTACAAAACAGACTTCTGGATGTATTTTGCATCTTTGAAAAATGGAAAGAAAGCATACTTGAAATGGAGAACAAACTAAGTCATCCAATAAATTATTTTCCTTAGAAAAGCCTATCTAGTGGTCTAAAGTAGTATAAATACCAAGACTGTTGTGTGGAGGGGGTTTTTTTCCATTTTTTTTTTCTTTTTGCTTTATTAGGTATAAGAGAATTCCTTCGTTGCTACTTATGGAGTACAATGAAAAAGTTGTTCTTTATTTTGTTAAGTTACTGTATTTGACTGGGGATTTTATTTTCCTTTTCATTGAATTATTTTCCTAAATAAGTTACTTGTTTTTATTCCCCCCTGCCTCCCCTCTTCAGCCATTTGTGAGGTGTGGGTAGAAAACAATCTTTCAGTTTCACTGACGTGAATCAAAGTATTTCGTTTTGCCTCATTCATCTTCAAGGATTTCTGTTTGTGTCTTTAAAGTCTGTGTCTGATTAATTTGCTATATTGCTTCATGGAATTGTAGGTAGGTGCCTCTGTGCTGCCTTTACATGCCCGGCTCCTACAGTGAATTGCACGTTGTATGATCACTCTGCTTTCCCCTTTAGCTGAATCACCTGTTGCACTGTGCAAAACAGTGCAGAAAGTCAGGAAAATTGGAGGGTGACAATTATGAAGTAGAAATAAATAAAATCAGACAAGCGTTAAAAAAGCTGCACAGTGCATAGCAAGACAATATTTCTGAGGCAAGATTTTCATCCCGTATCAGAAAGGCCATTTATATAGATAATAATTCTGTTAGAAACTAAAGCTGAGTAACCTATTTTGTCAGAGGTATTGAAGCATCTGTTGTGTGGCTTAATTCTGTGGGAAATCACAGGGTTGATGGCAAAGCAAAGTACTGGAATGGATTTACACAGAGGCTGCTTTTTTCATCTGGTGCTAGAGTAGATTGATCGTCTGGTGTTAATTCTTAGATGTCCCAAGTATGGTACAAATCTGTAGGCAGAGCAAGCCAAAACCTAGTTTAGGTAAGATGTACCGCCATGTAGTTATAACTAAGTTTTTTGAAGTCTGTATTTAATCTCTGTTCATATTATGGTATATCCTGCTTATTTCGCTTGTCAAAAGTGAAGTTCTGTTATACCTGTCTCAGATTTATTTTCTTAAAAAGTTACTGAATAATTTGATGTTTCTAATGTTTGTATTTTTTCCTCATCTTTATTCAGAAATCAGCTAAGATATTTGTTATTTCCTTCCTTGACTAGTCAACACAATGGGTTGTTCACGTTTAAGTATTTTAACTAAAATCAAAATATTTTGCGTCACTTTCCTTTTATGGCATGCACCAGAAAATTAGAAATGAGGGTAGGAGGAAATGAAAGTCAAAATTTTATTGCTGTTATATCAGCTGTAGGGATTTGCAGCATGTTCTTTCTCCATATGGAGATTTCTTTGACACTGGTCACGGTGATAAATGTCCCTTTCTATTCAACCTTTACACCAGGTTCAAGTCCTTGGTCAGTCCCATAAACATCTCAGTTGTTAGTGTTGCTTGGAGTCTCCAGGCAAGAACCAGTGATTTTATGCCTTTTCTATACCAGTTTATTTTTATGTATTTGCTGTGAGAGAATTGGAAGAATGGGTGAAGAAAGAACTTCTTCCTTTTTCAACCTGGATCTAAATAATCCAGATCACTCCTCTTTTAAACAGTTAAATGCATGAGACTCTAAACTCTGAAACTGAAGGTCAACAGCACCAGCCATCCCTGGAGGGTAGAGTTAGTGAGCATGTAAACTCCCTGCCCTCCCTGGATCTAGATTAGTGGAAAGCTGGGCAGTACAGTTGCATTGTATCAGAAATAGAACTTATTATCTAAAAAACTTGAGTATCAATTCAGATCAGAATTCCAGATCTTATCGCTTAGGTCATGAATTTGGAAGAATTTTTCTCATTCTATTTTTGTCCTTTCTGACAAGTAGACTCTATCAGTCTGGAAGTCTTCTGCTTTCCTCCTGCAAGTTTTATCTTAAAGACGGCTTTGAGTGTATGGTGTGCTTGCTTAAGTTAAATATCTCTAACAAGAATCTGTTTTATTTGTGTGTGTATTCTGTGAAGTTTGACTGTGACTTTTAGATAATACCTTCTGCTTTTCAAAATACAGGTACTTTTGTATTTTTGTCGTTTGGTGGGGTTTGGGTGTTTTCTGGTAGTTTTTGTGGGTTTTTTTTTGGTTTTTTTTTTTTTTTTCTCATTTAGAAGAAGTTACGTACCTAATGTCTGTTATAAACCAGGACAGTTTGGCAGGGAAAATGTCTTTTTTTAAAGAGTGTAGATTGTTGACTGGGAAAAGGGTTTAAGAAATAATCAAGTTATAGGGGATTAAAAGGAGGTTAAGGGCTTCACTCCAACAGCGTAAAATTAGTTGAGGACTTGATACTGTTATTCAGCTGTGTATTGCTGTTCTGAGCGATTTTTGGCTTGAGGTGTTAGGAACAGGTATTTTTAATGACTGGCTGGTATCTCTGCTGCCAAGAAGATTTGTGGGACAGGGAAGAATCCTGAAATCTTCAAACTCTGTGTATTAGCTTTCTGAGAAAAGTTTGAGGAAGATATGTGAAACATAAGAAACAGCAGAATACTTAAGCGTTTTGCTAAATATGAAATAGTATTGCACCACCTCAATAACATTTGCTTTAAAGTTAAAAACAACACAAATATGAAATAATTATTCCATATTGTCCTTTGATTTACTGTTTCTCACCTAGTTCATTGTCATTGCTCAGTTTATGTTGTTTTCTCTCTATTTATGTTTTCTCTCTATTTCTCCCTAGTTTCTTGCACACAGCAATTAAATCAGCATTCTGGGGAGAAAGCTTAAGAACAATTTAGAGGATTTCTAAAAAAAGATTGCTGGTTTATGATCATATGTGTATTGTTTCATGATTGCTTCTGAGAATGGAATGACACAATTTGTGAGAAAATATTCATCCAAAGGCATTTGAGTACCCAGAGTTCATACCTCATGGATGTCTAGTTACCCTGTATGGGCAGCCTATTGTGTGTGTTTATTTGGGGAAGTGGAATTTATCTGATTCTTTTACTAGATCAGATTCCTACTTAATTTCTATCAGTCTGTATTTTACTAAACTAAAAATAGCTTGCTTGTTTCCTTAAATCACTTAGTAACATGATGAAAGTAAGACTGAGTGCCAAGTCTTAATTTTCACAATAATTGTTAATGTTTGAACACGTTTAGTGCATCCTGAAATATCAGTGGTGAAATGGTCAGGGTGTACTGATTTGTTAATATAGCATTTAACTATAAAGATTAGATTTTAGTCCAGTACCATTGACCAATACTTTGATAGGTTGGTATCAGTTTTAGGGGAGTTCTGACACTGAATTTCTAAGTTGAACCAAACTGACAGTATAGTCATCCTAGTTAATCACTGCTGGGACTGATTTCTGCATACTGGATTTGAATTTCTCACATCTTGAGTGATCTGCGTTCTATCCAGCAAATAGTTTAGGCTTGTGGCTAATGTGAGCCTGTGAGCAGGCTTCCTGTGGAATCACTTGCTGTGATTCCATTAAGTGAGATTAGTAACAATCTTAACACAAACTAATATCTGGCCAGTGTCTTTTTTTGCCGTTCATTCCAATTGTATGGGGTTGTTTTTTAATAGATGAAATGGTTGAATTGTTTGCATTTGACAGAGGTAACGCCTTACTGGTGGGTTTGATACGACAACATTACGTTGACGTTTCAGAAAGTTAAGCTCTGCTACTTTGGAAAGATTAATTGTAGCACCAGTTACTTTGACAGCCTAATTCACATTTCATGCACACAAATAAAGGAAATATGATAAACTGTCAAACTACTGCAGTGTCTGAAATTATTTGGTTCTTTTTTTAAGTAAATGTTAAAACCACAGGGTTTTTTGACCACTGAAACTTGCAACCTCCTTTTAAATTAAGTTTCTCATTACTAATGCAGTAAAAGTATCCAAATCATAGAATTTGTGGAGGGATCTGCTGTGCAGGAGCAAATAATGTTGGTGCCAGTAAATATCAGATCAAGTGTGTAAAAACATGTAGATTAATTTCTAGGTTGTTACTTGCAGGTATAACTATCCTGAGCAAACACTACTGTTTTCAATATTTTAAAGTTTATTCAAGAGGAATATGCATCAAGAAACCCAAAATCTTTTCAGTAGTTAACACAATTTATCTTATTTGGACATGTTGCAGAATTTTATGTTAAACAGTAAAGCTGAAGGTAAGATTGTGTTCAAATTTAAGATGGCGCTCAGTTTCTGCAGCTTCAGCTATGTATCCCATCTTTTTAGTGTACTCTTCTGTGCTGAAAATTCTGTATTTCCTTTATGTCTGGACACGAGCCACTCACCCTTTCCTGTGACTTAGCTCTTTTAAAGTTAAACATTTCTGTAGCACGCAAATCAACAGTTTATTTTGAACCCTGGCTTACAGTACATGGATTGTAGAAACTTGCCTTATTTTTAAACTTGTTCTTCTGCTGGTGTGGTTTTGTTGTAGATCTTTCACAATAACTTTCTGAAGAATAAGCAATAACTAATCAAGAACAGCAGAAATCAAGAGCATGACCTCAATTTTTTACATCCTAGGGGAGCACTTACTGTATGAAATAAAACTTGAATATCATGAACTTTGGGCCAGGTGTCTTTTAGCAGCCAACTCGTATAGTTTATGTGCTTGCATTCAGCTAGAGCTGCTACTCTGCAGATGCTATTCTGAACTCGATTTGTTTGTTTTTTGAGTATCTTGGGAAAGTTTTGTGTTGGTAAGAAATTGTTTCATGTTCTGTAGGGCTATTGATGAATTCAGCAGAAGATGAAAGTAGCTTTTAAATTGAACGTGTGTAGAAAGTGATCAGTTTCTAGCTAGAAAATAGCCTTATCCAGTGGGATTTCAATATAGTTTGCTTATAAAATGTGGACTTTTTGATGTAAAATTAATTATTTTCAGCAGATCTGATGGTTTTCACTGAAATGTTTGAAACGGTAAACAGTCGATTTGTCTTCATTAAGACTTTTTTCATAGAAAGTGAAGTTACATTTATTTGAGAAACTTGGTATGGAAAGTTAGTTGCGTGCTCATGGACTTGTAGTATTAACTATTATACAGCACTGTCTGGGGGAAAAAATCACCAGAAATACTGGTGATTGTGAAAGGTTCTACTGGTATATGGGAAAAGTTCTCATGGGTTGTAGTGAATTCAAGGTAGAACTGACCTAAGAACAAAAATGATGCACTCTCTCAGACTATTGGAAAAAACCCTGTAAAATACCTGATGAAAACTTTTAAATGAAAGCTAAGTGTGTGGTGTACTGCTATGTATGAGTGCTATTAGGCACTTCCAATTCTTACAATTGTTTCACAATACTAAAATTTATGGTCAGCGTGTTTCTTGGTAGTTTCTGTCAGTCCCTTGCTGCCCCATATCACTGATTTGTAACGAAAGTGTGATACTGCAGTGTGGTTTCTTGATGGATTTTGGTGATTGGTTATATGTAGATTCTTAGCTTGAATATGTGATTCTTAGCTTGTATTTTAAAACAGCCTAAACAAACCTAAATGACTAAGCAACCAAAGAAGAAGCAACTTGCTGCACATATAATTAAATTTTCTTGTTATTAAGTTAGCATTTGGATTTGGTTGCTTGGTGAATAATTCTTTATCTTTAGCATACATAGTCTATTTAAAGGGACAAAGTAAGTGTGCTTAATATTTGCTTTCTGGTTTTAAGGAGTAATTTCATATACTTTACATCTTCATATATTTTCCTGTTTGTTTTTATTGGTCTGCTACAATGTTTTTCATATCTTTGTGTCTTGTGTTTACTTTTTTGTTGCTTTATTAGATAACTAATGGAACAAAGGAAGCTAAGTGCTTCTCTAGGGGAAACAGGAAAATAAAATGTTGATTATATATACAACAAGCACTAGAGGAGTATTCTCACTGATGTAAAAAATTACAGCAACAGTATGGTAATTTCTTTGTAGCTGGATTTTTAAAGGCAGTGTTATGTGTTTTAGGTTTATTTAGGTGCAAAACAGCAGGGCAAATATGTGGTGGCTGTTTGCAGGAGGAGCAGGGTTTTTTTTTAGTGTGTGCATATATATGCACAAGGTGGATTTTTTTTGTCATAAACATTCTTTAACTGTTAACTGTAGGTCTGAGATGTTAATATTCTTCTCTTTTTTTTAGACTGCAAGAAAAAACAGATGAGGCCAGATGCTCATTTTACATCTTTAATTCTAATGACTGAGCTAAGCTTGAGGAAAGGGTGTTGTAGGTTCTTTTTATTAGATACCTTGCTATATATGGTGTGGCATAAATTAAATTTGTAGGAGAAGTAAAAGCTTTTTTATTTGTTTGGTTTTTCTGGTTTTTTTTTCTTTTTGCAGTCAAAAATTAGAAGTTTACATTATTTTGCTTTAAAAGGACTCTTGCAAAAATACTGTCTTGTTAAGTTTGTCATGTGTATAATTTTGTCTCAAATAGAAATATTTTATTTAAGTTGGAAATGTTAGGAAGACTTAAATCAGTTTGTGATAAATGGACAGCATATTTTCCTTGCTGTATCAATTATAGTGAGTATAGAGAGGACCTTGGAATAACTTTCCTCTCCAAATGAAAATGAAAGATCTTACTAAAACTCCTTATTATTTGCTTAAAAAAGTATTTGTCATCAAGGCATCTCTAACTCCTATGACTATTAATTTCTACTGAGAACTTTTTCTATCAGTGATGGAAATACATCTTTGAGTTTTTTGTGGAAGAGTAATAGAAACAAGTAATATTTCTCTGAAAATTATTCTCTCACGAGTAATCTCGTGAATTGAGTCCTGATTACGAAATTTTTAATAACAACTGATACATGTATGTTATGATTAATGTAAAATAAGTAGGTATAGAGAGCATATGCTTTAGCTGTTCCTTCTGGTATCTCCCTGTGAAGAGCCTAAAGGTGCATCTACATGGCAAAATGCTCTTAGGAGATACATGTAATGAGTGAGGGTATGGAAGTAATAATAATACAGAAATAGCATAGCTCTATTAATGCAGGGTATTAAGCAAGCTAGTTTACCCTGTTTCTGAGCAATGCCTGAAAAAGCGATATATTTTCACACTTTCAGTGATTTTGGTATTTGAATTTGGTGTGCAAAGGTTATTTGAATGGATGTATGTGGTACTTTGAACAAAATGTGTACTTCTACAACAAAGTGCTGAAGCACCTTTGTATGAAGTAGCTTAATATAAACCTCATTTTTACTACCTCCAAGTGAAAAGTTAATGCAGAACAGTTAGCCACCTTGCTTGTAGGCAGTAGTTAGTGCATTGAGCTTATTTTTGTGACAGGGTGGAAGAAAGAGTCCTGTGATAAGGCAAAAGGAGATTTTAATTTTTATTTCAGAAAAGTTTTGGTAGAAGAAATAGAAGTGAATAAAAAAAGCTACTCTATTCTACAATCCATCATTCCTTTTTTTAAGTTCCATGAAATCTACTTCTGTCATAATTTGTCTCTTTGCCATTGGGATACAAATCCTTAGAACCTGAGAAAACTGAAAGAACCAGGTCAAGGAAAGTCTTGATAATAAGGATGCTACTTCTCAAGGATGTCAGGGTATTGTGCAGTTCCTCATGGATAGATACATATATCGCCCTGATTGTGGAAGAATTTTGAGAAATCTTCTTTGTATCATTTACTTATCTTTATGTATTCATTTTTCTGTTAAAATCATTACTAGGCAAGAAATAAAATTAGGATATGACTTTCATGGCTTGTGTTGAGCTAAGAGGGCTATTCAGTGCCAGGACACTTACCTTGGTTTCTTAAACAACCGGGAATTTAATTCCCCTTATTTTCTTTACCTGATTTCTATCCTTACATTTCAGCTATTTCTCTTTTTCAAGTCTTCTAAATTATGAATATTATTTTCACTAGCACCTGAGGCTAGACATTAGTTTGTCTTTCCTTAGGAATAGATTAGATATTACTATGTTATAAGTGGAGATAATGAATTGTTTTTCCTGGAAAAATATCAACATTAAAGATTTTTCAACATTTTTTTTAGAGAAAAAAACTCCGGATGTAAACGAACTATTTTTGCTAGCTTGCAGAAAGCCAATTCTGATGGAGGTTGAATCAACTGTGATAGTAATGTATTGTTTCTTGTTGTGTGGAGTTGCTTAATGTTACAGCCTAAAACTGCTACGGAGATTTAAAATGCCATCCTACTGCATCTGGACGACAAAAAAAAGGTGCCAACAAAAAACATTTTCCCTTTCCCATTCCTTCTGAAATAGCCACATTTGGAAAAGAAGAGTTATCTTTGGATAAATTTTGCAAAACAAAGAAAACTTGTACATTATTCAGGTGAAACACTGCTGGGTTTGTGTGTTGGGTGATAACCAGGGTTTCCTTGCTTGGACAAATAACTGCTAGGAAGTGAAATGGTTATTCAGAAGGTGAAACTGGGACTCATCTTGCCTGACTGTAGTAGTGTAGAAACTTAGCATAAGCATGTTCTCTGCAGACTTACTCCATAGTAAGTGGAGACAGATGTCTGCTTTAAACAGTTTTTTTGTTGTGATTTTGTGTGTGACATATCCTTTCAGAGTGATCACCTTTTTCTGCCAGGAAGACTAGTTGTCCTAGATGCTTTGTACAGATGAAACAGCTGGTTTTTAAATGCTAAAATAAGGTACAATTAGTCTCAAGTTATAGGTGTTTTGTACAAGTCGATGGAATGACAGTTCTTTGTTACTCTGTAAATTCAGCATGTGAAGAATAAAGTATTGAACCTGCCTGAAAAAGAGAGAGGTGTTTTATGTGTAGATTATGTTATTCTTACAGTGCAGCATTATACTGCTAAAAGAAGTTTAAACTCTTTAACCCTGACATGCATAGCTATTATGTAGTTACTAAAAATTTAAGTATTTTGTTTCAACATTCTTCTATTTTCAATCACGTTTAAGGTTATTCCTGAAGAATAAAATAGAGTTACTACCTACAGGAACTTCTGGATTTTTATTCTTCTGTTGTTTAATGTCAATAGAATTGTTGATGAATTGATGCCCTTTTATGAACAGTTGATACCTTTTTATGACCACAGCTATGTTAGAGAAGATACATTATATACTTTTAATAAATTATTTCTTATTTTTGTCACAGAAGTGTCTGCTCTTCAGAATAGCTTGTTTAAGTGTGAAATATTGCAGTGTGTTTTATGTATGGTGGAGGACTGATAAAGACCATGACCTGAAATTCTTGGAAATATTTAGAGTGCTTAAGTGTGCTGTGGGTCGGTCCTTGAAGACAGTGCTGATTAATGCACTCTGGATGTGAATGTCTCAGAACACTCTTTGCCCTGCCCCACGTGCTCTGTGTTACAGTACTTTCTCTGAAGAAGGCGTAGGCATATATATTTTGTCAAGAATTCCGGTTTTGCAGTAGTGCTGTCGTCTGCAGAGTGGGTGTCGGTTTCCCCAGGGAGGTACAGCAAGAACATTCTTAGGTGTGCTGCAGTTTGTTAAGGAAGTGTAGCTTTGTAGCTGTGAATTGCTCTTCTGTCACTCAACTAACCACATCCACTTACTCTCCATGGTTTCAGGAAGAAAAGCTGAAACCAAAAGCTGCTGATCAGAGTAATGAATTGAAGGATCGGTAGTAAATTCTAAAGAGGAAATTAAAACAGATAAAGCCTGAGTTTAAAAAAACCCCTAACATTGTAAATTATGTGAAAAAAACATGAATATGAGGTAAAATATACAGATATATCCATGCATAGGAGAAAGCCAGGAAGGAGAAAAGGAGAAAAATCTGAAAACAAGAAATGAAGTAAACAAAACAGTTTTGTGTATACTAGCTGCCATACTTGAGTTATCTAGGGATACATTATCTAGTATTTATGAAGTTCCTACTGTACATACAAAAAAAAAGTTGTGAAACATGTAGGCTTTGCACTACAACTGTTTGTTTTTGAGTAAAAAAAGAGCATTACACAGTGTATTAAACTACCTATGCAAAGATAAAAGCTTGAGATTTTAGCCCAAAATGCCCCAAACATTGAAAAACATAGATGCGGTGGCTATTTTCACCATGTTTTCTGATATGAAGCAACTTTCACTGCAAATATTTTTTTCTTGTTCTTCATAGCCTTAGCCTGAGAGGCAGTCAAAGTTTAAAGTATGAGTTTTCTGAATGTAGAGTGTTAAGTAAGGGACTTTGTTTTAGAAAGGGGGATGAGGGCAGAGGCATCAGGCTAAGGATGGGTTTTGGTGGCTTATTAACACCTGAAACATCCTGGCTAAGAAACTTTCTGTCTCCTTCAGCCAAAAAAGAAGAGGAGTGTGTGAGTAGTTCTTTTAGCAAACCTTTGGTGATTTGAATTTATTTTTCTAGCTAGTCGGAAAGTCTTTTATTATGGACTATAGGAAAGCTTGTCTTTAGCTTATAAAATTAAGGTGATTTTTGGGGAACAGAAACTCAGAAGATATTCAGAACTCAGGAAGATATTCTGGAAAGAAGAATCCAAAATAGACTTCGTTACATGAATGGGCAATATAAAATAATTCTAAAAAGTCATTTGAGTGCATTAAATGGAAGCTTTACTTAGTGGAGTAAAGTGAGCAAAGAAATTTTGAGCAGCTAGGAGTAAGTGCTGTTTTAAATACAGAGTAATGTTTTTAAACATTCATGTGAATTAAAATTGGTGCTCTGTATTGTGCAGAGGAATTAAGATATTAGTATGATCATCAATGATTTTGTGTTGAAAAGCAAAGGATAATTGGTACTGTACACTGCAAGAAAATCTAAGAGTTTACTTTTTATTTCTTTAGTGTTTCTTTCAGATGAACTTAGATATGGAAGTGTACCTGTGGTCACAGGCTTCCTAAGCTGGTGAAGAGAGCTTTTTGAACTAAAGTTGCTGGGGAAGGGGAACTGCAATCCATCCCCCTCTTAACACTTTGATACCAGAGCTGGAGGAGAAGCCAGAGGCTGGAGAGGGTATGCAGAGCCACAGGAGAGGACCTCAAGGGCAGCACAACAGGACTTGCAGTCAGTAAGTCACCTTCATAGGGGCCCAACTGAAATGCCTCTATGCTAATGCCTGCTAGCCTAGAATTAAAAAAAGAGTTAAATGTGTGCACGCCTGCAGGGCTGTGATCTTGGCATCACAGAGATGTTTTGTGTTGGCTCCTGTGACTGGAGTGTTGGAATGGAAAGATACAGGCACTTTAGGAAGATAGGCAGGGGAGATGAGGCGGGAGTGTCACTTTCTGTGTCCATGACCGTCTGGAGTGCATGGAGCTCCACTTGGGGACAGATGAGGAGTTGACTGAGAGTTTATGGGTCAGGATTAAAGGGAGGGCAGGGACAGGTAACATTGTAGTGAGGGGCTGCTACAGGCTTCCTGACCAGGAAGACCAAGGGGATGAGGCCTTCTATGGACAGATAAGAGTGGCCACATGTTAGCAAACCTTGGTTCCCACGCAGGACTTCAACCAACTTGATATCTGTTGGAGAGACAACACAGCAGGGCATAAGCATTCCAGGAGGCTCCTGAAATGCATTGATGATGGCTTTCTTCTCCAAGTGATAGAGGAGCCAATGAGGAGAGATGCTCTGCTGAACCTTGTTCTCAACTACAAGGAGGATCTGATGGGGAATGTGAATCTGAAGGGCAGCGTTGGCTGCAGTGACTGTGAAGTGGTGGAGTTCCAAGAGCCTTAGGGCAATGAGGAGGATGCGCAGCAAGCTCGCTACACTGGACTTCAGGAGAGCAGACTTGGCCCTCTTCAGGGATGTGACTGGCAGAGTACCTTGGGATAAAGCCCTGGAGGGAAGAGGAGCCCAAGAAAGCTGGTTAATATTCAAGGATCGCATCCTCCAAGCTCAGGAGCGATGCATCCCAACAAAGAAAAGGTTGGGCAAAATCACTGAGAGGCCTGCATGGATGAGCAAGTTGTTCCTTGTTAAGCTCAAACACAGAAAGGAAGCCTGAAGAGGGCCAAGTAACCTGGGAAGAAAACAGAGATTGTCTGAAGAGTCAGAGGTCAGGTTAGGAAAGCTGAAGTCCTGGTAAGTTTAAATCTGGCTAGGGACATCAAGGGCAACAGGAAAATCTATCACTGATAAAAGAAAGACTAGGGAAAATGTGGGTTCTCTCAGAAAGGAAGCAAGAAATCAGGTCACACAGGATGTGGACCTGTAGTTGTAAGTGCAGGCTGACGTACCTCACAACTTTCTTGCCTCAGTCTTCACTGGCAAGTGTGCCAGTTGCACTGGCCTGAGTTGCAGGATGCAGAGGCAGAGACTGGGAGAATTAAGAGCCACCCATTGTGGAAGATCAACTCTGACACCATCTAAGGAAACTGAGAGTGCACAAGTCCATGGGACCTGATGAGATACAGCTGTGGGTCTTGTGGGAACTGTCCAAGGAAGTACAAAGCCACTTCCCATCATATTTGAGAAGTTGTGGCGGTCTGGTAAAATTCCTTCTGGAAAAGGGGAAACATAACCCTCATTTTTAAAAAGGGAGATAAGGAAGACCTGGGAAACCACAGGTCAGTCAGTCTTACCTCAGTGTCCAGCAAGATCATGGAGAAATTCCTTCTGGAAACTGCAAGTGATTTGTGACAGCCAGCATGGCCTTCTATGATGGGATTACAGTATTGGTGGATACAGTAAGAGCAACTGATACCATCTTCTGGGAATTGTGAAGAGCATATGACACTGCTCTTACAGAATGACATCTTAATCTCTAAACTGGAGAGACATGCGTTTGGTGGGTGGATCACTCATCAGATCAGGAATTAGCTGGATGGCTGCACTGAAAGAGTTGTGGTCAATGTCTTGATGTCCAAATGGAGATGATCGGCATTCCTCAGGGGTTGGTGTCACCACTGGTGCTGTCTAACGTTGTTGACATGGACAGTGGGATCGATGCTCAGCACACTCAGTAAGTTTGCTGACAACACTGAGCTGTATGGTGTGGTCATCATGCTGGAGGGAAGGGATGGCATCCAGAGGGACCTGGGCCGGCTTTTATAGGCTTCTGTGAACCCCATGAAGTTCAGCAAGGCCAAGTGTAAGGTCCTGCTCCTGGGTTCAAGCAGCCCCAAGCACAAATACAGGGTGAGTGGAGAAAGGACTGAGAGCAGCCTTCAGAGGACTTGCTGGTGCTGGTGGATGAGAAGGTCAACCTGACCCATCAAGGTGCACTTTCTGCCCAAAAAGCCAACCACATCCTGGGTTGCATCATAAGAAGCATGGCCAGCAGATTGAGGGAGGTGGTTCTCCCTCTCTAGTCTACTCTACTCTCATGATACTCCACCTGGAGTGCTGCATCCAGCTCTGGGGCCCCCAGCATAATAAGGACATGAACAAGAGGGAACAAGTCCAGAGAAGGAGTGTGAAAATGGTCAGGGGCCTGGAGTGCCTCTCCTGTGAAGACAGACTGAGAGAGTTGGGGTTGTTTAGCTTGGAGAACAGAAGGCTCTGTAGAGACCTTACAGAAACCTTCCAGTACGTAAAGGGGGCTGCAAGAGAGCTGGAGAGGGAGTTATTACAAGGGCATGTAGTGATAGGAGAAGGGGGAATGGCTCCCAGGTGAAAGAGGGGAGGTTTAGATAAGATGTTAAGAAGCAATCCTTTACTGTGAGGGTGGTGAGACACTGGAAAATGCTGCCCAGAGCAGTTGTGGATGCCTCATCCCTGGAAGTGTTGAATGCTGTGCTGGACAGGGATTTGAGTAACCTGGTCTACAGAAAGGTGCCCCATCCATGGCAGGAGAGTTAGAACCCGATGATCTTTAAGGTTTCTTGCATCCCAAAACATTCTGTACTTCCATGATATCTTCTATTTTTTGAGTGTTTGAGCAAACTTTTCAAAAATCTGACTGGGATAGGAAGTGTTAACTATAGATCCTGATGCCTCAGTCTATATTTAACTTCGATACTCTTGCCAGTTTGCTTTTTGATGCTCTTGAAACTTCACTTTTAAAAAAAGTGTAGAGGAGGTTATAAGTAGTTTTAGTCCCATCTTCCTATTTTCTCCGTGAAACTAGAAAAAATGTGGTATTTGTATGGAGTCAGAAATTGTATTTTGTTTAAAACCTCCAGCGCCATTTCACAGCAGTAATTTAAAATTAATAGATTACAGTTGTCCTTACAGAGAACAGTTTTGCCACTAATGTCACATGGCAAAGTAGTTTTACAGCAAAGTACTCTTTTATTCTGAAGTCTGACTCCTTTTTTATTCAAATTGAATGTACCCTCAGGGTTTAGATTTGTGACTTCTCCTATATTAGAGTAGCCTGAAGATGAGCTCTTTAGTTCTTGGCAAGTCCTGAGCTCTTTTTTCAGAGTTTTTGTCATACAGAGCTGTTACCATCTGGTGGTAGATGTCTTATTTTTCCTTCTGGAAATATGCTTTTCCCCAGTGAACCTAAATATGCTCTAATCCCCTTGAAAGTAAATAACTCTGTTCTGAAGAGCCCTGGCAATACTTTCTATTTGGATAGAATGCCCCTATTGTCTAACACTATACTAGAAAGAAGGCTTACTTTAATCAGTATTGTTAAGATGAACTCCAGTTCTCCAGTTTTACTTTCGTATCTTCTGTCAGTGACCAGTTTCTTACTCTAGGTTATTATAGATCTAGATGAATCTGAATTCTAAACAAAGGATTTCTTTTGACTGTGTGTGTGGGTATGTTTTTCTTATAAAGTGTGTATATGTTCAGAAAGAAAATGGTATTTTTTTCTACTTTGTATTTTGAAAAACATCACAAAGTCCTGTAGAATGGATGGAAAACAATGCCAAATTTCTCCTGAAAGGAGAGAAATGGACAGTTTTGAAAGGTTGCTTATTAAAAAAAGATATTTTGGTGCTACAATTAATGTGGCTGGTGAAGAAACCTTGGATCAGGACTACTAAGATGGCTCTTCCATTGATAATTGTTTAGATCTTCATATTACAGAATTGTGTGAATAAAAGCCAGGCAGATATTTTGGGGCATTCCCCGCTCTCCCCCCATCAATTTTTTGCAGTAGCTTATATTGCTGGCAAGTGTCTAGTTTGTAATCATTTTTGCATGTATGAAAGGTACACCTGGAAAGGGAAGGCTTTGTATAACTTGTGCATCTCCAAATCTGTTCTTTTATAACAAAAAGACTGTCCATTTACTCCACCATGTACTCAGGTATCAGAACTACTTAAGATAAAAAAGCAGAAGCCACAAAGGCATAATGCTGTCGTTTCAAAACGATACAAAGGCACTTTAGAGCAGCCAATAATATTACAGGCTTTATCAGCATTACATCACTTCTTTCCTTCATAAATCTTCTATACAAATCAAATAGTCAGATATTTGACAGAAGTGATGTAAGGGAAAAGATGTTGCAAATCTCCAGTTCAGTTAAAATGACTGCAACTAAGGCAGGAATTTCGTCATTCCGTCCGCAGTTCCCCAATTAATCTAGAAAACCAATTATTGAGGAAGACTTTCATTTCAAAGCCATGCTCATTGTAGGCTGTTTTAAACTAAGTAGTTGGCTCAGGTAAAATAATACTGTCTTATTACCCAAGTCACTGGAATTTTTTTTTTTTTCTTTTTTTAATCTACTTAGTTCCACATAGAAGTTCCCCCTTCACTTGGCTGTATTGTACAGAATACACAAGCAAATATTTACAATTTTTGCTTTAGCTGGTAGGCAGTCACTAGAGGGTAATATATTCTCATTCGCTTTTGGTCTTTCCAAATCCTCAGGCAGCTGTCTCTGTGCATTTATTTAGTGTGTGAGGCAGAATTGGCAGCTTTTTGAATGTTTGCAATCAGAATACTTTTGTTGGGTGTTGCAATAACGGGGCCACAGGATTGCCTAAAATCTTCATTGGAATAAGCTGTTAATGTCAATGTTGTTGGCAAATAAAGCCTGTATTTTCAGCAAACTCTTGAATTCTTGAGTCCTTTTAAAATTTCATATACTTGAAACTCTTTGTGCAAAAGAAAGTGCCTTTGAGAATCCAGCAGGCTAATTTTTTGCAAAGAAAAATGACATTAATCCTGGATTTGATGAGAAATGTGTGGTTGAGGCATATGGTTGTTTCAGACCATTGCAGTTTGGGGAGAAGAAAATGGAAAGGAATTTTTTTAAGTAGCTTGGTCTCCTGTTGCATCCTGGTCAACTTGACGTGTGTCTGCTCAGAATCACAGAGAATTACATTTTCTCAAATAATGCTTGTCAGTCTAAGTGTCTGTCTAGAACTGAAAATTGTGAAAATTCTTATGTGGTATTTCTATTCAGTAGTCAGACCTGATCTTCTACAGAATCTGAAACTGCTTCTTATCTCATTTGACAACTTAGTAGCTACAGATTATTTCAAGTTTGTTCTGTTCTGCTGTGAGATTTTTCTTCAATCTTTTCCAAGAAATGTTCTCCAAGATTCTACTGAATCAAATTCTCTATGCTTAGAAGTACACAGTGGTAACGATTTGCTTTTGAGTGGTAGTTGTCACTTACCTACACAGACAAATTCACAAGTGCTTTTGAGAAACTCCAGTAGTTCTGTGTGAAGTTCTGTTTTATCCTCTGATTTACTGAATTCTAGGGGCATAAATCTGTCTGTTACTCTGTCCTTCAGAACTATCTGCCCTCCATTTGCACCTTTTTATCTTTCCAGGAGATTAAAAAGCTACATTCTGTTAGTTTTTAAAATATCTTAAACCTGGCCAATGACTGGATCTGTAGAAGTGGTTTGGTAGACACTCAAAGGTACTTAGCTGGAAACTGCAGAAGGAATACAAAGTTAACAGCTGCAGTTGTTGTGCTAAAAATATATGAGGGGTTAGATGAAGAACTGTAAAAGTAATTGTAACATACCTACTGCCTTCTAGCCTTCTAATTACACTGATCCCGAAGTGCATCCGTGTCTAAACGTAGCCAGCGTTGGAATTGGCCGCCAGAGGGCAAACTGAACGTACATGCTCCCCACTTCTATATGTTCTTGAAAATCAGCTGCAATTCTTCATGTCAATATAATTTGATATTTTCTTTCTCTCTACATTAATGGTAAATTTTTTTTTTTAAGAAAATACTCTCTTTCACTGAAGAGGTCGTCTTGTCTTGGCTCACTGTGTGGCAACAATAACCTGAAAGACCAACTTTGAAATAGCATGTGACTTTTCCATAGGAATGATGTAAAACATCACCAAGGTACTTTTACATCTTACTGCTGGATGAGTTTTGATGGCACGTGCAAGCAGAATCTCTGTGAATCTTTTGCTTCTTTTCATGATCTGAAAGAGCATTAATCAGTATGAGGCTATCAAAGAAGCTATTTTGTTTACAATAGGAAGTCTAGTTGTGTAAATTTGGGATTAACTATTCTAAAATCTATTTCCCTGACACTGCAGACACTGACATTTATCCCATATGTTTGAAACAAGGTTAAAATTTTGTTCTGTAACTCAAAGTAGTTCCAGGAGTTTCCTTTTACACTTGCATATAACTTTATTTATGTTCCCTTTAAAGCAAACCACTTTACTAGCCAAAATTGCAGGAAGGTCTTGCCTGATGCAGGTACTGAATTTGTTCTCAGTTTAGGTATGAAAGATGACACATCTCAGTGTTTATATATTTTTAGGTCAGTAGAAATAGAGACAGGGTAGATTTCTTTGAAGAATTATGTACAAAATGAAAATATAGTAAGAATAAATAAAAACATCTCTAAACCTTTCAACTGCGTAATAAGCAGGGAATTGATTATAGTCACCAAATATAGTAGCTTAAATTGATATTATTTTCTGTCATAGTGTACTGATAGATATAGCTTAATTTTAATTTGACTTTCTGTGGAAGAATACTTTTCCTATTTGGCATAAAATTATGGCTGTCAGATGAAATAGTATATGTAATGAAATGAGGATCTTGTTGGGAGTGTTACAATGACTTAATTTGGTGTCAGTTTTCATGCTGATTTTAGAATGTAGGTGAGTGCATTTTCTTCCTGGTATTTATCAATACCAAGCTATGATGTGATGTGTTTCTGTTTAAATTTGGGCTTCTTGGCTATGAATGGTTTTATTTTGTTGAAATTTCAATATGGCCTGGGTCAAACTGCTGTGAAGCTAGATGAGGTATTACAGGATAGAAAGAAATGCTTTGATGGGTTCTATATTGAGTAACTTTGGTTTATAGAAATTGTGGATTTAATAGCCTTCATGTGCAAGACAATAATTAACATGGACTGTATGTTTATCATAAAATTTTTCTGTCATTATTTGTAAACATTTATAAATAGATTTGTTGAGTTTGTTCTTTGGGATTCATGTGACCTTGTAGAAATTTTGAATTTGATTCATATAGAATTGGTCATTTTGTGATTAGAGGAATTAACAGTTGGAAAATGATCCTGACAGAGTAAATTAAGTATTTGACAAGTTTTCAGTGGGTCTACTTTGTAGATGATATGTTGTAATATAATTTAAAATACATTATATTTACAATATAGTATTTCTGTAATGTCTGGCAGAGAGAGAATCGAACCTCTACATCTGTGTACAGCTACCTACTGACATGAGTTGTTATAAAGGACCATTTTCATTAGGGGCACTTTGATATATTTTCCACAACATCTTGGCCATATTCACTATATTTCACAAAGGTTTTCTTTTGAAAGGTTGAGTGGGTAAGATGAATGTGTCATTGAGTGGAGGTATGTCCCTGCGTCATTAAAAAATCCAAGAAAAGACTAGAAACTCTCTTAAAGCAGGAAGGTGGCAAGCTTCAAATGCTTGCTTGTGCCTCATCTCTTTGGTGGATCAAACAGCTTAAAGACTCATTTGATACATGTAATGCTTTTCTTTTCAACTAAAACACAGTTAGCATGAAAAGAGTCAAAATCCTGTCTGTTATTTTGGTAAATCTGTATGTGTAGTAATGTATCTTTTGTTCCTTTTTTTTTCAAAGTGGATGAGCACATAAAAATACTCTGTATTCAATATGTATTTTTTATTAAAATAAGATGTTTAAAGTTTAAAAAAATAACTTTTGGGAGTGTTTGTTCAGAATATCTAAGAAAGGGTTTTAAAGCTCCCCTGTAGCAGGCAGCCTTGCATTAAAGAAAAGAATTGATGACATTGCAATTAGAACAATAGTCTGCATTGATTTTCATAACATCATAATAATAATGTGGGGGATAATTTTGTAATACCTTAATGCAAATTTGGTTATTTTAAGCAAAAAAATACCAGGTCCTACTGTAGTGCAATTTCATATTTAAAACTAAAATGGTGTTTCTGGCAGATACAACTGAAGGAGGCATACACGAGGCATACATGTAACGTGGTGTTACACGAGATTCTTTCCTGACTGAATATTGAAACATGTTTTCAGATTAACTTAGAAATTGTTTTTATGGCATTGCTGCCAACTCCTGTCCTGTTTGAAATCCTATCTGTATTAATAATAAACGTTTCTTTTCCCCTCTATCTTCTCCCTCAGACTTGACCTGACCATTCTCTTCTTGAATAGATGCAGGGATATCTACTCCAAATGACTCTTGGAGGAGAAGAGTTTTTTTAAAAGGGACTGTAAAAATAGGAGCTTGATGTATTTATTAGTGTATTACACGTTTCTTGAACAGGGTATAGTGAACAGCTCTAAAGGAGATGATTCATAACTTATCAACTGAATTATTGAGACAAATGAATTCTCCAGAAGTGTTCTGTTCACACAGTAATAGAGGGTTTTCCAAATGCATCAGAAAAACTGACATAGATGGCTTTCCTCTCTCTGCCTTTTCTGTTCAAAATAGAAGTTCTTGCTGCCTCTGCATGAGATAGGTGACAGTTCAAGGATGGAACATAGGAAAGAATAAATGTCTTTTCAATAATTGTATTCCTTATGACTACTTCAAAACTGGCTCAGATAAGTTGTTGACAGCTTGAACTTTAGTGACATGGGATGCGTGGTTGCTTTCTGGGATAGAGTTCTTTCAAAATCTGGTATTTTCAACTCATCTTACTCTTCCATCATTATGAACATGTACTGTATATTTAACTACATGATCCTGCATTTATGATGGCAATTTTGCTTGTTTGTTTAACAAACAGTCTTACTTTCAAGGTTCTTTTATTATTATTGTTTTAGTAATGTGCACTTACTGAATTATAGACTGCACCTTAATGAAGTAATTATTGAGGGAAGAAGAGTCTACATTCACTGTATAATTGTCTTTTGCTGGTTAATGCAATCAAATTTGTAGTTACACTCCGCTTTTTGTGTCTGTTCCCTAGAGTCTTTTAAGTGGATTGTTCTAAAAATAAAACAGCTGGTCTATTTGATATTGTAAATACTGTGAGGATTTAAAGCTTAAGATCTTTTAGAGGAAAAAACCCCAGTGCCTTCATTGACAGACAAGTCCACAGATGCCTGTTGCTTTTTGTGATGCTGGCTATTAGCAGTCTGCTTTGTAGTTCTTCCATATTTAAATTAAATCTGCAGTTGTTCAGGAGTCAGTTATTATCTTGGCTTCTAATAAAACTTATTCGGACTTTATCTTTCTGAAAAATGGTGTCTGAAGTAACTGTATCAATGTCTCTGGAATATTTTCTACAAATGTAGCAGAATTGACAGAAGAAATAAGATCAATTTTTCTTTAAGTTATACAAGAATAAGGCTGTTCGGAACCAAAATGTTCAATCCATATATCAAACATTAGATATATATGTAACATTTAGATTCTGATGAGATTGCATGCAAATTTCTATATTTTAGTTCTCTCCTTTAGTTTTTCTCTCATAATCAAATAAGCTTTCAGGAGTAGGTAAAGTGTATGACATATATGACACTGATTTGAAGATTGCTATCCTATTGGACTTGAGCTGTATGTCTTGTTCATATACTTACAGCTTTGTATGAAATGTGTTTGAAACACTGCTTGCAGAAGGCACGCCAGCGATGCACAGCTGTAGAGATGTTAAGCTAGCCATAGGCTTGCCTTTTGTGTTCTTTCTTGCTCTTGTTTTGTCTATAGTCTTCTCTTTATTTTAGTATAAAAATATGGAGAAGATGAAAAATTGTGCATGGTCAGGAACCTAATGATCCTAAAAAGAAAGAAATCTCATACATACTTAGAAATTACTTCTTTATATGAAACATGCAAGGGAAAATAAAACAAGTCGAGCTCAAAGTCTTTAGTCTAGGAGTTTGTCTGATAGTTGGCAATAACAAGCAACTAAAACAACAGATAAAAGCATCAAAGTAGTTAAAGAGGCTTCTTCTTTAAAAAAAAAAATTTTTTTTGAAAATCTGTCCTGCTACAGCATCTTTATGTATTTCGGTAGTGTGCTATAGCTGCTCCCCTTTTTTGTGTTCTATTTTGCCATTTATGGCTGTAGCTGCAGCTTTGAATGCAAATTACTGTCCTTCAGGTGGGATAATGGTTTTATTTTGTATTCCAGACCTTGACCTATATGGATATTTAAAAATTAAGAACAGCATTCCATTTAAGTGAATGACATGAACCATATATAATCTGTAGTTCCATAGAATTTAATGAGGTGCTGACTTGGCCTTCTGGTTAAAAATCTTAAGATACTTCTGAGTCTAAAGGATTTCACCAGCTATGACTACATCATTTGGCTTCTACTTATACAAGGAACAAAAATTATATTGGATATCCTAGCACTTGATTTGTCCCTGTGTCTGTCAGTGATCCCTTTTCCTACTTTTGAAAACTTAAGAGGAAAAGAAGACTAATCTTTTCTTACACTGAAGGGTTTTTTAACTATTACGAGTGACTGTGGGATCACTGCTATTTGGAAAACAGTGATGTTCTTAAGAAATCTCAGTTGTTACTTACATTGCTTTTACATTTGTTGTGTACCAATAAAACAATTCTAATATTTCTGATCAAGCTACAATCAATTCTGCAGTTCTTTTTTTTTCTTTACCTCACGTTAACAGCTGCTTTAGTTCGTTAGATGCAGTGCTTACAAATTAGGAAGTACTGCAGTACTGACAAACTCTGAAGGTGTTGGGATTTTATCAGTGCTGTTTCTTCAACAGATTATCAGATAAGAAAAAAGGCTAAAACGGCAATTTACCAGGGAATCTGTTAACTGAATGCTTAGCTCTTTGTATCCTACCTTCCTATCATTCTTGTGTGGTCTGTCCTCTAGTCTTTGGCCTTCACTAAAGAATAATGTTATGGTACATATTTTCATAGTGAACTTGATAGTCACACTGAACTCAGCTCTCATTAGGTACTGTGGTGGTACTTTAATTGCCACCTTGTTTTGCATGGAAATTTATCTTAATCAAAAAACTGAATTGTGGTAGTTGTGGCTGAATTTACAGTTCGTGGGCTATGTTTAGGCATTTTTTATAAGGTAGGCTCTTCTATACTTTCTCTGGGCATCAAATTTAACTAGAATGAACTGATGTATTGCTGCTACAAAGAACAGGAGAGACATAGAGCAATTCAGGTTAGAAAGACACGAGTGTCTCCAGTAACACGTTCTGACATGGGTTGGTCCATTTTATTCAAAGGCAAATTGTACATTTTCATCACAAGTATTTGAGATAGAATAGTTTTACACATGATCCACATTTTTAAGCAGCTTAGTATTGCTTATTGTCTTCACAGATCACCGATCTTCAAAAAATTAATGACAATGAAGATGAAATTTTCCGAAAATTTAGGCAACAGTCAATATAGAGGGGAAGGAGAAAAAATACACTACAGAAGTGATAGTTAAATGACCTATTAAATTCATTTTAGAGGAATCTAAAATACTGAGGCCACTGACAAAACCTTAGCTATTATGGGCCCGCAGTGATCATATAGTACAGTAGTGGGTTTGTGAAATGTGGAAAAATTGTGGATAGAAGTGTTAACGATGTCTTGTGTTTTGGAATACACAGGCTTCAAATAGGAGACAAGAAACAATTTTAGGATTGTCCAGATCACCTGCAGAGTTGCAAAATTAGTATTTACACTTTTTACTTTTTCTTTCTCATGAAGAGAATTTATATAAATGAAACAAAATTACAGCACACAGTTTTTATTAACTCCCATGTAACTTAGAGGATGAGCATGTGAAGTATATTTTTGGAACGCGATCAAGAAATCTGGATTTATGTCTCATTTAGGTTTAATGTGGACATAACTGAAGCTGATATTATAGAACTGTCTTACAGATAACGATCTAAAATGTTGATATAATTTGGCAATTGGTGATGGCAAAATGAAATGTTTAGGCATATGCCAGAGCTTTGCCACTCTTCAGTGAGCATATGGATGTTTCCAGGTTAGTCATATTGTGATACATTTTTATCATCTAGGGAAAAAATGTGTGCATTTTACATCTATATTTAAATCCAGAAAGCTGCATTTATAGGAGGGAGTGAGGTGATCTCAAAGTTCAGTCATTGAAGTAAACTGCTGCTTGTTGTTTACATCAATAGCAGAGTGGGGCAAATATATCACCTTTAACATGATGAAGTTTCTTTGAGGTCTTCCAAGCTTATGTGGGTCTCTTGCCAGTGTGAAATCTTTAAAGGAAGCATCAGGTATTCTTTACTTGAACCGTACACTGCTAAAAGTTCAGGAAGAGCCAATTTCTCTCTTCCTGTTTGAAGGTTGCAAATAGCCACTTGCAATTTCAGTCTTTCAATTTCAAAGTTTCTGTGTGGTTATAGACTGGAGATCATTTGGTTTACTCTCAATTCTAAATGTCGTTATTCTTTACCTTCAAAAAACCTATTTTTGATTGCGGTGTCTTTTTTTAAAATTTTTCCCCTCCCTACTTTATCTCTAATGATTGTAGGATGAAGGCTTTTTCGTGTGTGGATCATCTTTTTCTTCATCCCAGCTCACTGAGCTTGTGTACCATACAGACTGTGTAGATTGTAACCTATGTGTGGTGTCACTGTAACATCAAAAAAAGACTTAAAACAGGAAGAAATTAGTTTGTGATCCAATCCATTTTTTATTTAAAATGTATGCTAGATTTGGGATTACAGATATTTTAATTTAGATGCAGTCTATTATTTTAAAGAAACATTTGGTTTAGGTTTGAACAAAATAAATCATCTTCATAAATATTGTTTGGAAGAAAATGCATATTGTACCTACCCGTGCAGTAATTACCTGTGTTTGAAATGGGCAAGCTGATGATGTGCACTGATAGCAGTACATGGATACTTTAGACTTGCTGCTTCCAAACACGGACTTGGAGAATGGAGCAGTACATGCTAATAACTCTGTTTTCCTTTAGGGTCAAGTTAGATAATGCCAGAAAATAAGCAAAACATTGCTGTGTTGCCAGCAGTGTTTCAGTTGCAAATCTGAACATCATGCTACTATATGAGAATGAACTCCATCCCAGCCAGACTTAGTACAGCCTGCTGCCAGTTCTTATATGCATGGCTTCTATCTTTGAGGACTTTTATTCTGTCTTGCTGGAATTCTGCCTCCTTGGTTCTCCCATGTTTGCTTTCACTGCTACCCTGCAATGAAGCCTGTCTCTTGTGAGAGACAAGACCTGCACAAAATTAGTCTTCATTCTGTCTATAAGAGCACTTTGCAAACTTTGATTTGCTACTGTAATCATACATTGTTCATAAATTGTGGAAGTCAGAGGTAGCTGCTTCTCCCAGACTCCCATTTTGCTTCTAATTTAGAAGCATTACATGATGAATTAGTGCTGAAGTACTCCCCCACATGTATTCCTTTCTTCAGGACAATTACACACTTCATCAGTGTAGACTGAGTTGAGTACTTAGTCTTCTGTCCCACTCAGTTTGCATTACTTTTTTTTTTTCTTTTTTTGTCTTTTAGTCTGTTCTCTGTCTTTTTAACCACAACAGCTGTAGTCAAGCCAGATAACTTACTAATTCTGTATGTACTTAAATGCATGTGTAAAACTTGTTTTTTGATGAACTTAATTATAGTTTAGCTTTTTAAAATTATTGTTGTGTTTTCCCTGATTCAAAGTCCGTACTTGATTTGGCAAACAGACAAAACAAAGGATGCCTCAGACATTTCAGAGTTCTAATGAGACCAGCCATCAAAGAAACGCTATGAGATATGGTATTTTTTAATGGAAACGTGCTGAATACTTGAAATTGTTGACTTGAGAATGGTTGGCTTAACTCTTCATGGGGTTTTAAAATTATGGTGTTGGGTAGGGTATGCATGAAGACTTTTAGTGAGTTCGGGTTTTTTTTAAAGTAAGGTGTATCAGTGTGCAGCATGGGTACTATCAGATGTTCATGCTCATTACTGAACATCAGGAGGGGAGTATTGTTTTTTGGTGCAGTTGTCAGATTCTTGCTTTACATAAGTTTTGATATTAAAGAAACTGTACTATGGAACTTTTGCTGTAATGAATAACATGTTCCAGTCGTGTGCCTGAACAGCTTCAAGAACTGATCCTTTCCAGGTATTTATGTATTAAGGGTGCTATGTACCCTGGTTCTTTGCCAAGGATCCTGTTAAAATTGCAATATTGAAGGCTTTATCCTTTTTCATTGTTAGCTGTGTTTCTTGTGTCAGTATTGATTAATTTGGTTTTTAGTTGTTGTTTGTCAATGAACTGAAAACACTGGAGATCTAAGACTTTTGTTTATAACATTCGTTACAATACAACGCTGGTGAAATCATATGTAAGCGTTCTTTTGCGTTTTCTCTCTCTTTTCACTTGGTTGTAACCTTGTGGGGTAATTCCATGGAATAAAGGAGAGAGCACAAAAAAGTGGAGACTTCTAATAATTTTGAGTAGTGTTTCTTCTGTAAGTAGTCCAGTTAGTATACATTCAGAATCCAGGTGATCAGTTACAGGATGTTACCATTACTAATACAAGCCAGCTGACCAAAAAGAAAGTCAAATCATATTTTAGCAACTATTAGAAAATAATAGAAAACAAATTAGAAGATATGGTTAAGTTCCTGGATAATTCTATGGGGCACATTGTCATTCCCTCTCTGCTCACTGCTCAAGATATAGTATAGAATTAGAATAAATATTAAAAAGAGCAAAATAAGTGATAAACAGTATGAAAAAGTAGATTTTCACTAAAAAATTACTTAATATTTGAGGACTCTGACAGGGAGAAAGATTGGTAATGAGAGGATGTTGCATTGCTTTCTTCCTCTGAAGACCTCCATCTTTGTTTGTCTACCAGTCTGTATCTCGTCAATAACAGACGGCAGCTGTCTGTTCTTGGCTCCAGTTGGACACTGGGGTAGATGGTTCCGTGTGGCAGGATTAGTTGCCTACATACAATGGAATACATTTTAAAAACAGAAACATTTATGTAAATGGCAGTGTTTAAATGCACAGGAACTCTAGTGGAATGAATACAAGATGGATTCACTGGAAATTTAAAACCAGAGACAGTAGAATAGTCTTGACAAAGAAAATGGAAAAGTCTGTGTACCATAAGCAATGGAAATGTTGGTGAGTTCTCAGATTTGTGAGTGACCATGCATTTTTTGAGCAGAAAAGAGGTACTTTTCATCGAATTTGTGCTCAGTTTCACAGGAGGAACAGTAAGGGTCACAAGGAAACCGAAAAATTTATTTTCTGTAGCTTATGCCAGTCCTAGCAAACATACATGCTGGGTGAATTTTTTATTTAATCTACCTCCAAAGCCAATACTAGTGGTCAGAAAGAACTCTGAAAAACAGGTGGTGATATCAAGACACATTTTTGAAGTGTATTGCTAAAATTGTTATTTTATAATAACAGTCATGGTCTGTGGAAACATGATTTGTTTCCAGTGCATTAAAGACAAAAATCTTGTATTGTTCATTATGTAATGTTCCTTGCTACTGGCTGAAAATCAAGATGGCAATTAAAAACCAAAAGCTACCTCAACAAAAAAAGAGAAACAATACTAAGAAAAAAACCAAACCTCTCATTATTTTTCCTTTACCATTTGTTGTCTTCACTTCCACTCATTCTGGTTCTCCTATTTTTGTTTGAGTTTTAAAAAAAAGATCTGCAGATCAGTAAGCACAACCAGCACCTCCCTTAATGAACTGGGATTTATCAGCCCTTTTTTGAGTAGTTCCAGTCTCCCATATTTATCAGTGTACATTCTATGAATAGAACTGTTGTGGTAGGTTTCATTAATTGAGGTAGGCGGGAGTTGTAAGTATGAAATATCACTGGTGCAACACTTTTCTTTGAAGAACTGCTGACAAAACCGCCAGCTGGTGACTGGTATAGATAAGGAGGACTTGTTCTGTGATTGCACATTGCTTTGTCCTTTTCATTGAGATCCCAGTATCTTTCAAGAATTTCATAATACGGCACAGGTAGGGCTTGACATGTGATTATTTTTTGACTCCCCTGAGTTTTTAAACTTTTTTTTTGCAGTATTTATTTTTCCTAGTTTCTGATTATGATTATCTTTTTCTTTTCTGGTAAGGTATGGCCACAGAGTGGATACTGCATTTTGGAAAGGCAAGCAGCGGTGCCTTTAAAATTCTGTGGCTGTTACTTACTTTACAAGATATTAAAGAAAGACCAAAACAGAAATAACCCAGAGAAGCGATCTTCTAGGTTATATTGTACGCTGTCAAAAACTCAGCCTGAACAATGAGCATTGAAGCTCAGTGCAGAGGGGTGGAAGGACTGGTACTTGGCATAAATTATATAAGTTGCCTAAAGAATTAATTTCTTCCTGGTACACTTGTTTGAAATAGATGCAGTAACAGAATGAGTAATTGGCTTTGTCAGTCAAAGCATGCACATTTTGTACTAAATATTCAAAGGAAAATTCACCCAAGCCCTAAGATGCTTGAAACTTTCAGATTTACAGTAAGCTGAATTGACAGAAGAGAAGTTGGCTGGCACAAAGGAACTGAGCACGTGAAGTGTAAAACTGCTTTGTTTTGGAATCATTTCAGTGATACCATTTTTGAAAGTACTTTTTTTTTTTTTTCCTTTTGATTTGCTTTGTTCCCTTTACTTAGAATGAGCTTGTGCCATATGTGGCCATAATTTCTCCTTTCTTTCTCAAATGCTCTTGGAGGATTTTGTGGAATTAATAGGCTGCAAATCTTGTACTATTTTGTCATGTTCATTCATATCTGCATTGTGGTGTATGTAAGAGAGCAGTTGCCTAAAGTTGCCTTCTTATATTGGAGATGGTGTGGGTGGGGAGTATTTAAAACTGTTCAATGACTTACTTAGGAATAGGAAAAGGTTGGAAAAGATCCTTAAGATCATCAAGTCTAACTGTAAAAGTATTACTGTTGAATTATTCTGATCCTTCTCTGGTAAAGCAGGAACAAAGCAGGTCTGAGCCACATCAGTGCAGTTTTAAGTATGGGTTTTTATGGTGCGAGCAAAGATAATGCCCCTACAACACCATGTAAATAAGCAGCATCATGTTTATAAAGTTGTATTTTCTTTTGAAATTGCATAGTTCCATTCATGTTGTTTCTAAAGTACCTTAAGTGGGGGGGGGGGGGGACCA
>VZTE01002597.1:1173609-1199622 GCA_013397775.1 Eulacestoma nigropectus
GGGGGGGAACCAAACAAAAATGGGTACTGAAAATTAGGAAGGTGTAGGTAGCAGTAACGTGTTGAAGGTACCATTGAAGTGCCTAGGGTTAGGGAAAAGCTGATGAATAAAATAGCTACCAAAAGTAAGGAGATTTTAGGTGGCAAAACAGAATGTCTTCTTCCATACAGTGAATGATATATTGACATAAAAGAAATACAGCAAATCAGCCTTTTCTATTGAAACAGAACAAAAAAATCTATTCATCAAGCAAGGATATGACTGGCTAATGTGGCAGGAACTGGGCATGATATATAAGGGGATTTTACAGTGAGCTGTGCATTAGTAGCACCCTTAGCAATGTTAGTTTGACTGCTTGGAATACAAAGACTGATACTGCTGATTTTTTAAAATCCTGTTTAATGTAACTGAATATTTTCACCCAGAGATATGCCTAACTCTGCTAGTACTTTTGGCCTTACTTCTTTGCAAGTGAATATAGGCAACTGGTGACTTTGGAGCATCTGTCCAATTTTGCCTTGTCGGGTATTTCTAATAATGTCAACTTTTTTTAACTTGAGGGTCTCCAATTTTCCATATACTGTTCCTGAAATACGGTAAGTAGGCCCACAGAGAATGTTCAAGGAAGCAAAGATTCTTGATTGATAAATTTAAGGCCAGAAAAAAAGCAGTATTTAGTTACCTTCATGTTCTGTGTTACATAGGCCAAGTAATTTCACTACCAAGCTCTGGAAAAAACCCAGATTCCTTAATAATCCCAATCTGATTTACAGATATCAGGCTGATCCATAGAATATGAAAGTTAGGAAATCAAGCATTCAGAAATTATACTTAAACTTTCAGCCTGCTGCCTTTACTGGTCCTGTTGTTGATACACAGTATGATACAGCCTTGTTACCGGCATGCTTATATCTTGCACCCATTAAGTGGAAGGGATTTTCTATGAACCATGCTTGACTTCAAGGGTAAAGGACTTACGAGTCATTATATCTGTGTTTCAGTCCTGTTTCAATGTGCAGAATAGGTAGTGAGGGCACAGAACTACAGGAAAAAAAAGGAAGGTAAAGTTAGTTTGTACTTCAAGTTATGTGTACTGAAACGTAATCTCTTGTTTCTGTGTTTATTTTTAAATATTCAGGCTAACTTGAAGAAAGTAATAATATTGTGAGTGTAACATAAAAAAAAGTTATTGTAAGTAAATTTTTGCACGAAACCAGCCATTGAATATTAAATGAAATAGAAGTGATGGATCAATACTGTAGCGTTTTCATGTCTAATAGAACATACACTGAAGAGAATACCTGAAGAGAATGTTACACTTAGAAGCCTGACTACTCTTATTCAGAGACTTCTTCAAGGCAGGTCTCCACATGGGTTTTCTGTCTGTGAAACTCAGAGAAAGGTTGCATATCCCCCAGAGTGGGCATACCGTAAATCAGTTTAAGTTCTTAAACCTGATTCTACTTTAAAATGTAAGTCAACTTCTTAATCTGTAGTGTTTTGCTGCAGAATAAACTGCAGACTACGTGTAAAGTTTCAATAAAGTTTCTTTCATGCAAGCTGTCATAGTGAATTAAAGATTTGAAATCCCAACTGAACGTGGCCCTGCTTTGAAGCGTGAGTGAAATTAAAAGTATTCAGTTGTTCATGCCAACCTGAACTTCTCTTTCTCTGATCCTGTAAAATGCAGATGCTGATAGTTCCCTGAACTATTAGTTGCTGTTTTCAAGTTTATGTCTTAAAGTAGGCTGTGATAAACTCTTAAATGTCTTTCGTGTTTAGGGGTTTGGTAGTTTTTGAGTGTGTCTTTTTTTTGAGTGGGTGTTTTTTGTTTGTTTTTTTGTTTGTTTGTTTGTTTCATCCAACCTGGCTTTTTAAGGCATCTTGATTTGTCCCAGTTACGAGCATAGCACACAGCTTTTTGGTAGAATTCTATTGCAACTCAAGTGACAGCAGTGCAAGTATGTGCCACATGTACACACACAAATATTAAAAAATAAATGATCCAACTCTTAAAGTTCTTTTGTATTGACCTAAATAGTTTTTGTTTGTAAAGAGTAAGAAAACAGGCTTTTGGATTCTGACCAGTGTTTCCTTCTTGTAGACTTGAATATTGAGTTTCTTCTTTGTCTGAGTATTTCTTGCGACAATTCTGTTTCTGTGTTTAGTAGTTTAATGTGAGCAGTTGCTTAAGTGGGCGCCTTAACTTGTTTGTTCTGCTTCATTTTCATATTCCTCAATTTTTCAGGAAAAAGTGTTTTCTACTTAAATATAATGTTTACAAGCTAAAACACAGGTTATTTAAAAAAATAAAGCATAACATGATCTACATAGAGGCACATACTCTTGTTAGGAATGTTGCTCATACATCTGTGTGTGTATCTGTATACCTCATAACAAAACTGTCTAATCTGCCATATTTTACTGTGGAATTAAGTGAACAGTTTGAAACAAAAGCTTGTTTCTGTAAGTATAGTGAATATATGTACGGACTTTGGTATGTAATTCTGAAACAGGATTTATGTGTTTTCAGTAGACTTCTGGAAAATAACTGGCTTGATATCTTAGAAGCAGGTAGATGAGAGCAATTTCTTAGATTTGTGTCCATGTACATGGTAAGCCATCAAACTGTTTGGCGAATCAATAGTTTTCACTGGCCACTTTAGACACAGTCTCTACTTCCTAGTGAAAACCGAAACAAAGCGTACCATTATAAAATTGATATTTTATTCCAAAAATGTGTTGCTTATTTATAATACAAGTACTTCAGTGCTTTAGTGAAGATTTGTTTCTTGTATTATGGCAGTGATACAGAGTGGAATTCTTCTTTATTTGACTTTTATGTGTGAGAACTCTGTGAAAAGTGCTTGTCCACATTCAGATGTCTGTAAATAACAGGAGTAGTCTTTATATTTCTGTGTAAGTAGGAAAGCTGCAGTGAGGCTAATGATACGTGTAGTGGGAGGACAGGTATGAAAAGCACTTTGCCCCACTACCTACTTTAATATCTGGAACTGAACTCTAGCTCTGAGATAATAAATTCCTTAATATCAGCCAAAGCTATTCAGACAGTAAATCTGCATGCAGATATGCATCCAAATTGAAAGGTCAGTATTGTTTCTTCCTCCTCCTTCACTGTAAAGCAAAGCAAATAAGGTCCAGTCTCTCATTCTCTGTGTTGTCATCTGAAAACTTAAAAGATGACTTAGTATTAAGGGACTTGGGGTAAAAAGCCAAAGGAGTTTTAGCAATATGTGAATCTCTTCAATAGGATATTATGGTTAAGTTCAAATATGTTGCTTGCTATTTTTTGAGGATGCACAGAATTGGGATCTGGAAGGTGACAAGAGAGCTGAAGTTTGCAAATGGATGCAGCCATTGATCCTGACATAGCTTCAAGCAGTGCTGACAATCCAGAAAGAACATGGAAATACATGCTTTTCTTTACTGGATAGATTTCATCATAAAAGGCAATCAAGACCCTGCCATGTATTGTGTAGAGATTTGAAATAAAGATATGGTTATCATACTTAAGTATAGTATATTATATAGTAGTATATAGTTCTTATATTAAAAAAAGGTTTCAGTGTATTTCACAGACTCAGAATAGTTTGGGTTGAAAGAGGCCTTTTAGAGGTCTTTAGTCCAACCTCCCTGCCATAAGCTAGACTAGGTTGCTCAGAGTCCCATCCAACCTGGCTTTGAATGTTTTCAGAGACAAGGCATCTGCCATCTCTCTGGGCAACCTGTTCCAGTGTCTCACTACCCTCATGGAAAAAATTTTTTCCTTATATCTAGTCTGTATTTTTGTTCTTACTAGTTTAAAACCATTAACCCTTGTCCTGTCGCTACAGACATATTTGTTGTGCTTCTGTACTTTTATAGGTAATTTTGTTATTATCTAAGCATGTCCGCTGTCATACAAAACATCACACATTAAATACTTTATTAGAAAAAACTGTTGGGTTGTAATCTTCTTGAAAATGTTGCATGTGGTTGAAAATAAAGCTTGTCGGTGCTAATACACTGTAACAACTTGGAAATAGGCAGGATATTCGTAGGCTCAGCTCCAGTATTCAATCTATGCTGTAGAAGAAGAGCTGACTTGACTATATTCTAGGGCCTGACAGGCAGAAAATAGATCTGTGGGTTTTTTGTGGTGGGGGTTTTTTTTGTTGTTTGTTTGTTTGTTTCATAAGCTGTATGTAGAGGGTAAAAAAAATGTATTTTTTAGGTTGTGATCCTCATTTATGTGCTACGTATATTTTTTTTGAAATCCCAAACTTGTAAATCAGTTGTAATACTGAATGTCCAGTGCATTAGAATAAGAAAGCATGGACTTACTTGATTTTGCCTATTGTCTCTCAAGAAATGTTTAGAATGTCCTTGAAAAGTGTTCACATGAGAGGACGATGAGAAAATAATCTTCAACAGTGAAGACTAAGACAGATTTTGTTGCTGTTTTCAACTGTCCTTTGTGGTAGTTTAGAGAAGGTAGAGCCAGACTGTTCTCCTTCCTGATAGGCAGGGATGGGATTAGAGGTAAAGGACATATTACAACATGAAACCCTTATTAAGTGAAATAAAATCAATTTCTTGTGAGAGTAGACAAACAGTGGAATAGGTTGCCCAGACCAGGAGTTGGAATCGCTGTTCCTGGAGATACTCAAAGTTTGATTAGGCATGACTGTGCAACCTTTTGTAATTGCACATGCTTTAAGCAGTGGGTAAGACTAGATGATCTCCAGAGGTTGTTTACAACCTAGATTTATTTTATGATTATATGCAAAAGTAAGAGACTTTACTATACTTAAGAAATACAAGGAAACCTTGTTCACTAAACAGTTTGTGATAAGATTTTGTGTTATTTGTGAATGTAAATTGCAAGCTTTAAGTGTTAGATCTGGTACTGTTCTGTTGAGGAAGTTTATAAGATGTTCACTTCTTTCCTTACTCAGAATGTGCAACTATCCATTATTTCCTAGCTTATTTAATCAGCAGGGTACAGGAAATACTTGAGGGAGAATGATACAATAAATAAGTCATTTTCTTTTTAGATGTAACACAAATGATACATAATTACAGAAGTTAAATTGCAGAATATGATTTAGAAAAATTAAGTGTATTTATGTGTACTTTACCACAAAGACATAGATGTATGCACTGGTTTCTAAATTTCTAAATTGTTACTAAGCACCACTACCAGACTAGGAAAGTTGCTTTCTAGTCTACTTAAAAAGAATATAGAACAGAGGATAGACAATTCTTTCTATCTTACAAAGGTAGTTTCCTTTTCTGTTGTGGTTGTCTTATTGTCTCCCTTGATCTGTGTGCACAGTGGTTTTGGTGTAGTAATTTCCCTGTCTCATGAGAGTAAATACATCTGTTTCTGTGTTGATCATAATAGCAAAGAGTAGACTGATTCTACCTCCTTTCTTTTATCAGTAGGTTTTTGTTAGAATTTCTCAGCAGAGCAGCTTAGGGACATATTTCTCCTCTGAGCCTTTTAAATGTTTTAACACTGATGCTGCTGAGGCAACTATTTTTGTTTTTTAAATTGTTTTAAATTTCACTTCATAGTGACAAGGAGGGGAGCTGGAAGAAAACACAATCTCAGGCCAGTGAGGGTGGTGCAGTGTTATCCACTTTTGGGCCTACCAGTGTTGTTGGAGCATCTCTTCTAAAATATGAGAGAGATGCTCTAGTAGAGGATTTAGGACAAAATATAATTTGTTTAAAGGCACCACGATTTTCCAAAATTGGACTCTGAATGCAGAGGCTTGGCCTAAGGATTCAGATCCCAACTGACCTCACAGTCCAAAGCAGACAGGTTCTCTCAAGTATTTAATAGGGAAGATTGTTTCAATGCAGTAGGTCATAGCTGTTGACCTGGAAAACATTTTCCTTTTTTCGCTTCTATCACCAAAGCGAACTACAGCTGATCCTGACAAAATACGACTAGTTGAGGATGGGAACTCAATCTATCTCTAAAGTATCACTGAGAAGAAATGAACTGAAATGTTAATGTACTCAAGTGCCCTTTCAGGCCGTTGTTTTTCTTTTCAGCAGAAGGAAGGTGGCACATATAGGCCATTAGAAATAATAAAGGATAGTCTTCAGCTACAGTTGGAATTTATAAAGTGTGTTATCGCTGAACATTTCCATAGACTGAAGAAGGGAGTTGGCATCTAGTCTTTAATGTTAGCTGTAGTTCTTGTTAGTGCTGAATTCCCAGCAAAGATTTGGTATGTTGCTTTGTTTTCATTTTATAACTAGCACATTGACAGCCATGACATTCTGCTGCTGCTGCTTGTTTGTCACTGTAACTAAGACAACTTGACATACCGAGTTTGTAGGTAAACACACAGTAAAGGCACTAAGGATTTGATCCCTGGTCTTGGTATGTAACTTTTTTATTGCAAAACTTGCATGACAGAGAAAGGCAATGATACGTGCAGTATTTTGGAGATTAGTTTTATGGTAGATCACAATATTCTAAATTGTAATTAGCACTGTTTCTGCTGCATTCAGCCGTCATTCTCTACAACTATAGCTGTTTTTACTACCAAAGCCTTCTGGTGTTACTTGTTGTGTTCTTTCAGTGTACTTGATAGCTGCGAAACCTTTGGTTTTTACATGACAAATTGGAATCAAATATTAATGTCAACATTTCAAGGAAATGTCAGACAAAGAGGACATGCAGACAGAAAGTCTGATTCTCCTTCCACTTATATAGTGTACTTCTTTCAGAATCAACATGGAATTAAATTAACAGAATAGTTATCCATAATGTTTTCTTTGTAATCTCGTTTCCCTGTTTGGAAATGGGAGGTCTCAGCTGTTTTCTACTAGTTTCGTCTCCTCTGTGCCAAGCTTTACTTGGGCAGGGAATCTGCTGGCAGACACATATAGTACCTTTCTGAATTTGATATGCCATATTTAATAAACCTGTTTAGAAAAAGACTTCATTTCTCTAGTGACATCACTGTAATATGGAAGTAAGAAAATGTGTTTAATTAGTGATGGAAGTATTATTTAATGTCAGTCTTTTAATAAGACAGGTTATGCTACTTGGTATTTCCTCATGAAGTAAGCTCTGAATATAGACCCTCTGTGTAAAACAAAAAGTAGTGGCAAGTAATTCCACCCTCTTCCAGCAATTAAAAGATCAGTAATTATTTTTTGTATTAGAGTTTATGATAGTGTGAAAAATGCAATTACAGGTAGGCTGGATATGTTCAGCAAATTGTTATAATTAGTTGTATGTCGAAGTCTCCTTTCCTGCATACTTTAAGTATGACTTTTTTTTTTTTTCCCCCTTATAGTGATTAGAATAATGGTGAAGCCTGGTCCCAAGGTGAGAAAAATATTTGGAAAAGCCTTAATGGGTTTATGTGGATTTTGGGTCAAGTGTGTGGGGAAATGTTCATGAAATCTAGGCTTAGAAACTTGATATAGTAAAATGAAAAATGAGGTGAGGTGATTTTCAATGGAATTTTTTTTTGACAGCATAAGGCTGTGGAGATTCTTACAGGAATGTTGACTGAGGTTTAGAGGTACTATAAAAAGAACATTTAATTTGATCTTCTATCATTTTAGCTCAGTTTAGGCTTTTAACAAAGATAAGTCTCATTAAAGTACTACAGAAAATTTATGAACGGAAAAGACAATAGTTTTTTGTGAGAAGGAGTAGAGAGTTCTGTGTTTTTTCATCCATAGTATAGGGCACTGCATCAGGGCTTAACTCAGAAACTAAGAGTGAAAGAAAGATTAGAAAGAGGCAGAAGTTCACAAATTGCCTTCTATTTGGAAAGATCCCAAAATAAATTGCACTGTATGCTGTACAAATGATTTACATTCGGCAACATTGGAATTAACCTCATTCTGGAGCAGGATACAGCAGATTTTTAGTGCTCAGCAATATAATTCTATTTTAAGGCAAATTGAAGGCTCTCACTGTTCTTGAAGCACAGGGAAATCTCAAGAATGCAGAATGCAATTTCCTAATTGGATACCAAAAAGGCTAATCTTCCTTTTCGGGGGGTGCGTGCACGTGTGCATGCACGTGTGTGGAGTTGTGTCAGTTGTAATTATAGCTGCCAAGAATTTAGCCAAAGGAAAATAGTCGAGTCTTCAGTGTTTAGTCCCTCAGAAGTAAAAATGCTTCTAACAGCATAGTCCTTTCTGATACACTGCTCCTCTGTGAGTTCAGCGTGAACTTGGTGTGTCATGTACTGAAGCATCAGCAGAGTTTCCTGCTGCCAGTGGGATTATCCTTTGTCAATCATCCTGGCAAGGTCCGAATCTGCTAGGTTTGAGATTAAAGGCCATAATAACCTGGCATAAGACCTGAGGGACCGAGATAACAGAATGCTCTTGTAAATGGGAAAGGAGGACGATGCTAGGGATGCGGTAAGGTTGTGAAAGTAGGATGATGTAATTTCTTTGACTATTAAATAATTGTTTGTCTTGGTCATGGTATTTTATTGTAGTAGTTCACAGAAATTTGGTATTGGCAATTTTCATTTAAGAACCAAGCATTGCGATAAACATAGCTTTTTAATTTTCATGCGTGTAAACTAGTCCTTTAGTAAAATCAGTGAAAGGGAGTTAACGTTCAAACATTTACTTTGTCTGAAAATATTTCTGCTGATGTCCTTGCGATCTGGAGAAGCCCTAAAGGCTGAAATAAGTAAAATGTAGTTTTTAAAGAAAAGACAGTGAAAAATTTCAAGGAAAAATTCAAAAGATAATGACTAAAGGTAAATAGTAGGTGTTTAGTAAATGGAATTTGGAGACTATGATAGACTCCATTAGTCCACATTGTAAGATGCTGCTGCAGCAGGGATACCAGCCAATAGACTTTTTTCTTTCGAAAGTTTCTAGTCTTAAATTTAGGGTAGTTTTTCCTTCCTCAGTTCCGAACACATGTAATGAGACTTAATGTACTCCTTCTTGGTCTTTGCTGACATTTCTTACTGTAGAACTTTGTCCTGTCCTGTTTCACGTTCACGATGTCTGTTACCAGAGGATCTATACCAATGTTCTGGAAACCATTTAGGAATGGGCTGCTTCTTGATCTTTGTTTTGCTCTTCTATAAGGGTTGCATTGCGGAGCATCTTACAGCACCCCATGCCGAAGTTGACTGGAGTTTTTCATATAAAGCAAGAACTTCATAGTATAGTGCATTTGAAAACATATTTCAGAATAATGCAGTCACTAAGATCTACAAGAAATGGGTCAATTACTCTGAGTTAAATTTAGGTTGCATGTAAGAATAATTCCTTCAAGAAGTTCAACATTTGGTGATATACTTGTTCATTATTCTGTGTGAATTTATTAAAAAGACAATGCTGGTGTTTCTAAACTTCCAGTTGTGCTTAAAATTCTGTAGATTCCTTTGCCGATCCTTTGAACACTTTATTTATTCCTCAAGATTCATTAGTAAAAGTTACTGCTTTAGGGTCTGAGAAATAATATTCTCTTATGGAGCCCTGCATATTGAATTGTTCTTTTTATGAATCGCTGCTGTTAGTCACAATGAGAATGAAGCCAGTCTTTGCTCTTAACAAAAATGAGTAATGGCTTTATTTTCTTTAGAACCAATGGAAGATAGCCGTTTTGGAGGAGAATCATTCTTCAGTAATTTCCCTGAGGAAGACTATTCTGATGTAGCAGATTTGACAGCTAACATCATTCAGTTATTAAAAACAGTTATAAAAAACCACATAGTACCAAAGTGTGGTTCTGTACATGTTGTCACCTCTCCTCAATAAAGATGTTAAGGTTGACGTTAAGGGTAGTATCTATATATATATTTAGGAGAGACCCTCATTTTCTTTTCCTCACTTGCTGAGCTAAGATGTGTGTAAATAAGCAGATGATGTCTGGTACATTTACGTGCCTAAGAGAAGAGCACTGTAGGAGCTGACTTAGAGAAACTTTTTTAGGACTATTCCCAAACATTTGGACTAAAACTAGGGCTAGATCAGCTGCTCTGAAAAAGGAAGGATGAGGAGGGCAAAGCAAATTTGTCACATACACAGATTTCTTGCTATATCTGGGAATATCAATGGGGTAAGCTGAACTGGTCTGAGCCTTTTTGCTGGTGCTACCCCTGCTGTTAGTAAACCTAGAGCTGCAGTGTGAAAGACAGAGGGCGGCCACTGTTTCTCAGCTATTTTATGGTTTCTGTAGATGCACAATAAGTAGGGTGTTTTGACTCTTTCAGGTTTCTCTGTAACATATCCTCATTTTCTTGGTATTTTATGAAAGTTAATATTTAATAAAAAAGTTTTAATACATGTTAATGAATTCGGATACAAAGTATCTTAGGTAGTATTTACTTCGTGTGGGAATTTATTACATTGTTTTTTCGCCACACATGGTTAGTATATTGAAACAACCTTAACTCTCCATAACACAGGCATGGTGGGTAGAGTTGGGAAAGAAAACATCTGTGTTTTCTTTGAAATTAATTTACTTTTATTTGGGATTCTTAAACTTCACTGTCAGTAGGATTCAGCCTGAATTTCTTGTCTTGTTTATCCACCTGGTATCACCATCATACGTTTTATTTGAAACTATTGCAACTCTCTTGCCTTAACTAAGCATAGCTTTTGGTAAGGGAGGAAATAATTGGAATGTGAAGTGTTGTCAGGATTTTTACTGTTTAATATTTGCAGATACAATAATGAAAAATGTCACAAGACAGGTGTTTCTTTCGGGATGAGGAAATTGCGAACATGCTAGAACTAGTGTTAGAAATATTGGAACATTAGAAAGCTTTTTGAGACAGCAGTCTCTGTTGATTTATCTGAGAAATCTTGTAGTGTTATATTAATCTCCACTAGTATAAACAGAGCTTTTTTTGGAAAGAAAGCATCTGATTAGGCAAAGTTCAGAATAGGTAAGTAATGTAATGATATTGTGAATTTTAGACTTAAATTTCACTTTAAATATAGGTTGAATGAGCACAAACCTTACCGGTTCCTGTTATAAAGACTGGCATGTTTTTGAAAAAAAGTTGTAGTTGTGAAGTACATACCTTAAGGAGATGAATTAAAGCCTAAATTTCTTCTTAAGCACACGGGATATTTGGCTTACAAATATTTTTCTAAGAAATGAACCCTGACCTGGTTTTGTTTAAACAAACAAAGATATGCCAGTGAAATTCCTTTCATCTGTAGAGTAACTATTTCTTTTCAGTGAGACAGCTGATCTTTTCCAAATGTATCTAATGGTGAAATCCAATTCAGCTATATATTGCTTGCTGAAATATGTATTTTCCCAAATCATATGATATACTAATACTACTGTACTAAATCACCTAGCACCCTGAAATCTGTATGTGTTTTTTCTGTCTTGTTCTTCAGTTTGCTAAATTTGTACTTTTCTAACGTTGGCAAGAAGTGTGGGAATTTCTTTGCCTCTTACAAGTCAAAAGGGATGACTGAGTTACTTAGAACATAGTTCTTTTTTTCTTACCAACCTTATTTTCTCTTGTCTGTATACTTGTTCTATTATTGACATTAAACTGCGTGACATCTTATTTAAATTCCTTAATTGTAGATCCTAATTATCGTCTTAATATTGGTGTAGTGCTCCTGAACTGAGACCAAGAATTTTAACTGCTTCCCTCTATAAAGTTGCAAACTTGTTTTAAACGTGTGGTTTTCCTTCCATCCCATTTTCTGTTGACACATCTGTTCTTATCTGCTTTGTAATGACAATAAGACTGTAATTCCTCTCTCACAATATTTTGTATTCCTTAATTTCTTCCATTTTGGACTGTTCTTGCACTAGTGTGTTCTTTGTCTCCATGGCAGTGAGAGGTAGACTAGAACATTGTTCCGAGCCTTAGAATGAGAGGCTTTTTTTTTCTCCTCTGATGGGAGAAACATACAAAAATTCTGTCCATGCAACTGGCATGATATGGTAGATCTCATTATTATCTTTGTAATTAATTTTATCCAGGCTGAAAAACAAACAAGCAAACAAAAGCAATGTCAGCAAAAGTATATAGCATCTGTTTTGTAACTGATTCCAGGTTTTTATCCCTGACATGCTAAAAAGACAAAAATTTTCACCTTCCTGAAAGAAAATTGATGAGTAGCACTTTTTTTCTCCTCTTGCTGTGGTCAGGTGTGTTTGAAAAAATGTTTGTCAAAAACTGCATAAGGGCCAAGGCCTTTTCAAATCCCTTTCTTAGACATTTAGTAGACTTTTAAAACCTAGACTGTTACTGTCCTTGTGTGCCCTCTGTGTGTCCTTCACATCTTACAGGATTCTCTGCTGAATATGATGCAACAGTTTTTATAGCTGCATTGTACAAAAAAAAGTCGAGTGGAGGGAGGAGAGAAGAGTTTGAAAAGACAAGTTACATGAGCTGCTGTCATTTGTGGAGTAGTGCAGCATTTGACACAGAAGGTGCATTACACCCACCATTCTCGCCTTGTGCACAGAACTGTTACTTCATTGTACAAGTCTCTCTGGCTGTTCAAGCACCCTTGGTGGGTCTCTGCACGGAGTATTTCTTTGTTAGCTTTTATTTTTAAGATGTTAGCTGTTTATGCCAGCTTCCAGAGATCTCCTTTATACAGTTCACCTTTTTTTTTGTAGACACAAACCGTAGCCTCTCAATCATACTGTTATTCTTTTTCAACACACCTAGGTAAATTCCCTCCAGCCTCAGATGTGATACGAGCTCCCTGTGTAGTCTGTTACTGTTCTGCCACTCTTGCCTGTGCTGTGGCATTGTATGCAGAAGTCAGGGAGTAATTTTTGCCCTTGTTGCCTTAGGCTGGTGCATTAGTGAAGTGGCCCCTGAGGAAATGGAACAGCAACAGGTGTATGAAATACCTGAACAGGCATATGAAAGTCCCATGGATAGTCTTTAACCTCACATATGTCATCTATTTTCATTTTTTTTTTTCTCCTATTGTCTAGCAAATGTATTTTAAGGGCTTCCTCACAAGTTGAATCTTGAAAGCATAATAGGAAGAGTATGACCAGAACTTTTTGTATTTGTAGTGAAAAGATGGTTCATTATTTCTTTTATTCATGGTGAGAAATATGAGACGCACTTTTAAAGAAGCAATGTTTCAAATTTTACTGGGATTTAGAAGTTTATAGTGTTTGTGCTTTGATATTAATTCCTTCCTTTTCAAAATGTTTTTCAGTATTTTTTCCGTATTTCTGAATGTATGCTTTAGTGAGCATTTGCTATTTCTTGGCAATACTGTGCTATTCAAACTTGCTGTTAGTAACGCTGCTAGTACCAAATAGACAGCATCCACAGAAATCTTACTGAATAGGAGCTGTGCAACAGAGACAGAGAGGGCTGAAAAGTGGTGGCTCCTAGCCCAGCTTCATCAATGGTACTAGAAGCATGAGGCAAAGGAAGGGAGCGGGATAAACATTAGATGTGGGGAGCTGAGTGCCAGAGTCACTGGAAGCAGCTATTGATTCTAATAGTGCTTTGCCAGCCCCTGAATGCAGGCCTCAGGGGTGGCATGGCCCAGGAGCTGGAGCCGCAGAGGAAGCTGACATCAGCCTCCCTGGAGCTGGCACTGAACAGCAAACCAGTGTCCTTCCACCTGTCAGTCCTGCACCCCACTCACGGAGGCCCGGTGCCAGACAAGTAGGAAAAGAGTTTTGCAGCAAGGCTCTATCTTGCCTGCAGGTGTTCAGGTCTTTCTCTGCCAGAGGAACAATGCTTATTTTGGGGTTTTCCTCATACTGGTTCTTTGAGTTACTAAACTGAATGTTATTTTGACCTCTTGATTCTCAGCAGTATTGACGCGAAGGGCCACTTTATCTGTGTCTGAGTACTTTGTGCACTGAACTCCTTCTGGTGGTTTTGGCTAAACTAATTATGTTTCTCATGGGAGACTTAATCTGGAGTCAAAGCTGGCAGAAGTCACCATTTTGCTCGCCTGTAAATATCTTCTGAACTCGTTTCCTTCTAATTTCCCAAGTGTAATATATGTGTTGGGTTTTTTTTTAATTTTTTTTTTTTGAAACCTTGATTCACTGGAGAAGGGTTCCTGCTCGATGCAGTTCTTAAATGTGGCTTTATGGGACAGGTATTTTAGCTAGTGAGAAGAGGGACATGCTGTTGAGAAGAAAGTATCGAGCCAAAAAATGTGCTAGATACAGCAGTCTCTGCCCTCCTGGAACTAGTTCTCTTCCTAGTTCTACTGCAGACCTGTAGCTATAGGACATCACATAAGGTCTGACAGATCAAGCAACCTATTGAATGCATCTGGGACAATTAGTAAAAAATGTGCTAAGGAGAACACAGTCCATCCTGGCTTCTTGCCTTCACAGATGTTCTGAGATATGTGAGATGCTGTGATAGTAAATAAGGTGCTGGGGAGTGTGGTATCAGCCTTATTCTCATGTGTGCACTCTCCTGCAGTTAACGGGCTAAACTAATGAACAGCAGAGTGCTCACACGGCTTATGATAGATCAGATGTCTGTGCAGGTCAGCAGAGATGAAAACCAGCATCTGATAGGCAAGTGAGTATCCACACGCTGCTGAACAGCATATCTGCATCTTGGATGAGAATTCCAAACTGGCTCAGGTTTCAGGTTGAAGAATTTTCCAGTACGTAAGCATGATGTATTTTCCTGGTGCAACTTATGCTTCCTCAGTTACGGTTTATGTTTTGGGGTAGTACTCTCATTTGATGTGTGTATCTTAGTTACTCTGTGTATGCTGGCTGTAGAGCTCATTTATTTGAGGAAACTACAGTGTTTGGGAGTGGTAGATGTCCCATATGATGGCAGCTTTGTTGTTGTCTCATCCTTTCATTCCTGTAACAGTTCTCCATGTGACCAGCAATTCAAGGCTTTGCAGGACAATGACAGTCTTGCTGACGTTAGACTGAAGGCCCTGGAGCAAAATACAAGTGGAAAAAAAATTTCTGCATACATTGCATGCTTTCTTTTTCCAGCACTGGAAAGAGGTTGGTGCAGAGGTATCAGATGACAACCCTGCCCCACCCAGTTCTTTCAGTGAGACTTAGGATACGAATATATGTTACAGAATCACTGGGGAGGTTTGGGGCAGATGAGTCAAATCCTCTGCTGTTAGTCTGGTGCAAAGGGGAGGTACTTGGTGAGGTCAAGTTTGCTGCAGAAGTGAGCTTGAGGCAAGAGGAGAGCTGCGATGTGGGACAGTAGGCTCAACTGAGTTGGCTTGTTGAAGTGGAGTCTGAAAATAGTACGGCTACCAAATAGCAAAGACCTAGCCTAAAAGAGGTAAAGAGCTTTCATGTTGGATGAGAAGCAGATGTGTGTACTTGAGATGCAGATAGAAGAATTGGAATAGAAAGCCTATTAAGAACTCCTTGAAATTAAAAAGAGTGAGATACTCAATAGGAAAACAGCTAATGGTAGTGAGGAAAAAAAAATCTAAATCTAATACTGTAGGTTTTAAGTTTTATTAGGGAGCATGTATAGGCAGAAACACTTTTCCTTCTGAAATTCTCAAATGCAGTTCCATGTCCCTCTACATATTGAAGTTTGTAGCTCTTTGCTAAAACAAACCAACACCTCTGTAGGAATAAGAAGGCCAGCAGTAAAATGTATTTTTTGTATTATGGTAAGTCATATAAAATCTGAGTGGAATTTTGTATGGGCAGAATTAAGTTTGCCGTTGAATAATGTTCAGGAAATCATATCTTTCCTGCTTTGGCAACTAAAGTATTGTTTCTTGAAAAGTTATTATAAATGAAGCCTGACATTGTGCAGTTGCCTATTAGACTACTTCTAAAATTGGTGATTTGTAAGTCACATAAATAACAATATCCCTGTGTTGTTGCAGTGAAATTGTATTTCAGTAAAGATAATTACAAGTTCAGTATATATATAAAATATAAGTTCAGAAAACTGCTTCAATTTTAGTGGATTCTTTGTTACAAATCAGCTTTGATTTTGATATATTAGCTTTTATTGTATAGAGCCATAATGGAGCTAAAATGTTGAATACAAAACTAGGGCTGAGTTTTCTTTATCTAGTTTTTCAGGTCAACCTTGGTCTGAAAATATTTGTTAGGAAACTTCATTCCTTGCCGATGGACACCTGCTGTTCTCTGAGTTACTCATCTTATCTACCATGTATTACTATGTTCTTTAGAATATAGATTTCTGTTCAAGTGGTGGCAGCACCTACAGAAATATTGTAGAGGAGAGATCAGTTAAATAATGTAACAAATGTGCTACAGAGGAAAGAAAAGTGATAGGATCATAGGTTCTACGTCTATTGAAAGATGAAAACTTCTGCTGCATAACTACATTGCCATGTGTAGGTTAGGTTCTTTGTTGTGTGATGGTTTTTTTTCCATTGAGCTTTTTTCTCTTTTACCATACTTAAATGTATATTTTTAAAACTTACATAATAACTCCTTTTTAAGAATGAGAGAATACATATAGAAGAATGTTGGAGTCCAAAAAGAAGAAATAAAAGTGTTCAAGGCAGAACTTTTTTTTTGTCTATTTTTTAATATATTTTCTTATTAAGCTGCTGTTTTTGTTCTTTTTGTAGGGTTGTCAGATTTTCAGCCAACATAGATGATTTTTTTTTTTTCAGTAAGACCTTTTCAGGAAAAAAAAAATTATTAGTCTCAAAGGGCATAAATAATTGTAGCATGAGCTTAAGTTCTTAGAAACACTTCATCACTATGACCCTGAATGAGCATAATGCTTAAACATGCATAATTTTAAGGCATGGATATTAAACTCATTGAAATCCATCATCCATGGCTATTAGAAGTGCTTTGTGTCTTTCAAAGAGTCACTTGAAAGAAATACCGACATTTCACATAGTTTCAAGTAGAGCAGTAAGGATGAATTTTCCGTTTAAAATCTATGAATACCTTTAGCTGGAAAATGTTGAAAAAGTGGTATGGTTACTGTTTCAAATCTGTGACTTTATTCTGTGTACTTTTACAACTTGCCCTTTAACATGCTCAGGAGAAAGGCAAGGAAACCCCTGAAGAAATTCAGAAGACACAGGCTCTGTCCTGAGATCCTGACATTGCCTTTTGCATTTATAGATTGTTAAAGTATACTTTACCTAGAGATGCTGTGATGCTACCCAGCCTTCGTTGTAAACTGTGTATTTCTTCATTCTGTTTTTATATTAAAATTTTGAAAATGAGACTTTGTACATTATGTAATGATCTTGATTACATTCTGGAGAGGATATTGAATATTATCATAATCAAACTTACTGACTGAAGATCAGGAAAGGTCTGAATGTAACAGGAAGCCAGGTTCTTATGGAGAAGGTTAAACAGCTTTGGGAATATTTGTAGAATTGTGAAGCAATAATTTATTGAAGCAATTTTGTTACTTAAAGTAGTCTGACAATTGATTAACAATTTTAGTTGTTTATAGAGACACATAGGGATTTTGTTTAACATATCCAATAGTGCATTTTACTTAAGTAACAGCTGATTTGAAAAAACAATTCTTTAGTAAAATTAATATAGGTATATATGGTTTACAGGTATTTATATTTTGGATTTAAGATAGAAAATTCCACACAAACCATAAACCGTTCAAATCATAGTACAATTAAAAAGAACAAAACCACAGACACAACCTACAAAGACAATAGAGAGGTAGGCATATTGGGGAGAAGAATACAGAACAAAGTAGTGTTGCGTTGTGTATAGATCCATAATGCTGCTTCATCTTGAATGCCCTGCACAATTCTAGTTACCAAGAAAATAGACTTGGAAAGGATTCACAGAAGGGTAACAGGAAAGGTATGGAGTTGCTTTGTAGACAGAAGTAAGTCAGCAAGACTTCTAGCAATGCCTGAGGGATATTACAATTTGAGATCTGTGAAGTTGTCTGCAGTATAGAGATGAACAAGAACTGATTTATCTTCTGGATGGTTTGGGGCCAACGTGATTTATACAAGCCCCACTTGTACATTCTTCCTTAAGCAAAATGCAGGATCCTTTACCTTAGAAGGGATATTTGTCACACTTAGGATGACTTCTCTTTTGTTCTAATAGCTTTATGTTCTAGATATTCTAATTTTTCACCATTTTCATAATAACAACCCTATTTTCTGCATGGGCTCATTGTAGATGAACGTTGTTGATTTAGTAGAAATGGAAGGAGAATCTACCACTTTGATGTTTTTTCAAGGATTTTACGTTTTGCCACTGTGGTGTGATTCATGGAACAGCATTGCCTTACAACTGGTTCAAACCTGTTCAAAACACCACTGTAGGAGTAACATCACTGTGACTATTAGGAGGAATATTTGAAAAATACTATCATAATTGTAATTTCTGCTTATTTCTTGTGTGATTAAAAAACCTGATACACCTGTGTGTATTTTATTACTTCAAAAATATAGTAATTAAAAAGGCAAATCACATATACTGATTTGTAGCTTGTTAATCTGTGCAGCACCAGAATAAAGGAATGGGTAAGTATTGGTACAGAAATACGGTTCTATTTTGCACTTCCAGATTATGCTAATTTCTTTCTTTCTCTTTCAAAGCACACATTTTCATAACAACATTTTTACTAATAGAACATAATCAGTCAAATACAGTTTAGGCTGCAACCACTTTTTTTTTTTTCTTTTGGGGTAAAAACCCAATGAGTGTTCTGTACCTGCAAAGATATATTTGATGCTTGATCATTTTTAACTTCTGACTGTGTGACTTTGACAACTATATGAGATTCACATTTTCTCAGTAGTTAAATTTTGTATAAATTGAGGTTTTTTTACAGTGATCTTTTAGCAAGTGGGATGGAACTGCTGGATTTGACAGTACACCTGCTGCATTTTGTTAAGTTTAATTTATGCAGACTTTAAAATGTTTGGTACAGTCTTTTAAATATTTTATTCTAGAGAACATTTAGTTAGATTAAGACATAATAATAGATAATTCCAGCCATATTTCTGTGCCACCTGTTACCTGAGATGTGCAGATGAATCTGTTGTCTTGGCTATGAATTTGTAATTTATTACCAAATTTCTCATAATCTTGAAAGCAATTTATTTAATTCAAGTTTTTCCTTCTTGGAATTAAAGCCTAATACAGCTGATGACATAATTAGGAAGATATTTTATGTTTATGAAGATGATTTGTAGAAAATAGAGCTCATTAGACTGACTTAATGAAAGATCTTGCTAATGCAGTTAAAACTACATAGCAAATTAGTTTTCTAAAATTCACATATTCTTTAAAATAGCTGTATTTTATTGATGATGACTTTGAAGCTTTACTTTTGAAAAATCATGCATTGAAAATGTTATTAAGTTTTTCAATACCTTAGAAGTTAAAGTACAGGAAAACTACTGTAACATCTTAAAAACAGCGTTAGAAACATTACCTGTGTGAGTAAGACATTTTCTATTTTAAATACTAGTAGGTAACATTTTTGAATACCATTTTTACTTTATGAGTGATACAAATGGCCTCTGAATTACACTGTTTTATTCTGTATAAGTCATTTGTCCCATTATGATAACTGTAATCTTTTTCTCTCTTTTTTTATTTTATTTTGCTGCTTGCCTTTTCTAGGAAGTAGAGGTTGGTATGCTTCTTCTGTCTTTTATGATACTATAAGCTTTTCATGTATTCCGTACATTTTACTAAATTTCAGTTGTTTCTCCCCCTCCAGGATGATTATTTTCGTACATGGAGTCCGGGTAAACCATTTGATCAAGGTAAGATTCTGCTCCTAGTTACTTGTGTGGGACAAAATTTAAGTAATTAGATTCGTGCTTCTGTTCTAGAATACTTATGGAATTCTGTTAATTTGTGTAATTTTCTCTGTCTTCAAATAATTGATTTAAAGAGGACCAGAAATTTAGCCTAATCAACCTTTTGTATCTGTGATTTTTTCAAACATTTATTGATTAGAGAAAGAGCATTAGAAACCTCCAAAGTAGCTTAAAGTTTCCCTTGGATGAACATGAGGTTTGGAAGATTTTGTTTTATTTATGTATTTAAGTTAAGAACTGATGCGTCTTCAGTAGGACATCTGATGAAAAACAGGCATGGAATCTAATATTTGTCTTTTGCAGTCAAGAAAAAAATTATTAAGGTTTTGAATATCTCTTTATATATATATCAGATAAAAGATGATCTAGAAAACCAGTTTTGGGAGTCTGTCATGTTCAAGTGATCTACCTTGAGGCAAAATGCAGCTGGAGCTTTGGGAATGCTGCAGCACAACAGTTTTATGCTGAGAATAATATGGGCAAATGCAGCAAATATTCCCATTACACATTCCCTCCCCAGGCACTGGAACTTAATATTTACTGTCAATATAATCCCCTTCATGTATGTTGTTTGAAAGTGTATTGCTGCCATTTTGAAACCGCTGAGAATCTTGATACATTTTTTAATTGCTGTGAGAAATGCTTCAAGGACTTTGTCTTTTCTGATAGTGCCACTGGCACAAATGTAATGAAGAAACAGTTCAGGGGCTTGTAAACAGGAGACCAAGATAAAAATATGTTGCAAAGGTAGTCTTTATTCAATTTAAAGAACTTTCTCCTCAATGGATACTGACTTGTAAGGGATATTACTTTGTTGTAATATTTGAAAAATCTGTGATTCAATGAATTGGTAGTTGTCCATATTATAAAAAAATTAGTGTCTTAAGTTTAAGCCTTCGAGTCCCTAAAGGGGCCTGCATGAAAGCTGGTGAGAAGGGGCGTTTTACGAGGACATGTGATACGACAAGAGGCAATAGCCTTAAGCAGGAGGAAGCTAGGTTTGAATTAGATATTAGGAAGAAATTCCTTGCTATAAGATGCAGTGAGGCACTGGAACAAGTTGCCCAGAGAGATTATGAACTTCCCATCCCTGGAGGTGTTCAAGACTGCGTGGGGCTCTGAGTAACATGGTCTAGTGGAAGGTTCACTGCCAGCAGTGAACAGGGGCATTGGAATGATGATTTTTAAGCTCTCTTCCAAACTTAACTATTTGATGATTCTGTGAATAGTGTTTTAATTCGTTTTTCCATACTTCGGTGTATTTTGAAGGGCCTTCTTATGTTAACATATTGAAGTATGTCAGAATTGCCCATGTAGACAGATCTGTGTAATTCTGTTTGTATTAATAAGAGTGCCTATATGGAAATATATGTCCAAGCATTCTAGGAGGGTAGCCCTTACTATGAAAATGTAGAATAGTATTTATTCCTGGGCTGCAAAATCTATTTTAAAAGATGGAAAATACTATGATTTGCATTGCAATCCACCAGCACCATTTCTTAAAGCAACATCTGACATTAGTCTGAAAAAAAGAACTTGTTCCCACTGAATTCTTGTTTGCTTATATCCTTAAAAGATAGAAAAACATATTTAAATGTTTTGACTGTATATTTAATGTGTATATATGTATGTATACACCCCGAATTGTTTATGTATTTCTATAAATATTGCAATGTAACTCGTTAATAAACAATTATGTGGGGCAAGTCCTATTGTTGGAATAAATCTGAGTGTTCTACTATCATATTTAGTTACTGCTAAAAGGCAGATTTTGCTCTTTCAGTGGTTTTAAAAATAAGCAAGTAGGATGTTTAGGACTATTCCAAGTTGACTACCTTAGTAGCTTTAATTTATGTTTTATCAATGCTTACTCAGATTAACCTCCCCATACACACACAATATTTTCTGACACATTTTCTCCATACACCACTTTTACATCAGAAGAAAATACACAGGATACTTCTGATACATTTTATTTTTAGACTACAGATGGTAGCAGAGCTTGGCGGGTGTAACTATTGAATGAAATCGCATACACAAAGACACTGGTGTAATTTTTTAAAGTGGAAAGGATGTTTTCCTTTGCTCAATAGAAATACCTTGGAGGAAAAGGGGAGTATATTCATGTAATTGACAAAATGCAGAATGACATTTCTGTGGATGTTGAACACCCTGAAGGTATAGTTGGTTTGTACATGTATTCATAACAGTTCTTGTAGACCATTACCTTGACTTATTTTTGGCTTTTGTAGTATCAGGTTATATTAGATGTCTGTTTACAGCAGGAATACTGTAGATACTGTTGTACAACAAAGCCAGATTTTGAAACTATTTCACTTATATTAGTTTAGTGTTTGTCTTTTAGCTCTGTGTATTTCATCTACCTAGTTCTGTAATAATTTGGGTAACTAAGGATATCCAAATATGTGCAAATACATCTCTATGATTTGCAAATACATTTCTGTACTGTGAACTGAAATTAGAGTCATATTCAATAAAATAATTTGATTCATTCATTTGCAAGCCCTGGAAAGTCATAAGGGAGTTTAATGAAGATCCATTAGTTCAAGATTGAAAACAGCCGTGTAGATTTAACTTTGCTGTGTTTGATATGTGCTCTCAGGATCTAGTTTTTATAGCAGAACTATTGATGTTCTTAAACTAGAAATATATATCCATCATTTTTAAGGTAAGTTGCAGTGCTTTGCAGTTAAAATGTATCACATAGCATTTTAAAATGTTGTCTCAGATAAAGCAATAATGGTGTCTTTGTAAGAGGACACTATGAATTTCAAAAAGAGCAGAACTGAAAAGCTTAAAAATATTTTGTGCTTATTTACTATTAAGACTAAACTACATTTAATCTGGTGAACAGTTTCCACTTTCAGGTATTTAGGTATGTTTAGGAATCCTGCTCACTAATGAAGTACGCTAAATCCTATAATAAACAGATTCCCACTGCTTTATGATATTTCCAGCTAGCCCTTGCCTGGGAAGATCTCTTGTAGATGTCTGAGGAACTCTTTAATGGTGCTTTATCTTAATTATCTGATGCTGTGTTTAAATGATTCTTTTATTATTTCTCTTTTGTAAGTTTATCTACTGTGGTAACTGTCCACGAAAGTGCCTTATGCTATGCAATTCACAGGCTTGGCTCCTGACTCAGGTTCGCTGGATAATACACTTCTGCTTCTCTAGTTACGGCTTACAAATTGTTTCAGTATTTATTTCTGTGGGACCATCAAATGGATTCTAAATTTTATAGCTATTTTCAAAAGAGGCTGTAGAAAGGACTTTTGAGGCTACACTGAGCCCATAATAAGAGATTTTGCTTGCCTTCAGTAGCAGTCTAAGCCCTTACTCATGCGCTCCTGATGCCTTTGCTTAATGCCCTGATATTAGGTCTAGAGTCACCATATTGTGGATTATTATAAGATAAAGTAAAAAAGTGGGTTTGTTGTTTGTTTGTTTTTAACATGGCCAAATCCTAGATTCAGGTGGCTGTTCAGACCCACAAATGATAATGTCAGAAGAGTGGAAATGCAGCGCAGGGTGACAGTGACTGGCCAGAGGTAGAGCACCAGAGCTTCTTGAGCTGGCAGCGTACTGAGCAAAGGGTGTGTGGAACTGTTTTTTTGCACTTACAAACTTGTCCTGAAAATCTCTCATTTTAAAAGCCCAACTTCTCTCTGCTGTGCTGGGATGTCCCAGGTAATGGTCAAGTCCACGAGGACTGCGTGCCTGAAAATGTTTTGGTGCGTACTAGGACTGCTTCTTCTTTACAGGCTCACTCGAAGGCCTAATTTGCTTATGTTTGCCACAGAAATTAAATATGAAGGCATGTAAAACAGCTAATAGAGGTAGGTATTAAGAATATGAAATTGGAAATCCCATTACTGTTTAATGGTGAGGGAAAAATAGTTTAATAAATCCCTTTAAGAGAACCAAACAATAAGCAAAGACTGTAAAGAAGAAAAAAAAAAAAAGGCTGTACATGGTTTTATTTGAATAGCAGAATGAAACTTGAAATATTAAAAGTTGCCTTTTTGACCTATATAACTTGTTTTTAAAAATCTGTTAATCTGTAAACTTACAAATATAAAGAATGTTAAGGCGTGCTCTTTACAGAATGTATTTTATGTGGAGGTTATCATTCAGTTTTACCACAAGTACATTTCCTAGTCATTTTTGTTATTCCAGACTTCTTCAAAATGCAGATATGTTTATATTTCTGATGTATTAGATACAAATAGTCTACTGGATTCTTGTTTTGTTGGTTTGAAAAATTTAAAAGCTGAAGTTGATTACAGTAAAATGAAATTATGATTAAAATTCCCTCTGTAACTTAAGAATACATAATGAAATACAGAAATTAGAGTTCTTCAAGAGACAAAAATAGAATCATTAAGGTTGGAAAAGACCTCTAAGATCATTGAGTCCAACCTTTAACCCAGCACTTCCAAGCCCACCACTAAACCATGTTGCTGAGTGCCACATCTACATATCTTTTAACTACCGCGAGGGACAGTGGCTCAACTGCTTCCCTGGGCAGCCTCTTCCAGTGCTTGGCAACCCATTCAGGGAAGAATTTTTTTCCTGCTATCCAGTCTGAAATTTCCCTGGTGCAACTTGAGGCCATTTCCTTTTTTGTCCTATCACTTGTTAGCTGGGAGGAAAGACCAACTCCCAGCTCAATACAGTCTCTTTTTGGGAAGTTGTAGAGCGTTATAAGGTCTCCCCTGAGCTTCCTCTTCTCCAGGCCAAACAGCCCCAGCTCCCTCAGATGTTCCTCATCATGTTTGTGCTCCAAACCCTTCCCCAGCTCTGTTGCCGTTCTCTGGACGTGCTCCAGCACCTCAAAATCTTTCTTGTAGAGAGGAACTCAAAACTGAACATGGGATTTGAAGTGTGGCTTCACCAGCGCTGTATCTTATAGCATGTTGTTTTGCAAGAATAATCATCTTGGCATGTGAGATAATAGGTGGGAGAATTTTCAGGAAGATGCATTTCTGCTCTTACAGGTCTGCAGATACTTCTTTGCCCTCGTTGCCCGATTTAAAGAACCCAGAAGTCAGTTCTGACACAGCCAGCATGTGTCTAAATTACAATTTAGTGTATTTAGGAAAGGATAATATAATACTTAGGGGTTTGCTAGTGATATATCACTATTGTGAATGTTGAAGTAGTCTTAAGGTGTTATTTCTTTTCTGCCAAATCAAGAAAGTGAACATTTTGATTTAAAAATAAAAACCAAAAGTGCTTCACTAAAGCTGCTGAAAACTTTAAAAGGATGCCAGTGAAGTATGCACTTGGATTTCTACTTGTCTTAGCAGGTTTGGATATCTTTGCAGAATATTTGAGAGTTTCTTATTACATATAGAAGAAACCCAATATAATTGTCTTAATTTTGTTGTCACACCAATCTGAGCTCAAAATGTTCTTCAGCAATTTAAATAAATAGGATCATTTCTGAATTGTCACAGATCATAAGGGGAGCATTTCACTCTGACTATGTGGAGTTTCTCATTTACATCTCTTTTTGAGCTATGGGTAACCTATTCTCTTGTAAACTTTCAAGGAATACCCAAAAGAGAAAACACAGGAATATTTTTGAAGCAGAGATCACAAATATTTGTGAGGGGGAGAATTTCTTATAATTTAGTCACTGTAAAAGTGGCTTAAAAAGTAGTGGCTTAGTGAAGATCATTCTTTTAAAGGGAGTGGAGAAAGAATGAGTGAAGTATTTGAAATTTTGAAAAAGAGATCAAGCTTTAGTGGGTTTGTTCCAGGGGAAGAACAGAGACTGGCAGATGTAATTTGATTTTTTTAGCATTTATTTTAACTTACATTATCAGTACCTAGAATACCAGGTACCATGTTATGAATCAGTATAACTGCGTTTTTATGTCCTTTTTAGAAAAACTTTAATTGCAGCAGTGAGCAAAAAGGAAGTAGGCAGTACTTTGTGTCAGATGGTTATAACTTGGTATTAGATGTTTCTTGGTTTATCAGAACTTTTGTGTAGCGTAGTGTAGTGGTTTGACCACATTTATTTCACTCTGTGAGATAAGGACTAGAAGAAATGCAAAGCAGGCCTAAAATTTTAAAGAATATGAAGAAGTTTATTACTAACAGAGTTAAAAGTAACAAGAAATAAAAAGAAGTTAAAGCAAAACTCTCTTCCCTCCAGCACTCTCAAGTAAAAACTCCTTCCCCTCCTCCCTTTTCTCCCTCTAGCACTCC